>WEKX01011377.1:7550-23140 GCA_013390025.1 Pitta sordida
CGGCTCCAGCCCCTGCCCCGCTCCGCTCCTCACCCGCCGCCCGGTGCTGCTCCGCCGCAGCCCTCGCAGGCCCCGGAACGAAAGTGCCGGGCTCGGCCTCCGCGGGAGGAGGGAACGGAAGCAGCCCCAGGCCGGGAGCGGCTCCCGCCGGGGCCTCTGGGGTTGTGTGTGTTGGGAGCCTCCCTCCGGGATGGGGTTTGTCACGGGTTGTGTCGCAAACACCTGGCCCGGAACCACGCACAGTGACCGGGGGAGGGGGACAAACCCGCCATTCGCAGCTCGGGCCGTGCCGGGTGTGTCCTCTCCGTGAGGTGGCACCGCCTGGAAGTGCCTGGAAAACACTGGGGTGGGAGGCTGCGGGTTTGTGTCACTGCCCTGGGGGCTCCAGGAGAGCTGGATCAGTTATGTTTCCATTTATTACCTGTATTTTTTCCTCCCACCTAGTCGGTGACTGACACCGAGAGCTGGAAGAATTGTGCTGCATCTCCAGGGAGGACACGGGATCTCCGCTGTGGAATCCTTGGCCTGGCTGAGGATGCTGCTCCACAGTAGCATTTACCCAATGTTCTGTATTCAGTAACTGCGTTTTTAGGTTGAAGTGACTAAACTAAAACAGTAATTTTGGTGTGCAGAATATTTCTCTCAGTGAAATGAAGTCTGTGAGACATTAGTTGTGATAGCTTTAGGGGGAAAAGTTGTCAACATAGGCGGATTTTATGCCAAACTTTGATCTCCGTTACACCCCAAAACCCTCACTGATTTCAGTGGTATTGCATTCAGTGGCAGAGAATTCCGACCAGCGTTCTGTTGTTACTTGTTTTGTTTTCACTTGACCAGTTCTTCCCGGTGGCAGCGTGTAAGGCGTTGCAGTAGCAGGAAAAAATAGCTCCATTTCACCAGCCATGTGTTTTATCACCTTACACTGCGACAATACAGTGTGATGTGCAGTAGTTAATTATGTCAAAACAGAAAATAAAAATTATTGGGCACAAAGAAAGCTTTTATAATAAATTCTTGCTTGACAAAATTATAATAGGTTTTACTAACTTTGCCATCTCTTAATTTGAATTATTTCTTTGGATGCTTAATGCAGAACTTGTTTAGGAACAAACAAAGCTTCCTTATTATTTAAAATCAGCCTCTGAAATCTGAATTACCCCCTTGTATACTTTCATTCTATACAGTTATTTAGACAAAAATTGTGGTACCAAAAAAAGAATGATTTTAGGAATGGTTGCTGTATCACTTTTGGTTGGGGCCCTTCATTTCAGAATATTCTAAAAAAAAAAAATTATTTTTTTTTTACAAACCAGCATTTCTCACACTTGATTTCTGCTCAGATCACAGAATCACAGAATATTATGAGTTGGAAGGGACCCACAAGGATCATCTAGTCCAACTCACCATCTAACACCCGTACAGAGACCGAAAGCACATCCCAGGGCGGTAACACAACCTAGACCCCTCACAGTCTAGCAGGCCACTCCGAGCCGGAAGGGGCCCAGAATCATCCAGCCCTACACCCCCCAGCTAGACCATGTCACTAAGCTCCTCATTGAGTCTTCTCTTAAACACCTCCAGGGACGGTGACTCCACCACCTCCCTGGGCAGCCCATTCCAATGTGCAATCACTCTCTCTGTGAAAAACCGCTTCCTAACATTAAGCTTAATCCTCCCCTGGCGTAGGTTGAGGCCGTGCCCTCCCGTTCTGGTGTAACTCTAAAGTTTGATTTTTAATTAAACTGAACTCAGATGATACCAGTTGATTGATTTCAGGAAAAACTTTGGCTAATCTGCAACTCTCATTGCTTCCAACCCCTAAACAAAAAGCTGAATACATAAGAACAATGAGACAAATTTGTCACTTTTTCTTCTGTGTATATTTTAGAAATGCATGAATAATAATGATATAAATATTATGGAGGTGCTGAGAAGGAAATGGAAGTTGCACCTATGCGTCCTTACATAGCTTTCACATTCTGCTTTGAAGCAGAACCTTTTCACTTACTGGAACAAAGAAAGAAAAATGTTTAAAAATATTTTGTTGGATAGAACATTTCATTCTAAAATTTAATTTTTTTCGTTAAAGGTGTATTTCTAAGAGGAGCAGCCTGACATAAAAATGAAAATATTTCAATTTGAGATAATGTCAAAATAAAGCATTTACATTAATTTGTTTACATTTTCTAATTGACTTTACTTAATTTGTTTCCTTTTTACCCTGAAAGCACAGACTCACAGATTGAGCATATGTGTGTTAATAGTTGCCTTACATTCAATAGCATTTCAATGGGGACTTTTTGAAGAAATAGTTTGTTGTGCTGCCCTGCTATTGAGACAGAACGTGTTATTGTCTTTCAGCTGATAAACATACTCATCACTCTACTAACACTTACCAAGTTATCTCAGGAAAGTGTTCAGTTTGGTGCTTAGCTTCAAACAGCCACCTTTGGTTTCAACAATTTGCTCAAATATTTAAGCTGCTGGTTTGAAGTCTCCATTAGATCAAGGAACAGTTTCCTCCTGTGCTTCCAAGGCTGTTCCCAACAGATGGAAGGCATTACTGGCCTTTCTGAGAACTTAAATTGCGTCTGATTTTATTTGTCTCTTTAGAAACAAAATGACCCCTTTTTCCTGAGTTATCTCCTTGTCTAACTAAAATGTTATAGTCTTTTTAATTACTCTGTGTCTGCTGTAATGGGCCTCCCTGGCCTATTTCTGTTTTCCTGTATCTTTGAGGTGATGTAATCATCTCTGAATGCAGCACATGGGAGAGGAGGAAATCATAGTCTCTGTTACCATGTTGCCAAAATTAAAGATTTCTAGATTTAAAAGGCTTTTACACTCCCATTGCAATTCCTCATGCAAAATGAAGTTCCCAGGTTACCTATTTAATCTTTGCATTTGTCTAATTTTCAGAAATAACTCTTTTTACAAGGTACTGATTGCAGAAGGATTGGCTGTGTTGTATCTCTCCTGCTGAGCCTTCCTCTTTGGTGGGTAAAGATTATTCCTTCAGTGTTGTGTGTAAATGTCTGAATGAACATGCTCCACTGAACTTCAGCCCACTCTCACGGTTGAAGGACAGAATTGTCACTGAACTAGAGGAATGTGCTGAAAAAGTATTTTCATCACAGTGTGACCCAGGTTACCTGAAGAAACATCCTACTGCTCTTGAACAGAGTTCCCAGCAGACAATGCCCCGGTGTTTGCAGCTTTCCCTCAGTTTGGAAGTGTGAAGGGTCAAGTTTACCAAGTAAAAAACTCTAATAACCCACAGTCCCAGTGGACACGGGGAGAAAAAGGAATACATATTGTCCATTTTTAATTCTTTTTATGGATTAAACAAAAAGATCCTATTTTGCATTCAAAAATGGAATTACATCTATCTCTGTTTGTTTGTTGCAGGTGGAAATACAACTTGAAAAAGTACTTTTTTTTTATCTCCAAAGGTATCTGTAGCCACCCAAAGTGCCAATTTTAGACCATCGCTCCTTATCTGAAGTATATTCACAGTTCATAGTATGAATTGTCTTAGCTGAAAATATCTTGATATTATTTTTCAGGAGCCAAATGGTAGAAATGTATAGGTGAGGGTTTTTACCTTGCATGGAAATCCACTTTAGTGCAGTGGTGAGGTCCCTGCCTCTCACGCGGGGTTCGATTCCCTGCTAGGGTGGCCGTGGTGCCGTTTAAGAGTTGGGCTCGATGATCCTTGTGGGTCCCTTCCAACTCCAAATAATCTGTGATTCTGTAAAAACCTCCACAGCATTCTGTCTTCTGTATATGGTTTGACTTGGAAGTCAAAGAAATACCTCTGACACCAAACTAAGTCAGCCAATTTTTCTAAGACCACATGAATTCAGATATTTTGGGTCATGGAAATTCCAAATACTGTGTAAATATGGTGACTGACTTAGCTACAAATGTTGTAAATAACAATTTAGAGTGTTACTACAACCCTAAACTTTCTGGTTTGATCTTTTACTCACTTCAGTGGAAATTAGCTATGCCTTTATGTACTATAGTTACTCCTCTAGCAGACAAATGTGAAGTCATAGTCTTTTCTAGTGATTTCAGCATTTTAAGTAACAGCTGAAAAAAACAGGGCTGATTTAGAGCTGTGTCTCTCCTGCCTTTGGGATCTGCCTCAGGCAGTGATCCCTATTCCCATGGGATTATTTTTTCACAAATTAATTTATCATTAAATAGTATTACACTGATTGAACTTCATGGTATATGTATATGTAATACTTTGTGTAATGGTGCTAAAATTTATAAAAGGTATGAGCTTGGAATATTTAGGTTAAGAGGATAAATCAAAAGTGGATGAGTTCTGTTATGTCAGGTGATCACTATGTTCTTTATTAAGAAGAGAAGGAAAATATTGTGGCAGGAGACTGATTATGTACACTGGCTTTGATTCAGTGCATCCCTTAGATCCTGTCTTAATTGTTGGCTGATAAACTGAACACATGATTCAAATAATCTGTGTTTTTTAATGCTATTCTGAATCAGGAACTACTGCAATATACTCAACAAAATTAAAGTTTTAGAAGAACAAGATATTGAAGTAAGAGGTGGAACTAATTTGCAAATATGCGTCTCAGTGCTGTGCCTTTGTTCTGTCATACAGTAGGTAAGCACAAGCTTTAATAATGTTGTGCATCACTATATTAGCACACAACTGTTTCTCAGTTTAGGCTGACAACTTTTTCCTGATTTTTTTCCTCTTTGAAGCCTAACCATGACCGCTTGTTTGACAGAGTTGCAGATGTTGTGGCACATTTTCCTCTTGTTCCCGGGGATGGTAAGGATGCTTCTTCTCCGGTAAGAGTAGCATTTTCAGTGATTGGTTATATCCACGTAACAATTGGTTGTTAGTATATAAATGTGAATAAACAGTTTAAAACCGTACCATGGAAACGGATCTGAGCTGGTTATCTGTGGCATTATTTCTCGTTAAGAAAAATAAAACTGCATCAAACATCTCAAAATGTTTTTGGCAACAGCAACTGTTTGTAGGTGGCCTTGAAGGTATCTCTCTGTAAAAAATGGACACTTTTTATAAATATTTTTACAGGATTCAGACTGTACCTGTCCTGGAAATTTCTGTGGGAAGTAGTATTGTATTACCATTAAAGGAAGCTGTATTATATTACTATTAAATATCTGCATGTTTTGACAGTAAAAGTTTATGATTTTTAGATTGGATATGTCATTTGATATCCATTCCAAAACTTAGATTTAGAGCAGATTTCTATCTTTACTGCTCATTTATTTAGATTTCATGACAATGTGGATTTCATTAACTTGTGTGTTGAAGCTGATTGACAAATGCAATAGAAATATCTTTTTGAAGTAGATATAAAATACAGAAATATTCTTCTCAAAACCTTTCTCTCTGTCAGTCACTGTTGGGCAGAATTTTCTTTTTAGTTACAGACAGAGAAAATTGTATGTAGAAAAAGATCACCCTGAAAATTTAATTTAGGGAGGGTTTCCATACATCAAAGCTATATATGCTCCAAACTCCTAATGGGCCTTTAACTTGGAGGAGCTGGGTAAGCCCACTATTCTCTGTAATGTGTAACCACTATAAATAGATAATGGATAGATTTAACTGAAATTTAGTCAGACCAGAAAAAATCCCAAGACCCTGGGAGGCCACTGCACAGATCTTACCGTGTGGGATCCATGTCAAATTCTAGTGCAATGAAGACTGAAAACCGCAGGATAAAGTAAATTAAGTATTGCTGTGAGAATAATTCACAACCTCAACAAAACAGATGCAAATGTATTAAATTACCAGAATTGAAGCAACCACAAAGTAAGGATAGTCATCCATGTGCAAAAGCAAGTGGAAGGGAGATAGCAAAACCTGTCCTGGTTGACTTTAAGTATTTAAATATAGTTGTTTCAGTTAACAGGCTGGGATCCCATGCCTAAAGTTGACTGTGGGCATAAAAATTTGCACACTGGAGACAGGAAATAAGGCAATTTTAATTTCATTTGGGGATATTCAAAGGGTGATTCTCAAAATTACCATAAACATTTTCCTAAATTTAATTTTTTATTGTCTGGTCTGAAACCAGGGAAATGTGTGTGGAAGAAATGGAATGTTAAATGTTTAAGGCTGCCACAGTAAATCATACTAGTAAAGATGCTACTGCAAACACACAGGCTGGTGCATCTGCCAGTTCTGCAGCAGCCAGTAAGTTTTGTAAATATTTTGAAACACTCAATGCAAGTGATTATACATTTTGGAATAAAATTTATGCATAGTGCAGTGCAAAGGCTTAACTGTCAACATAGATTCTTTGTAATATTTTTGGTTTGTTTTGCACAAAATCGAAATGTTAAAGCAATTAAAAAGGATTTGTGAAGTTTGGTCAATTATAAACATATATTCTACCAATATACTGATACTTGCATTTGATTAAGCTGTAAACAATATTACAAAGCATTTAAAGAAGCTTCTTATACTCCATCTAGTGAAATCTGATTGGCCTGATCTGACAGTTTTCTCATACTCATGACAGCTACTCTTTCTTCCTACTCCTTTCTCTGGTATCTGGATCCCATTTTCAGTGTCTTACATTCCAGGCTCCAGCACTGACCCCTTTGTCTTTGGTGGATCAGACCTTTACTTTTGTTCTTTCATCCTGGCCTGCTGTTCTTTCTCATGGCCACTATTTTCACTTCTTTCAAGCTTCTTGTGCTGATGTTGCTTCTAACCTGCTCCCCTTTCTGATTGTTACCCAGAATTTTGTTTCTTCAGTCAGGTAATTTAATGCCAGTATGGGTGTATGTTTGATGTTTCAGCAGTGTGTACCAGACTCAGACTTGTTATTTTTACTTATCAGCAGGATGTTGAAGGTGGCTTGCTTAAAGTTATGTAAGAAATCTGTAGTAGAGGCTGGTTTCCAAGGGCAGTAGGTGAACCCTGAAAACCCAGCAGTCACCAGCCAATGACTAGATTCCTGTCCACCCAAACTGGTGCTGTCCAAGGTAATAGTGAATTGTGTTTATAAGGGGACAAATGGTTGTAATTGTTAAGGGAGTTGCTCCTGAATTCTGATGTGTTACACATGTGATGTGACATTATAAAGAATGTTTCTAGTGGTATTGAAGTTATTACTGGGTTAGTTGAAAAAATAGGGAAGTGATCTTTCTGCTCTGCTCAGCACTGGTGACACAACACTTGGAGACAACTCTTAGGTACCTGATATTCTCTGAGATCTGAGAAATGATCTTAAAATTAGGATTCCTATTTGATATTGGACTTCAGCCTGAATACACTGTATCCTTGGTGTGACAAGTTTATGCATCTTCATTCTAGTTCCTCTGCTTTTCTGCTTAGCACTGATGGAAAATACGTAGTTTTTCTCACAAGGAAGTCCTTTCATCTGAAGTGAGTATTTTCTTTTTCCCCCTGTGTGTCACAAGTCAATCTTTTCAGGTGCCAGGCCTCTAAATAAAAGAGTTTCCTTAATGATACAATCAGTCTTGGTGAGCTGGAACTGGCCTTCCAAAAAGAATTGAAGAAAATCTCCCCTTTTTAGGTCTGGAATGTAAGCACTTATGGAATTTAAGTGTCTGGAATGCTTGAGATTTACAGGCTAGCTTTCCTCAGCCAGGTATTTATTGTGAAGTTATTTACAGAACTCAAGACTTAACACTTGGTAGTTTTAATGCTCTTTTAATCCCCCTCCCTCTCAAATATTTATAACTAAATTCTGCAGTTTTGTTTTATGTAAGACTATGAATTTCAATATATGGTTAAAACGCTTTTAGAAATTTTGCTGTGGGAATATTATTACAGTTAATGTAAATGTCATGTTAAAAACCTCATGCAACTCCTTAAATGTTTTCCCATCAGTTTCTGCTTTAAATACAGTCCTAATGTTCAAAATTATTATACTAAAAGCATAGAGAATTTATCTTTTTTTTCTGCTAACAAATTCACCTTCTCACCGTTTTAAATAAACCTGATTTAAATAACTATTACCTTTTAAAACTCACCTGTTACCTTTCAAAAATCATCCAGTGATGCAAACAGTTGAGTTTATTTTTTATTAAATGTTCATTTAAAAAAGTATCTTATCATTAGGATGGATCTCAATGCTGATAATGGTTGATTTCCTCATTTGGGGAAAATCATCTAACCTGTCCCTTTTATTTTCTACATGTTCTATATTATGAAATTATTATGGGTTGTGAAGAGTTAGAAGTGAGGAGATAGATCTCAGGCTCCTGAAATATTTAGACTACATTGTTGAGTGCAATGAAATACTGTAATTCTCATTACTTTATTGATTTAATGTTAACTTACATTTTACTTCAGCTTATTCAAAGAGAATATACATGTTTTCTTCAAAAAGTAATTTAAACCACAGATAAGTGTATTTTAATTCTTAATTAATCAATCATTTAGTAATCTGGTTATTACAGACGCTGTGCAGAGCAGTGTTTTAAAGTACTTGCAGCAGAAGTTAAAGTGAGACTGTTGTACCATATCATGTTTTGAAGGTCATGGAAATTGTCCAATTGTCACTTTTTTTTGTGTTACTGAATGTATTTACATCATTTTGCATACCTTTAATGACACACTAGTTATGAGACAAATGTGTAATTCTTCCCCTAATATGGAAAATGTGTTTTGCATAGTTGTTCAAAGAGGTTTAAAATAACTTTCATGTTGAGTCCTGGACTCATTTGGGTTGGAAGAGTTCTGCAGGTCTCGTGTTCAATCTCCTGCTCAAAGTAGGGCCCACAGTGATTGAACAGGGTTTTGTACAGTCAGATCCTGAAAACCTCCAGGAAGGGAGATTCTCCAATCTTCTGTGAGACTTCCCAGATGAGATTTGCTCATTTCTGTCCAAGTGTTTATCAGCACTAATCGCAGAATCACAGAAGATTCAGATTTGGATGGGACCCACAAGGGTCATCGAGTCCAACTCCAACAGCGCCACTGCCTCCCCAGCAGGGAATCAAACCCTGGGGACACCCACCACTGTATTAGCCCATACTAAAGAAATGTAATTAAGTGGAACCTTGCTAATTAAATTTAAAGAGCCTCTGTCATGGAGCAGTTTCTATGAAATGGGAATGGCTCTTATAGGTGCCGCTTAACCCACTGAACTTGGATTTGGCTTCTAAATCTGTGCACACTGTGTAGTGTCAGAGGTAACCAAAGCAAAAACCTGCCTGACAGCAAATACTTCTGAAGGAAAAGCAAAGAAATGACAATTAAGGTTGGCTTTTATAACCCATTTTGGGGGGTTTTCTTGAACCTTTAGCATTCATAAAGGTTAATAATGAGCCATATCCAGACAGGGATATCTGTTTCTTTTCATATAAATGTATTTCTGACATCTGTTTGAATACCTATTAAATCCTAATAGATTCTTTTTATTATCCTTCTCTTTTAATAGTTTGCTGCTCTAGATCATCATTATGAATGTTCTGATTATTATTCTCCAGTTTTAGCACTAAACTGGGTTTTTTGAGTTAAAAAGGTGTATTTCAGAAGAGATTTTCTAAGATAAAGATACAATGAGAATTGTTCAACTGTAAAGCCATCTGAGTGTGGTACTGAAGAGTTGCATAATTTGCAGTCAAGTGTCTTTCTGTGAACAATTCCCTGACAGGACACATTTCAGTTATGACAGCTGTAAAACATAAAACACCTGATAATGATGGTAACAGTGATTCATCATGGAAAGCATACAGCAGTAAGAGCTAATTACATTTGGGGCTCAGGAATTGTATGACCGTATTTCTATATTCTTGCATTACATAATCAAAAGATCCTTTAAAAGAGCTTGTCTGCATCTGGTTTTAATTTTAAGATCTTTTTCTTTTATATACCTATTCATATTGTAACGTGCATGCTTGCATTTAATTCAAACTCTTGTGAAGATTTTATGCACAGTCTTAATGAGATGTTGTTATTTTCATGTTTATTTCAGAGCTTCAACTAACCAAATTTACATATAGAAACTTCTGCTGGTATGTTAATGTTGATCATTAGTGTGAACCTTGTTTCACTGTTTAAGTATTCACAGAACGTGGTGCTGCTTTCATAGTAGAATCTGTTGTGTTCAGGGAACAAGCAAAAGCACAGTGAAGGTTTACTGATAGAGCTGTATGAACAATTTTTTCTGCATGGATCTGTTTATATTTTTCTTTGATTTATGACTTGCTAATATCAGAATTGATTGTCAAATTACACCGGTTATTAAATGAGTGGGTTTTTTAGAAAAAGAAATATTTGTTAAATATTGTTGCCATTTTCTGTGAGTGCTCCTAAGGAGTTTCCTGTAGGAAAAAATGGTTGACTCCAGACACTTGTAATGCAACATAGAGCATTTAAGTCCATTATTAATTGACTTGACTCCATCCCGGTCGTCTGGCAGCTGCTTTAGCTAATTTTCTGGTGATCTTTATCTAAGTGCAATTATCACAGTACCAGAAAACATGTAGGGGAAACTGAGCAGAATGAAATGATGTAATGCATTAGTCACGTAGGGCTTAGCTGAACACTTCAATAGCTAGAAAATTCAGATGTTTTTTCTTTATCAGGTCACATTGGTTTTAGCTGCAGTTTCAAACTAGTCATCTGGGCTCATACATGTTTCTGTGTGTGAGGACAGGCTCTACCATCTGAGGACCATTTCCAGTACCTGCTGGAACTAGAACCTTCTTTTACCTGGCAGAACTCTGGGAATGCCAGTAATTCAATCAGCAGGGGTATGCGGCACAGATTTCTCAAATTTTTGCATTGTTTCTTTGGAGATGTCTATTGTGTGATTTGCTGCAGGCTGTCATTTTTGTCTGCCATCCAATGTATGTTGGCAGGAGGGTTGTGTACTAGTCTTTGTGTCTGGTCACAGAAAAAAATTCGTGCGTCTCGGCCAGACCATTTTGTTATTCCTTTAGAATTAAAAGCATATGAAACAGATGCAGCTTAATAAGTATCTTTTTTTATAAATAACATTTAAATAACTTAAAACAATAAAGTTCAAATACAACTTAAAATAAAGTTTAATGCTGTAACAACAGGAAAAGCATGTATAAGGATGGAAAAATAATATTGAAAGCTGTATGCCCTAACAGGAATTATACAAAAGATACGATATGTTACATAAAATACCTTAATATGTCTGAATTTTTGCTTCATCGTTATATAAAATGTTAATTTGTGAAGAGTGAGATGAAGTACATTATTTTATTCCTATTTTTATTTTACATACACTATTTGAAACATCTTTTAGAGCAGCATTAGGTATTTGTTTCATTAATAGATAGGAACATTTCGTGTTAGAGTAAACTTAATTTTTTCCAAACTAACTCTTTTATCTGAATACAACAATAAACATTTACAAGATTATATTTTTTTTTCTGATCATATAGTTTATGTATAAGATATCAGTTTCATGGGGAAAGTATTTAAAATACTGCTCAGCCTCCACATTTTCTATTGACTTGATAATCTGACAACTCATTCCAGCAGCCTTAAAGTCTGACATATTTTACACAACATTATCATCTGCTTATTATTATTATAGCAGCCATATTTAAAAAGCAGATCGGTTTTTTTAAATAAAATATTATCAGATAATCAAGTAATGACTTATTCTTCAGGGTAAATTAATTTAAGAAACTACCCAGTTACAATGACTAAGATGATTGTACAACTCTTTAGAATTTTTTACAACTTTTAGTTAGTTAATCTGGTTTTGTGTATATTTTCAAATCTTTTTCATGTAGTCTCTTAAAAATAAACATAAATGCGCAAGTCCAGCTTGTTCAGTTTCTCAGTAGTATTCCAGCCTCTCTTTGTATCTTGTCAAATAGTCTTCTTAAAATTAATCTTCCTGCTGGAACTAGTTCTTTATAGATCATTTGTGATTAGGATATTGCCAGAGGAAGAAAGTGGGATGCTCTGTGTTCTTTCTTTGTTTTTTTACCTTTCATTGGAACCCCTTTGTGGTTTAGTGTAACAAACATCTCCTTTCCTTTGTGTGTCCATTTGGCAGAAGCATAAGTGTTGTAATGGTTTTCTTCAATCAGCTCTATGAAGTTGCAGTCCTCGTTGCAGACTTTCTGTTGAGAGCAAATAATAAAATAGAGGAAGATAAGTACAAGTGCCTTTAAAAATGCCTGGATTAGGGGAGATGGGAGAAGAATATGCATTATAAACCCTGAATATTAATAATATTTTAAGAAATAAACTGGACTTCTGAAATCTGAGTGTTGAATATTTTGGCTTTGTCAATTCCCTCTTAATGTTCCACATTTTGAAGACGTATATAAGCTCTATTCATTGAATTTATTTAATGGATGTGAGTTGTCTAGCATGGGATAAATACAGGATACATTTTGCTTTGTTAGGAATCTGCTCTATATAATCATGCAGATGCTACATCTAAAATATGTGTCTATAAAATTTTAGAGGATGACTGCACACAGAAGAGAAGTTTGCATCCATACCTTTCCATAGAGTCTTCCTGACTTGTTCATTGCCAGGAAGTATTCACTCTCCACTCCTTTGATTGCCACTATTCCAACTGCCACTGTTCGGATTTCTAGAATACCTGCAAAGGCACACGGGAAGGGCTGTAAAAGGGTTGGTTGTTCTCCAGTCAAGTTAGAAGGTTTAGCTGAACTAATATTCTGTAATATTTCTATGATTATTGAAAATCTGCAGCAAGCATTCTTGGAAAACAAAAAAATGATGTGATTTCATGTGGAAAAAGGGCCAGACTTTAAATAAATGCCCATATGTGATCATGTCTGCATAAACCCACTTAAAAATTGTGTAGGGATAATTCCTAAGTATATTCTGAAGTTGTGATGTCAGTATAAAAATTCTTCTGTTTTCAAAGAATCAGTGTGTGTTAGAATTTTTGAGGCTCATGGTTTCATTTGGAAGCTGTCAAGGTTCACAGAATTTGTGTAAAGCCTTTATTTTGAAGTCTTGTGGAGCAGTATCATCTCCTTGAAAGAGTGTAAACCTTAGAACTTGCGAGTGATAGAAAACAGACCACAGTGTCTTAAATAAGATAAAGTATTTGCTTGACCTCTGTATGCTTTTATGGCTGATGGGGGCTGTAAAGATATGTGTATTTGAAAATCATTAAAGGCTGCTCTGAGAACTTACTTATTCCAAACCAGAAAACATTTAGTGTTGTTTTCTATAACCTACTTTATTTTTATCTCACTGATATATACCTGCAATACTTTCTGTGGTCACTATGAGACATTTAAGTTATCTGCAACATAAAAAATATGTTTGTGTTAGTAAAAAAGAAAAAAAATAGCAAAGGCAGGAGGATGGTGCAGGTTATTAAGGAACACCAGTTTGTTTTCGAGCTTAAATATTATTAATGTTGTCTTAAGCAATAGGTTAGAATTAAACATCTGAGTTTGAGTCGTTTCCTTCCATATTCAATCACTGACAGAACTCCAAATGACTACACTGTGCCTTATTCTCCGAAATGGGGGGTTTCAAAGGCAGCCAACTCCAGGCAAACTCCAACAGCCAAGTGGGGGAGACAAGTGAGGGAGAGGGAGACAGAGGCATGTGCTGGATTGTCACCTGGAAGGTGACTTTCCTCTGTAACAAAACACCTCATTTTTAACTCTTCTAAGTTTGCATTGGCTGTTCACAGCCATCACACATGATAATAATTTTTCAATAATTATGGGGGTTTTGTGAAAAGCATTCAATATCTGTGATATTTTTCCTTCCATTTACTTTCTTTATATCCTGATGTCCTTCGCTTTCTTTCCTGTACTGTTTTGCTTTGCTCCTGATGTATCAGTTTTAGCCTGTATTGTTTTTTTCTTCCTGTTTTCCCTACCAGATCAGTTACCTTTTCTCATGGTGTGTGCACTGCTGGGCATTCCTCTTGGAGCACTTACACTTCTGTACTTCTCCAGAGTGCTAAGACAGCTTTAAAGAAAGCTTTTAGAATTCTTTGACAAGTTCCACTCTGCTGCAGGCCCAGTAACAGCTCTTACAAAGGGCAATTTGTAACTGAAACTTACAAAAATTGTATTAACTTTCATTTAAATTTCACTTTAGAAAAACCACAGTGAGGCTGAAAAACAGCTGAACATCTGCATTTAACCAAACAAAGAACATAACAGGGGAAGGGATCTCTGGGTCATCAAGTCCAGTGTTCTGCTAGCCTGGAAATTGCATCAGATAATTCTCTTTTCATAAACTTCGCCAATACTAAATTGGAGTTGTTATTTCTTTGCCCCCAGTGTTTCTGCCGAAGGCTGTTCCAGAGTTTGATATATTTGAATGGCCACAGACTTTGGAGTAATTTGCAATCTGCATTTTTTCAGCGACAGCGTACACCCATTTGTTCCTTTGCCTGTGCTGGCCATTAATTTAAGGAGGGTTTAAAAAAAAAATCGATGTTTGAGTTTTCTATTTATACAAAATTTAAAAAAATTAAAGATTCAAAATTACTTTTTAAAACAAGTTTTGGAGATTTCCTTGAGTAAGCTGAAGTTACAGTAGTAAGAAATCCTACTACCCTAAGAAGGAAATGCCAGAAGGTTTTGTCCAAGGCAATATTATTATTGTTAGAATTAAAAAAATATTTAAGGGTTTTTTTTTTTTATTTCTGAAGTAGGTGTTGACATTCATACTGCCTTGTTGAAGTTCTATTATTTTGGTTTGGGGTATTTGTTTTTCTACTTTATTTGCATTTCTTTTCTTTACATAAACAATGGACAGACTATTAAGGTTGAGAAGTCATACCCTGGAAGATTTTTAGTTTATCAGTGTCAGCACTGCACTTATATCAGGTGCTTAAACTTAGTATCAAATATCAGAGGTCTCTCATAGACCAGGACGAATGACTTTTGAGTAATATTCAATACAATACAGACAGATTTCAGTACNTACTAAGGAATAAATCCATCAAATAGAGAAAGTAAGTTTTATTTTCCCCTTTTGTTTCATTTCCTTTCAATATTTTTATTAAGTCAAGATTTCACATTTTATTCACTATATGACACTGTAGTCATATTGGTCTGTGTTTATTTCATATGTTCTTGGTACTCATCCCTGTAAGAGAAATGATGGGATGGTAAGTAGACACGAGGGTGTGTGGTTGCAGGTAAGAACCTGACCTGGTGTCAAGGCAATGAAACTGTTCAACCAGAATTTGGGCCAACTGTAGATATTTCCTGTTTCTTCTGTGCTTTCTGTAATCATCTACTGATGGTTCTTGCCAACAGAATGTTGGGCTAAATTAACTTTGGATCTGAGCAGATATTTCTCCTTGTGTATATGGCTTGTTATACAGACATGACTGCTGGATCCAGCCAAGATGGGATTGTGATCTCTTTAGTTAGGTTTTTTTTTTTAAAAAAACAAACCCTCTTTATTATTTTCTTTTGTTTTTAAATTCTACATCACTGCAATGTATTTGAAGCCAGGTAGGGACTGGAAACTAACCCATAATTTCATTTTTCTTGCAGGAAAGACTTTGCTTTTGAGCAATTGATGGTATTAAAATCAACAACGTCATATACTCTAAAGATTAACTTTATAAGGATGG
>WEKX01011377.1:25806-59440 GCA_013390025.1 Pitta sordida
AAGTAATTTCTATCAGTGTGCAACTATAGCTGGATATTCAGAGTCTCGTTTATAATTAGTTTATAATAATATTATCAAATAATAATAATATGTATAACAAAGTAACAAGAGCCTTGTGATTTAGCAAAATCAGGGCATTTTGTCTTTGATCATTTTGCAGCCAAGAGGCTGAAAGAGCAACTGCAATTCTTGCTTCTGAGAGCTGTAAGTGCTGCTCATGCCTAAGGATCCAGGAGGCAACTCTAACCTGTCCAGTGGGGTTTGGGAAGAGAAGAGGGAGCAAAACCTTTTCACGTGATAGGGAACTGCCCCAATGGGCCAGGTGATAGGATTGTTCATCAAGATTCTCGAAGAAGTTTTGAAGTACACGTTATGTTTAGACCCCCATCAGCTGCCTCTTTTTGCAGGCATTTCTTGTGTTGCAGGTATCCCCTCAGTGTCTGTCACATAAGGTTTCTGTTACATTTTCTGTGGACCTTAATTTAAAGAGAAATTTTGACATCCATTACATTTTTCAGCAAGGCCAACAGTAATTTCATCCCAGTACTTTTGTATTCTGTCAGGTACATATGCCATGAGAACATGGTTAAGCGTAAGATGGAAACTACCAAGAAGACTTCTATAGTCTTCTAAATGCTAGAAAGAAGGAAAAAAGAAGAAAATTAAAAGTATGACTTTTAAGGACAGAAAAGCAAAACCTAGTCCAGAAGCTAGTTGTTATTTTACATTCTTATTATTCCCTTTTAAAAAAATAGGTAACAGATAATGCTGATATTTTTAAATATTCCAAATACTTTATGATGCCAAATTTTGTGTGATATGTGCAGCACTTTCTTGTGTTCTCGGCACTAAAGTTGAAACAAACCAGTCTGATGCTGATTTTTAGGGGTAGGGAGGCTGGCAGTTTTAGGGCACTGACAGTTCAGCACTTGTGAAGAATGTGTTTGTGAAACACCCTTTCCTAGGCAGAATTGTCTTAAGATAAAATATGTGGAATCTCAAATAGGGAAGGAGGAGGCAGAAAAGATTTGGATGGTGAAAAAGTCAAAACAAAATGAAACTTCTAAATTTCACTAACTTGTGTTTCTAATTAATTGAATTTGGAGCACATATTTATGAGTTCAAGTGACCTTTGCAGATGATCCAAGGCCAAGAAAAACAATCTCGTCATTGCTTGCACCATTTAATGGTATTTAATGTAATTTGTTCCTTTGTTTCGGAGTTTAATAAGTTAATGTCTGTGCCTGCCAAAGCAAGAAAGTGCAAATCACGATATTTGTACAATATCTTAGAAAGCTTTTAAATACACTCATTACCCGCCTTCTTACACTTCAGGGTTTTTCCAGAAGACTCTATTAGTGAAAGGAATAGTTTCATTGGGTAGTTTTCTAAGTCACTGGTTTCAGGGAAAAAGAAACAGGTTTCTGTTTCTTTTCTAAAAATAGTGTCTATATTGTCTGTGTCTGTTTGTGTGTGTTTCAGTTATTTTGATTCTTAATAATATTTTTCAATGATGCATCTTAAAGTTTATTATTAGGTACAACAGTTTGTGTGTTCCTCTGTCAAAGATACAATCTAATGGTAAAAAATTTACTGCAAATAAAGGTATTGATTGAAGATATTTTGTAATTGATAGAAAGTAGAATTTGCTTATGTGTTGTGTACTTTGCTTAGTAAGAGAGTGAAAGAGTTTCCCTGATGGTACCTCGTAGAACCTTTGTTAATAAGCTTTAAATGTAGAAATAGGTGCACAAGTATATTATACTTATATGTGTATGTGAGTATATTATAAACCATTATAATAATTGTTTTCAAACCAGAGATGAGATTTTCTCCACCCTAGGAATTTTCTATCTATGGATATGATTTTAATGAACAATTAATTGTGCTAACAGAAAACAAGTTGGTACGTACAGCCCCTACCAGTTTCTTCTTTTAGCTTCTCCTTGTGATACTCAGAAATTTGACTTATGGTTTAAAGACATATATGTTTTTATTTACAGCATGGACCGATATGAAAGGCTAAACAAGCTGGTTTTAGGGGCTTTGTGCTGTATCCATGAGTGCATTTGCTGTGCATGTGTAGAATATCTGAAGCACTCTAGATATGAATATGGCCGTAAAAATGATCTGCACATAAACATGGATCTGTCAAGGATTTTTGGGAGAACAGTTGAAGCTACTGCTTCAATGAGGTGCCAGACATCTGGATATCATGGACAAATATTAAAAGCACTCGAAACTCCTGGGTTTGTCCTGTGTGTAATTTCCAAGCAGGAAAAATTGTAGTTGTCTGAGGAATCATGATTAACGATGAAGAGATACTCCTGGAGGACTTGATGCAACAGATTGTTCAACATCCTCCAGCAGCACAATTTGCTTGTGAGATTTAGCCCATGTGCATAATATGTTTGATTAAGCACAAGTAGCTGATGTTTAATCACCTTTTTGCACAAAAACAGTGGATATAACAGTATTAAAATAAAATCAACTCATTGCTAAATAGAAATCCATCAAAGTATTTTTGTACTCTGTTGGATTCTCATTTACTGGTCATTTAAAATATTTCTTATTTGACATTACATTATCCATAAATTTTTCTACCTTTTTCCAATCCTACAAACTGATTAATACATGCATTGCTAGATAGAACAGTTTTATGGTAAACCATTGTCCTGGTGATACTCAGCAGTTGACAGGTAAGTTTGTTAAGGAATTTTAGCCATGTCGGGGTTTGTGAAAGGAGCCGCTAACTGCATAAATACGTGAAGATAGTATTAAAATGTAAGACAAAACCCAAACATAAGAGGGAAGATACAACAGGGAAATAAAGTGACTGCTTACAAATACCATTATTTTACTTACAAGATCTGTTCTTTGCATGTGTACTTGGACTTGTGGGTGTTTACCTTTATGACAGAAAAGGAGGGGGTAAGCCAAGTTCCACTCTGAAATCTGCATTGTTCAAAGTATTCACACAGTTTCTCATGCATCATCAAATGTAGCAGCTGCCCTGCCAGCTCTGTATTGCAGTGTGACAAGTGAAGAGTCTGGTTTGAACTTCCAGGCTGACACTTAGAAATGCACCTTCCTTTTTATTTATAAACTTAATTTGATCTGCAGCAGGAAATATTAAGGGCCATAATATCTTTTCTTTGGAGTTATTTTTCAAATGAGTAAATGTAAAGTGCAATTAGTATTTGCTGAAGAGAAATACCTTAAAATTTCTGAGTATTTTTCCTTATTGTTCAACCTGTTTGGCCTTGGTTTTATATTAACTCTCTGATGATGCTGATGAATTAGAAGATAGGTTTATAAATCAAATGCTTCATTCTTCAGTGAGAATGGTAGTGTAGCAAGAATTGGTCTGGGATATTCTGGCTTTGAATTGCCTCCTCCTGTGGTTGTCTCTTCAAAACATCAGCAATTTAGACCACTGACTTTCCAATATTTCTCTTCATTTGATCATCAAAACCAAAGGCTCTGATATTTTTCACTAAAGTGGATTGCCAAACTATGGAACCTTTCAATTTAGAGGTATGACTTGTGAACAGCTGTGTACAGTAACAACTGA
The DNA here is from genome assembly GCA_013390025.1 of Pitta sordida. Lineage (NCBI taxonomy): Eukaryota > Metazoa > Chordata > Aves > Passeriformes > Pittidae > Pitta > Pitta sordida. Next base: position 29,381 of record WEKX01011377.1, read on the forward strand.
AAAACATGCTGCCCCAGGCAGTCATTCTGTTGTGAATTTCTCATTAAACTTATTAGAACCCTTCACTTTGCTGAACTCCACTGTGCTTTACATAAATATTTTCTTGATCAGCCTCTTATACAGCATGTAGTCATTTCTCATTTTTGCAGGAAACTACATTTCCCTCCAATAAAAATTGCCTTGAAGCTAAACATATGGTTACAATGAAGAATAATATTATTTTTTAGAATTAATACTGTCATGTAAAATCCAAGTCTTAATCCTCAGTCTGAAAAAGTGCTCTCTTATTACAGCATTAATAATTTACTGATATGAAAAATGCAAAAAAAATAGCTGAATGACTGTTTACAAAATGTAATTGTTTCCAAGCAGCAAGAAAATTAATGATTTAATAGTTTAGAGCTGAACTTGTACAACAAATACTTTCCCTACAGCTCAGATGAAGAATATTTCTAGTATTTAAATCCTTTGTGGCAGTGTCGCTAGATTACATGATCTTTTCAAGCTTTGCAGACTTTCAGAATGTAGCTTCAAAATAGCAAAGTAAATGTTAAATGTTGCTTATTAACCTTTTCACAGCAAAATAATGCACATCCATCTAGAGGTGCAAAATATCCCAAATTCAGTTTCAGTGCCTACAGTTTTGATTATCCAAGCTTGAAAGATTCTACATAGGACTACAGCCTCCTGTCTCTTCAAATTCTTTCATAATGCAAAAGACTTTAAACAGATTAATTTGTCTTTTGAAAAATTTTGTTACTATGCTATTTAGTGTTTTCATCTTTTAAAGGGCTGCTGTTTTCCTTCCCCCTTTGCTGGGTAGAATCAGTGTTCATAGCTGAAATGAAATCAGCCATGTCATTTCCATGGAAGACTTTTTCTTCCATTTCTCTAAGAAAAATGAGAGTGCACACCTTTTAAGAAAATGAATGATTCATTATCTGAATTGTGTTCTGCAGGACTTTAATTCCAGGTGCATTTCCCATTCTGTTGTGGTTTCTGAGCTGTATCGATTGGCTGCAGGCAGTCACAGAGATGGCACTGGCTACTGGAATTACTGAGTTAAAAGGGGCAACAATAAATCCAAGACAGAATCTGCTCTTTTTTATGTGGAATATTCCTTGACTTCAAGGCTTGGCTATTTTGTTCTGTGTCTTGTGCTGTCTCCAGCCATTCCTGTGGCAGGTTTTCTGGTTCCTGACACAGGCTTGACAGGAGGAATAGCAGAGCCATGTTCTGGGGACTAAGTCCATCTATGAACTGCCTTCCTGTGTTCTTTCAGGATAACTTAAAATCATACATCATTGAAACAGATCACTAAAAGCTATTATTAAATGCCTGTAGAATGATCATGATGACATTCTACAGTTCTACAATGTGTTATCAGTTTAATGCATTTTTAGTAGTGACAATGATCCCAGATGTAACTATGTAATAACTGAAATTAAATAAGTAAAATTCACACAGTGAATGCATAAGAAAGATGGTGGCTGCAGTATTCCACAGCCCATGGCAAATAGTTTTAAGTTGTTTGAAATTTGAGACAGTAAAATTTTGTTTCATATAGTTAAGACATCATTTCAGTCATAAACCCTGCAATTCCTATTGCAAGAGATAGACAACTTCTCCAAATCCACGCAGTTCTGTAAAATGTCGGTCAAGCACTACCCAACTGAATACTTTTCAGTTCAAATTTCAAGTCAGATCTGCTGTTTGGTGCAGGAACAGCTGAAGCCAGACATCTAAATATGTATATCCATTACAGTCTAGAAGAACACAAGCAGGCACAGGCACTACGTAATTCCTTTCAAGGTACAAAATGCAAGGAGCTGCTAAGAAAATCTTACTAACCCCTCACTGCATCACAGAGTGGGGATTGATAGAAACCATCTGGCTCCCTCCTGCCTTCAAACACTACTGGATGTATATTTCTATCATATGGTCTCTCAAATTTTTCTGGTTTGCTGCTGACAGATAATTTAGATTTAGTTGAACTTTCAAAATCTGTATTAGACCAAAGACTAAAATACAAAGTGATAGAAGGCGAAAATTAAAAACCTCTCAAAATCAAAACCAATTAATAATTCAACCCAATCCTGATAAATAAAATGTGGTTTTCAGACCAGGTGTTTCTGCTGTCTTGTGCAGATCAAATATCCAACTATTTTTTTTCAGCTTGCTTAAGAACTCCTTGTCTTAATTTTGCCTGATGTAATTCATTCCCTTCTACTTGCACACTGTTTATACTAGTCGAAAATTTTAAGCCTGGTTGGATGCCTGACTTGAGAGAAATCAATCGAATATTTGCCATTACACACATGCAGCACTTTGAAACCTCTCTCTTTGTTTACATGAGCAGATATTTGTGAATGTGTTACTGTCATCCAGTTGTTACCTTTCGTTGTTATCTATCTTTACAATCCCTTATCAAAACTGAGAAAAACAGCAGTGTCAGCACCAGTGGAGAAAATTGTTCCTTTGCTACAGGATCAATTGCTATTACCAGAGCAAATACACTATGGGAGCTGCAGCCAAGATTCTCTTTTATTCTGTATTTAATTGTGTGATTTTTAATCTGCCTTTTAAAATTCAGCTGAATTGACCAGTTGGAAAACCTGGGGGGTTTTTTCAGTTTTAACTGCAAATGACAGGGTGTAGAGGAAATCAGGTGTTAACCATCTTGAGTCTGGTGAGAAAAGTGTTTGTGCACACACTGAGTCTTGTCCATGTGTGTAATATCAGGAAGTCAGTGAGGAAAGTGTTGCAACCAGAGCAATGTAAATACTTTCTAGAGCTCACAGCCTTTCTGTGCTTTGCTTTTGCAGGGATTACACAGAAACAGTAGCCTAACTTTTCAGTGAAAGTTGCTTGTAAAAGTTGAAATCAAGGCTTTAGAACTAAGGGCTGCACACATTCCAGTGTGTTGTGATAGAATAGGATAACGTTATCTTATGAAAAGAAGTTATAAATAATTGTTAAAATATAAAAAATGTAAAAAGTCATGGAATAAGTAGTTGGTACCGAACACTTAATAGAGCATAGGAGTAGCCAAATTATATGACATTTCTTTAAACTCTTTTATTAATTTTTATTAACCTTAATGCATTTTTATTATGTGTTTGGCTGTAAACAACACAGTTTCTCATTGCTTTTGTTCTCTTTTATATCCCCATGTATGAATTGGTGCAGTTATATTTACTTCAATTAAATGATCAGGTTATATCAGCTAAAGACACATAGAGGGGATGTATAAAAGGGCAACTATGAAGTTACAACTGTGTTGTTATTCACTGTTCTTCTGCATTATGACCAAGAACCCTACCCACAATTAACCAGAAGAAACTGTGTAAAATGTGATAGAAACCACTTCCCTTTCTTTACCAACTAAGGAAAGTTTCTTGTGGCCCTGAACTGCCAAAGGAGTGGTATGAGCTCCCCTGTGCCTGTAAACTGCAGTACACTCGGCCCTCTTGCACTTTGAGCCCCCCATATTGCGGCTTCAGGTCTCAGTGGCATGATATTTTAGCAGTGAAGGAGGCCCCTGTTCGCAACTGCGCATGTGCGACCTGACACACATGAATATTCAATTAGGCAGTCATGAATACACAAATCAACCCTCACAGCCGCCGCTGTGGCCCCGCTGCTCTGCTCGCCCCGCCCTCGCCCATGGCAGTGACCCTGCTGCTCCGCTCGTCCGGGCCCGGCCATGGTGGCTCCGCTCCTACTCCACCCCCTTGGCACAGCTGCCGTGGCAACCGATACACAGCACCATAGTGCCGAAACAGCGCCGGGGATCATCTGAGGGTGCGGGGCAAATTTGCATATTAATGAGCTGCCATTCAGCACAGAAGTCAGGCTTCGCGGAACCCGATTAAGACCGTGGGTCTGTGGTATAGGAGACCCGACTGTGCTTGGTTTTCTTGGCTCTCAGAGCACACAGGTACTGCTGTGTCACTATATAGAGACTGTTTGTAATAAAGATATCTTTGACCATTCTGTTAAAGGGTTTAATATTTTAAATTCAGATCCATCCTGGCAGCCATATTATTATATTGGTAGAATTCCAAATTTCCATCTCTGACAATAATCAAACAACCTGTTTGATAGATGACAGTGCAGCGCATTGGCATAAGCGTAGAGACATACTTTTCCCTTGATCTTGAGACAAATGGAAGATTACATACTACTCAAGCATTTGAGAACAGCTTCAGTCTTTTAGCCTTTGGGAATGTTCCACTTTTCAATTTTTCTGCTACAGTTTGCTTTTATGTGTATTGGTGTCATGAAATTTTGATGAACTCCACAGAATACATAAGCAATGTGTAGCAGAATATATAGACTCCTCTAAAAATCTGGAAAACAGCTGGTCTATGAATTGTAGATGTTTGAAAACATGCATTTCAGCTAATGGGCTTAAAAAAGGACCTTGTTCAAGTGGTGGATAGGAAAATATTCTGTTTAAGGAAGCAGAGTAACATGGCAGAAATTTCGTCCTGAGGTTTATAGAGCTAGAGGACTCAGGTGATACTAGTGGGGTTTTAACGTTGGACTCTGCTGCGAAACTGTGTCTTAAAGTAAGAGCACATGGATTTGCAGAAGCAGTAGTTATTATTTGGCATTTTGTAATATAAAATCCTCAAACCATGGATAGGCATCCATAACAAAACTTTTGCTGATTTCAGTAGAGCCAGACTTTTACAAATGGCATGTATTTGTCTCTTTCCTAATATGGGTCTTTCAACTCTTGAGCAAACTTTTCCTAATGAATCACAGGGTTAGATAGCTTTTCCACTAGTCAGTAACTTAACTCCTCCACAGCTGTGCAATATTTTTTACTTTCAACAGCAACAATTTAGACTATTAATGATAGTTCTCTGTAGTTCTGTAAGTCAATATTAATAGAACAGCCATATTTTGAGTGTATGTTGAAAAGAGCTAATACTGTACTTTTCAACAATTACTTTCTCATGTTGATTACATCTCTGTGTTGTTGAGAATTTATTTCAATCAAACACTATGCACACACACAGAGAATCTACAGTAATGAAACAAATATGGCACAGTCTGACAGGGCTCAAGTCAGACTTTTTTGTCCAATACCACCTGTGGTGTAGATTGCAGCACATGTGATTACAATAGATGATGTATATATAATTCTTTAGGAATCCACTAACAGAGACTAGTTTGGGGAGCAGCTGCCAGATAGGTCTTAAGAGGAAAACAAAGAAAGAAACCATCCAACTGTGACAGGTCTCGTGTCAGAAAAGTGAGCTCATGAAACATGCTCTGTAACTGGCGATTTTACTTGCTAAGCTCAGTTCAGCTGAAAACACCCATAACTGCCTTCTTGAAGTACGAACAAGGAGACAATATAATAAACTGTGATCCAAAATCTTCAGTATTTACAGTGCTGTCTACAGGCAGAAATAGTCTGCATTTTCCTGCATCACCTAAAATGGGGGGATCGCCTACATTGTAATTTTGGAATCTGATTAATTCATTGGGGAGATAATTTGTGCGACACTAATGTTTGTTAAAATTTGTCAACTATGGATAAAGATGCCCCAAACAAAATTGTATCACAGACAGAAAAATGGGAACAGCTGATGCAGAGAGGGAGAAAGGCAAAAAAGATTTTTGTAATGGCAGTCATTCATTTTAATTGAGCCTTAGCAGGAGAAAAATGACTGTCTTATGTATACAATGTTATCACTTACAAGTGATTAGGACAAAGTCAGGAAATGTGGATTCTGTTGGTTTTGTCTCACACAGTTGCCTAACAATGGCCACTTGCACATTTTTGCAAGTATCATCTAAACTCATGTAGAAAGTTAAGTACCAGATGTGTGCTATGGGCTCTAGGCTTAAGTGTTGCCCTTTTTAAGGCCACTTGAAATGTCCCTTGAGTACTTGTCAGCACTTTTAGAAAATTGTCTCTGCATTGGCTACAGATCCTACCTGGAATGGTCAACGTACCTACTTGTATTTATGAAATATTTTGCTATATAAGAAGAAAAGAGTCTTATTTTGGCAAAGATAGGTACGTATTTATTAAATTTCAGATGTTAAACAGTTATGAATAGTTTCTCCAATAATGTCTCATTATGATAAATATATCTTTCATCACTAGATCATTTTGTGCTTAAATGATATAGCTGTTGGAACTCATGTTCTCTTAAATAATCTCCTTGGATCAGAGCTAGGCTGTTTCATCACTGTACTAAATTAGGGGGGTTTGCCTCATATGTTAAGAATCATTTGAAAAATTCTGGTTTTGGTTTAAATGATATTTTTATGATTTTGGTATAGACTATCCTTGCTTCCAGTGTTCCTTCTGGATGAAAGTGCCATTTCAGAAGTTCTCATCAGAATGTATGCTAGAAGAATATGACTAAAACAGAAGAATTCCAATTCATAACACTGGATTGCTTAGCTAAAAAATCAGCAGAGCATGATTTCCTTGAAATATGTGGTAATAGTTTCCTAGAAAGATGTGGTAATTTTTTTCTTTAATTTATTTGCATGACAGTTGTCTTCAGTTATATAGACCGTGTTTGCCAAGTCACATAAGGATGTAGTCAGAAATTAAGGCATCTTAAGTAATTTCAGTTTCATATTTATAATCAAGTAGCCTAATTGAATCAAGTAGTTCTAATTGAAACTGATGTATAATAATCTAAAAGCTTGGGTTTATTAATAGCTGTATTACGTTCATTCCTCAACTTAAAACGCATTTAAACGGACAAGTATAGGTGGCTTAAGACTCTTGCCATTTACTTTATAATTTGAGCAGACTCTCAAAACTGATGTAACATTTGGTTTCCTTTGAACTAATAAATATTTACTACGAAGTTCAATACCCATTCACTAAATTTAATAAGGTAGGAAAACATACCAGACTGTTTGTCTTTTACAGCCTCAGTAAGAAATATGCCTTCCTAGCTTCTGAAAGAGATGCTCAGACAGAAAGCTCAGCACTGTGAAACATAGTTCCACTACTGGAGGGGTGACAGGATGCAAAATAGAGTGAGAGACTCAAAGCACCTGTGTCCCTCATTACATCATTAGGTGTGAGGAAGGAGGGCACAGCCAGCCCCTCTTGCTAGTCAGCTGTGTGAAAAGAGTATTCATTACAAGGAAGAGGCTTTCTGTGTGCTTCTCATTGCCGTTTTCTCCACATTTCTTATGTTGTCCCTTACCTGATGAGGTAGGTGGTGATATTTGTTTCCTAAGTGGATACTGGTGTTTTTGGAATCATAATTTGAACATAAGAAAGTTTCATTCTTTTTTTCTGACTTGTGTGCAGTGTTTCAGATTGTTCTAAAGAACTTGCTTGCCCTGGAAATTTTGTACATTTTTATTTGGTTTTGATTCTCAATCTTTGTTGGAAATACTGACCAGACTCTCCATGCTCAGTAAAAGTAGTAAAATGTTTGGTTAGGAAAGCAGAGCTTACTTAAGTTGGAAGAATGGCTTTTTGTCACCAGTTAGACTGAAAGTACTTGTAGTTGTATACAGTTTAGTTTTTGATTAGTAGCAATGTTTTCAGGCAGAAAATTCTCTGAGTTGTGTCATGCTTGCGGTTCATATGTGGTCAGAGATGTGCTTACTACATGGCAGAGGTTTCATTTTGTGCGTATTGGCAAGATGGTGCTAAACCAATGCAGACAATAGTGCTGGGTGGGGAATTCAGCTGGGATGAATCTCACTTTTAGCACAGGTATTTGTCTCTGTCCTTATGTAAAGGTAGTATTACAGGGTTTTGCACAGTAGCATTGGGAAGTGACATGGCTGTGATGACTTTGAGCCTTCTCAGGTGCAGTTTCCCCACACAAGCAAACATAAACGAATGCTGCTGAGGAAGATCTTGGGCTGGTCTTTCCCACTAAATAAACGTCCCTTGTTGCAAGGCAGCCCTAACAAGCAAATCTCATTATTTGAATTATGTGCTGGATATACGTACCTAGTTCCCTAAATCCTTGTAAAATTTCACCAACAGGTAGTCAAAAACTGCTTGGATTTCTGTGTTAAGTCTTGCACATTATGTGCAGTCCCCAAGGTGCCCAGGCTATTCCAAAGGAAATGAATTTGCATGGTGGAGTTAAAGCTGATTTTGAAAGCTCGTGCAAGTTGCACTTTCCAACTGTGTTGGAACTCAGGATTCAGTTTTCTGTTTTACTTCAGAGTTTCTGTCAGGGAGTACAACACTTGTTCTCACAAGAAGCAACACAAGCACTGGATGGAATCAGTCTGTTCCCAACTCCATCCTGCCTTCTTCCCTTGACTAGATCCTCACTTTCTCCCGAATCATTTCTGCTTAGTGGCTAGCTAGAGAACCTGAACATTGCCACCCTTAGAGTTCATGGAGACCACTCAAAAGACAAATCTGTCACCACCGTGCCTGTGTTATACGAGAAGCCAGAAAGTTCTTGTGAGCATTTCCACACACCTGGCACTTAAAACTCCCAGTTTGCCACTACATTGTTTTCAGCTGTGCACACAAACAGCCCCCAGGACCGTGGCACCAGGTCACCAGAGCAGCTCAAGCACTGCAGCACAGATTCACATACAACCTTTCCCAAATTGGATGTTGATTGTGCTTAGTTGCCCCCCTAATATTCTGTTTAACAATCAGAAAGTTCTCTATTTCCTTTATTTGGGTGTAAACCTTTACTTTTGGTTGAAATATCAAATCCTACATAACATTTAAAGATCATAATTAAATGTATGGTATTAGCACAGGATATTAATAAAAATATGCTTCTTGTTTACAAGTGGGGGTATTTTTTCTGTTTTGAAATACATTACCTTTTAGTTAGACAAATATCAGAGTTCCAAGGTATCAAAACCACCAAGGACAAGTCTGATCACCTTCTTTTTATAGTCTATAGCACCTCCCAGTGTCTACTGACACATCTAAAAGGCAGCAACGCATCTTACCAGAAATGGAAATACTAATTTTAGGGAACTCCTTAAAAAAATCCCACAGGTAATGGGTGTATTCAAACAGTGTTACTATTGGAGTGATGGACATAAGTGGTGTTAGTTGGTCCCTGTTGGAGTTACTGCGGTTATAACTGCCATGGAATAGTCATTTTTGCTGGTTTTATTTCTAATTTTGAGTTGATCTATCAGTGCTCTGACTGCGCTGAATTTTGAAAGACTGGATGCTGAAGGAATGTTTCAGTGTTTTTGACAGAATATCTAGAACTTTTAATAACTTTGTCCTGGTTTTGGTCTTTCTTTTAAAAGCTAAATAACAGTCAAGAGAGCATATTGATTGCATTGCTATTTTTATTGCTTTTTTGGTGTGTTTTCATGAAGTTGTGGGCCACATCTGTGAACATCCACTTCTAACTTTTCAACACCAGTTGTTACAAAGAATTTTTTCCACTTGTATAAATGATGTCATGTGTTATGAAAGCTTTAAAGTGTGACAAGTCAGTGCTATGATTGTAAACCTCTATTATGTTGCTGCCATAAAAATTTTCACTATTAACTTTTTATTAATAAAGTTTCTGAATTACATACTCCAGGAGACTAACTGGACCTTTCTGTCAGTTCATGTCCAGAGTTAAAAATTAAAAATTAAGTCAAAGGTCAAACAAGACAATTGAAATACAGTTGCCAAATATAATCATAGACACTCAATTATGCAATGAAAGCAGCATGCCACCCACGAAGAGTAACAACCTTCCTTTGCCTAAACTTACTCTGTTTTGATGAGAAAAATAATTCAAAACATACTACTAGTTGATAGATCACGTAGTGTGGAGTAGTATAATTACATGCTTTAGGATGTCTTGGTCTTCCCAAGCTTTAAGGAACAAGGAGGGGCAAACCATCTGTACTTCAGGATCCTAGAAATCTAAACCAATCACTTTCAGATACTCAAACAATACAGAAAGCTGGAAGCTGTGAAGAGGAATATCTACATTTAGGCTTTATTTTGCAAGACTGATGGATAAAGAATTACATTTTCTCCCAAATGCTATTTGTCTATATGGAAATTGCTTCTTAAAGATTGATCTGAGCTCAGTGCTGTCCTGTCTAGCTACTGACTTCAGTTATTTTACTTAATTTTGTATTAGTCAATTAATTATCTATAATGAAATTATTTAATATTTTGAACGCTAGCACACAATTATTTTGAGGTTTGGAAGATTTTTCAGTTAGACTTTTTAAAGCTCTTTACAGAGAGGTGAATAATCCTTTTTTCATAGAGGCACAGAGAGTTTGAAGAATTTTCCCAAAGTCTGTAAGCAAATTGCTTAGAAGTTTGAATTAGCCTCAAGTCTCTTGAGTCTCAGGTCAGGGCTACTTCAGCACATTTTCTTCAGGATGGAGCAATAACATGCTTAATGATACAACACTGGAATTTTGAACGTTCCAAAATCATAAAGAGGGGAGAAAGCTGTGGGGGAGAAGGGACTGCGATTTGCCTTGGTAAATGTATCCTGTGACTGATTCTGCAGTTGGCTGCTCAGTTTGAGTGATGGTTCCATAAAAATGCACTGCTTCTTACTGGTGATAAATCTCAGTATTGAGAGATTCAGAAAAACACAAAAGTCACATGGAATTACAAGGGTATATCATGGTCAAATTAATGAGTTTAAGGACAATGTGTATGGACTCAGATGTGTTTCACTGCTCCCACTGATTTTAGATGCCTTTGGAAGCTCACCCGGGCAGACACAGCCCTGTTGGTGTATGTTAGCTTGGGAAGCTGCTGCCTGGGCCTGAGCCCAGAGGTTTGATTCGTCTCTCACAGAGCTTATGCAATCATTTCTGTTCAAAGGGAGAAGAAAGTGAGTATAAACTGCTACTGTCTGGCTTTCCACATACTTTCCAGCTGGTAAATGCCTCGAAATAGACAAGGTGGTGAAAATTCAGGAGGTAAATTCAGAAGTAATAAACAGTTTTAATTGCGTTTTATGGCACCCTTGTCATACTTTGTCAGGATATTGATGCATGAGATCTGCAGAATCTTGCTGCAGTGATTCAAGACTTTATTCCCTGCTTTCTTTTCCTCACTTCCCCAAAGGGTACATGTAATGAAAAAGTCAATAGAGCCTGTAAGACAGGTGTAACTCCGCTGCTTCTCTTATCTGCATCTTTGCTAAATCTTCATCAGCTGTTGAGGGTGAAACCCTGGCATTTGTGGTAAGGTCTAGGCTGAGATATAGGAGATACAGGCACAGAGTCTGTCTGCTGGTTAGAACTGGAGGGATGGTGTGTGTCACCACTGCTAAGACAGAGAACTGGAGAGGAAGTGGAGAAATCTGTTGTATTTAGCCCTGATTAATCACTGTAGGAGAGAAAGTCATCCTTGGCACTGTAAACTAGGTTTTGAGAGGATCTGCATGTATTTCCATTTGAATTAAATCTCTTTCTGTTGTAATTGAAAAGAGTAGCAGAGCAGTAATATGCAGCAAAAGCACTTTAGTGTTGGTGAGGTTTTCTCTTCTCCTGACACCAAAGGGTTGATTGAACCAACAACTTCTTGAAAAATCAAGAAGGCAGTTGTTTCTTGGAACACACGTAACCCTTAACTGAGTCTGGTACATCAGTACAAGCCTTGAAATATCTGCTTTTCAGGAACGGAGTCTTCTTGGTTCTCTGTGTAATATTCATATATTTAAGCAACAGAAATAAAATTTTTACACTGGGACCAGATACATAGTCCAACATTGTTCTACTCTAAGCATATATAAAATGCTCTTGGAAATAATTCTAATTTCAATGCAAGTTTGAGTATTTAACCACCAAATGTGTATGAAGTGTATTTTGTCATCAGTTAGGGTTTAAGTTTCAACAAAACTGAGTTAGAGCTCATTTAATATTGCTGAAAATTATGACTTGTTGGATTTTTGCCAAAATAGACATAGAGTGGAAGATAAACATTTTAATCAAGATTTCAGCCATTTTGTGTCAAGATATCACTAGACTATGTTTTCTGCTGCTGCTTCTTTCTTTTTTTTTTTGATGGCTTTGCCCACTGAAAAGAAGAGGAAATTGGCACTTTCTGGGTTTAGAGCACACATGGAATATGATAGGATCAGACATCTTAAGATTCAGGTTCCGGGAAGGCTTTTCTAGTAACTAAGGGACCCTTTGAAGTCTAAAAAATGAGATTCCAAAGGCAACAGAGCGTGGAAAGTCCTAAAGCATCATCTAGTCATAGTTGTAAATCCTCTTGGATAGAATCAAAATCTGATTTTTTTTGCTGCCCTTTTTTCTGGAAGAATTAAGTAAAATCTGGAAAAATTCATGAACACAAGCTGAAATGAAGGAAGGACTGAGCAATGATAAGGAGAAATTATTTTTCTATCAAAGAGTTAACAAATTGCCATGTTATCTCCAAGATTTGTTCAGTCAATCTTGCATTTTGTAGTCATGAATTCAAAAAGTCTGTTTTGTGTGCCCACTTAGATGCTTTTCCATGTAAAAGATAGAACATTTATTTTTTAATAAAAACCATATGGTTTGAGCTTGGACAAGTGTTTGTCAAAGAGAATTATTTTTATGAACAATGACAGATTTTTCTGGGTGACCTGATCTCTTGGCTGCTTTCTAATTCTTGCTTTAGTGTTTCAGTACGTGACTCTCAGTTCTCACTGTGCCTTTTAGCTTTCAGATTGAAAGCCAAGCTGTCAGGTGCAAAGTGATTTCCTCTGCTTAGTGGAGATCACTGTCCTCTGATGTGATTAGTTCACTCTTGAGTTATCACCTTTATGTCCAGCAGAAGGCTCTACTGCTTTCTGAAATGTGCACAGAGCCATGTTGTTTGGGTACCAAACAGGGTCATCCCTGCTCTGAACAGGATTCAGCAACTCACTTTCACTGGGACAGCGCACACGCATTTGGTTGAACTAAGCACTTAAGGTCGAATGGGTTTTGAAGCAAGTGGATGATAAATACAGATTAATTACTATTGGTGAATGAGGATTTGGTGCAGCATTTAGTTATGTCATGAAATTCGAATCCACACACATTTAATGCAGTGGCTGTTAACTTAAAACCTTAGAAAACTTTAACACTTCCATTATTTTTGCTGTTGTTTTCATAGTATGTGTGTATATATATTTTAATTCTGTACCTAGAGACGTTTGAAATGCAGAGACCTAATTCCTCACTGTCTTGGCATTCTGATATTTATATCAGTTCCGACTGATGAGAGAACCTCTCTGAATTTTGGCACTTGCTGAAGTGTGATGAGGTTATCATTCTACAGGCATTTCTAAGTGTGACAGTTGCTTTTCATGTTCATACTTCACAGTTCATGGGCAGAAAACAAGTAGTTGATTCTGTCTATAAAACTGTCAGGGCAGCTTCATTTATGAAGCTAAGTTATAATAGGTAAAAATAAGAACTTTTTCTTATTTTAGTAGCGTGTTAGTAAATTCAAAAGGGTGAAGAATTTCTTTTATTTATTATGTAAGTGGAAAATTAGGATAAAATAAGAGGAACACTGTTTGTATCCATTGATAACACTGACTGCAGCTGTTATGGGATTCCATCCAAAGAAACAGGTCTGATTTACCTCTTACTAACTTTCAGAGCTGGAAATCATAGAATAAGGATATTTGAGCACATGCATTAATGCAGCTTTGTCATGGCTATGATTTAAAAATTATTCTTTTCGAAGACCCTGGATAAAAATAGCCTGTTTAGTCTTCTAATATTAAAATTTTTGCTCAGGGAAAGTGTCTTAATCCAGGTAGGGAGATTTTGTTCTTGTTTGGAGTTTGTTTGTTTGTTTATTTGGAGGTTTTTCCCCTCATATAGTATTGTTTTCTTCGTAGGTATTTTAGTAGAAAGTCATAAGCACATCTTCAAAAAGACTGCTTCCATCTTTTGTTGAACAGAGGGTATGACAAAAAAAGTGTTTCTGTAATACTACTACAACACTAATTTTTTTCGTTTCTCTAAAAGTCTGAGTTATCAGGGTCCACATTTTCCCAGTCCTCTGCAAAATTTGCCTATTTTACTTGTCCAACCAAAGCTTTGGGATGTTGTTCTCCAGGATACAACAGATAAATTATAGTAAGAGATCTAAACTTAAGATGGTGGGATACTTCCTACATATTTCAGTCTCATTGGTGGAGACAATTCAAAGAGCACATCAGTTACCAGATAACCACTCAATTATTGATTGATTTTTCTCTTGATACTTGTTGCATGTACCAGAAAAAGCATTCTTTTTTTTTTTTTTTTCACTGCAGTATAAAAGTCAGGTTTTAATGACTCAAATTTGCCTTTCATTTGCAGTAGTTAGTTACCATCACTAAATAATCACAGGATGTTCAGCAAACTGCAAGAGACTGCATCATTAGCACAAGATGATCTGATATTCTCTAATGGTCTCACGAGAGAATATTTCAAGGTGTCATTAATGTGCCTCAGCAGCCTGGAGTCCTGCAGGGAACTGAGAACCTCTATTTGAATTTGAAATAATGGTAAATTGCTAACAAGGCTTTCACTAAAGCGTCATGGAACTAAAAAAAGGCAAATGTATATAATTATTCAACTGTATTTGCTGTCATAATTTCTTTCAGGGGCTTTTTAAATAACAACAAAAACAATTTGGTACTGTGCATATTCACTTATCTACATTACTTGAGAAAAATCTATTTCAGCAGTTAGGAAGAGTTTTTCCAGTGATTTTTATGGGAACAACATTTCACTTCAACGCTAGCCCTATGGATCTCTATTGTAGCAGTGTCCTCCTGAAACTCCAAGGGAGTCTTCTTGAATATGGACCAAATAATTTAGTTGGCTGCTGGCCATGTGTTGTCTTTCAGAAGAATATGGTTATTCACTATGTAATAGTGTAGGAAGAAAGGAGACATATGGAAACAAATTTTAAAAGGAACAGTAACATTAGTCAGTGCAGTTTTAGCCACACAAGTTGCCAAGCACTTAATGTGGTCATGGAGTAAAGAAATCAATTGTGCAGCCCACTAGGCAGGCGCCTGGCATGCGAAAGTGCTGTTCTTATGGAAAGCAAGCAGCCAGCTTCAGCTGAGAGCTCCATCACACTAACAGCTCTTGAAGTTTGATTTATTGATTTCTTTTGCTGCTGCTCAAACAAAAAGCACAACAACACATACAACCTACATTAAAACTGTATTTAACAACATTCTTGGAAATACAGTTGACCTATTATTTGTCTCTGGCCCCTTTTCCTTATAATTTTGTTTTGCAAATATGCAGTATGCAAATATGCAATATAATCCTATGTATTTTCCTGTTGTATCTTAACGTCTTTTCAAGTAGAAATGTTTCTATAAGTAAACAATGTATTTGTAGCAACATGAAAGACAAAGTGGCAAAAATAGTGACTGTAAAAATTGATGCTTTCAAGTGTAAATCAAAGATCTGTACGTATTTGTGTGGAAAAACACAGATTAGTGCAACAATTTTTTTTCCAGTTCAGAAATTGTATTTGGGAGAGCTTTGTAAAATATTATATGTCCATTCTCTCTAGATGAGTCATGGTTTTGGAAGAAAGGGGAGAGAATATTTTTTCAGCATCATGATCATTGTAATAATGAACTGCAGAAACTATAATAGATTTTGTTCCTGGCTTGGCAAACTATCTAAAAGATTTTGCAAGAGAGTTTACATAATTCTTTCCATTGAACTTTCTAGTGTTGCATATGTTTTAATTGTGAACTCAAACACACCAAACTTTTAGGTAGTTTGTGGACTATATAAATGTGGTTTAATGTTTCAGAAGTATTTTATGAGCAGAGTTGGTGGTTATACATTTTCATACTTACAACCTTAGTTCACTTGTTAAAATAGGCTCTCTGTTTGCTAATAGTTCCCAGCTGTAACTAATACATTAGCAGATCTACAATGTAGTATTTAAAATGACGCATTTTAAAATCAATAACAAATGTCCTGCTGTACGATTAATTGGACAACTTGTTTTACACAATGGTCAGCACACTATACAAAATTCTTTTAAAATTACGATAAATCAAGGAATAGGGAACAATGATGTGCAAATTTCTGAAACTTAGAAATAGGAAAAGGAAAAACTGTCACTTACTGTAGTTGTTGTTTGCTTCTCTTGTCCCTTTTACTTTGCCTCGCTTATCAATCCTCATATACCACTGAGTTCGACAGAAAAGTCTTCTCACTCTTACATCCCCCCCTTCCATATAATCATAGCTTCTGGTATGTCGCTCAGGGCTGGAACAGTTCACATTTGTAGCCATTTGCTCTGGAGTCATGTCATTGCAAGCTAAAGATATAGTGCCCATTAGAAAGATAATGTAAAAGTATGATCTGTAGAGCAAAATTGGCAGGATCCATGTCAGTATCCATTTGTGCATTATAGTGCAGTGTTCTGGGTGTTCATGAACAACATAATGAAAATTAAATCTCAAGTAGACTGCTGCTCTTAGGTCACCGACCTGCCTTCTGTCTTTATGAGTTACAGAATCATTTAAATGAGATTTTTCTCTCTCTTCTAGAATTCTGATCGTTATTCCTTTATAGTTAATGACGAAATAGAAGAGCTTCTTAAATATCTCTTCAGTCAGAATATCCTTTAAAGACACAAGTTATAAAAACCTTTGTTGTCGTGACCTTCTTTACTACTTGAATTTGCTGCTTGCGCTGAAAATGAAAGATCTGTGAGAAAAGGCGCACGTGTCAGTCTTTATACTCAATTGTTACACACTTGAAAAGACACAGTATGCTACTAAAAAGTACTCCACACAAATGTATGGCATGCTGAGCTGATTTTTACAAATATGCGAATGTATAAACAGCAGATATCTCTCATACAAATTTTTACATAAACACACATTTACTCTGACTGTAAATCCAGTTCTGTCTTCGGTTTTTAGTCTTTCCAAAAATCTCCTATTGATTTGCTTCAACTACTTTCACATGCATGATAAAATTATCCTGATTACTTCATACCTATATAGTCGCTATTAGCACAATCTATCATAAAACTTTTCTCTAGTTCAGATTTCAAAACAGACATCACAGCATTAGCCCTTGTATTTTCATTCCTGCCCTTTTCAGATTCCTAGGAGAAATAGCTTCCTTAATTCTTTTTTTTAGCATCTAGCATATACAAATGAAGATAAAAGTTATTAGAAACTGTTGAATGTTCTTGTAAAGGACAGATAACTTACTTGTTCCTGTTGATAAGAGCTGGATGCCCAAGTACTCCATTTCTGTTGCCTGCTTTTTGCAACATGAGACACTCTACTGTAGCTACAAACTTTCTCAGCTCAGAACGACTCCACCAGAATTATAATTGTTTCCATAAATCAACACGCTGGAGAGATGGTGTGTATGTGCTTGTGCGTGCGCATGCATGTGTGTGTTGAGCCTGTTGTTCAGTCCTTTTCGATAAATACCTTTGCTGACCTCACTTGGAAGCAATTAGAATTTAACCAGTCAGCTGTCAGTTGAGTGCACGAACAAAAGTAAGAGACTTGCATTGTATCGTGTCCAATGGTCATCAGAGGGAGCTATGTACATAGTTTATGCTTTAAATCTCCAAGAATGTACTTTCTAAAAACATATATTTCGTGGTGCTGGATAGAATTGCTTCACATGCTGGCTGGTGTTTCTGTGCTTGGGTTGAGGTCTGTCTTTTTCCGTCCATAAAAAATTCCTCCTCCTCTCTTTTGTGCTCACATCCTTATCTCAGTTTGCTTTCAAATCTCCTCTGCAGTTTGGTGGATTTGTAGTTTGCTTAGTGCCTTTCTGAAGGATATATGAAATGTGGGTCTATCATGTACTGTGGCCACTATAGATCATACAGTATATTTTTTATCATGCATTTGAAAAGAGGGAGTACTGCACTGAGATTTTTATTTGACCAGCCACTACGTGAAAATGAGAATGTTTATTTGGGTGTTTCAAAGTTTGGCATTCAAACGCAACCTTCATCAGCATGAGGGAAAAATTGCTACTAGGGAACAGACTTTATCAGCACAAAGGAAAAGTTGCTCCTAGGGAACAGCCTCCCTTAGCACATATAGTTAGTTCTTGAAACTCACAGCATGAAAACGAAAAGTGGCAGCAGTGTAAGAAAACCCCTAATCCTGCCTACCAACCAAGGGGTGATCAGCAGGCTTAAAATCTAGAGAATCAAAATAATGGGTAGATACACCTGGTTTTCTGCCTCTGTGTGCCTGTTTCCATCTCTGGTACCAGTCTGTCTACGTTCTGTTTCACCCATAAATTCTGTTGACTTTGTGTGAATAAATTGTGAATGTATTTGTAAAACATACTGAGGCAAAGTTTTCCAAAGCTCCTTATCCTGTTTAATTGCCACACTGCTGATGTGAGTACACATCATTGCCCTTAGTAAGTAAGAGTAATGAGGAAAGTTTGGAATTAATTAACTTATTAAGATTAGTGTATTTCTCAACTAAAAACAGTGTATTTACCAACTCAGTTTAGTTGATTATTCTTGATAAGACAGTTTATCATTCTCTGCTTTTATCTCGCCTGCACTCCTTTCCTCTCTCTAAAATTGGATAACAGTCACTTCCTTAGGTAAACTCTAGAGGCAGTTAAAACTCACAGGGAGTACATACGTGCCACCTTGTGGCGAGGGGGGCAGAAGCAAACCGGGGTGTTTCACTGGAGTGACCCAAAAGGGGCATAAAGGTGTATGACACCGGGCAACCTGGGAGTGCTCAGCCTTTCCTGTTCACAAAGAGAATGAGTAACTTCCTGCATTAACATTGTCAGCTTCCTTCTCAGTGCTCATGTGGATTAATCCCATTTGTCACTTGCTTTGCAGTCTTTTTTTAACCACTTTCACTCACAGTCCACAGTTGATCTGTTTTTTCTTGTCACTGTCTCTATTTCAGCATATTGGGCTGTTTCCTATATTCTGTAGTTCAGTCTAATTCTTCAGTTCAGCAGAAAACCTCAATAAATCCAACTTTCTGATATGAAAGGTATGGTGCTCAGGGCTTTCAAAGGCTGAATGCCTGCAGTTGATGCACAAAGAAGTGGCTTTCATTAGGTTAACTCTTGCAGACTGTGATTACAGCTACATCTTTCCAATTTGACCTGTATCTTGTCAACCCGTGACCACTGTTCTGAGAAGTGGGGACTGAAATAATTTGTCCCAGTTGCAGTTTTTGCCATTACATTTGCTGGATTTATATCAGTATGTTCTCTGATCCATTCCACAGCCTGAATTCAGAATGATAGCAATGAAAAAAATTCGTGGTATTCAAAAGGCTTATCTCTTGTGTATTATGAAGAAAGCAATCAAGGATAAAAGGTAATCTGTGTTTTACTTTGCAAAATATGGTGCAAATAGAAATGTTTTTGTAAATATTCTGGGTCTTTTATGGGCAACAACAACTTGCACTTCCAAATCCATACTGGTTTTAGTTTTTCTTTTCCCTTGCTAACTTACTGGTTTTGACAGTTAATAACAGGAGAAAAAATACATACCTGAGGTTTCAGTTCCAGAAAGCTGGGGCTATTCATGATCCAGGCATAGGTACGAGTTTCTCTGGGCTCTGAAAAAAAAAATCACTTGCCGTAAGTGTGTTTGTTAAGTGGTGTCTCAGTTCAGAGCTCTATAAACTTTTGTACTTAAGGATAAATGAAAAGTGGCTTAAATAAGGCATGAGCTGTAAGTTTAGTTGGTGAGCAATGCAGTTATTCTATAATTATTGTTGGTAACATTCCTATCCTCATATTTTGTAAGTATAGAATAGTGTCTTTCCACCATGCTGTTTTTCTTAATCACACAGATTCATGTCTTGCAGTACAGCAAGTACAGCTGCAGGTTTTTAGTGGACAGATGATACCTGGGTCTGCATATGCACATCAGGCTTCTCTGCCTATATCTCTGATCTTTGAATGATCCAATGTGCACCTGTTTAAGCTAAGCATAACTAATTTTTCTCTCAAATTGAACTGGTTTAGGTTTGTAGAAGATTTAGCTTGTCTGGCACTTGGGTCTGTCTCTGCTTGCAAAAGTGCACGTCCAGGGCTTTGCAAATACGTACAAACCCAAGAAAATCCATAATGATGTCTAGAAATTGTCCACCTAGAATGCTTGTGACTTTGTTTCTTTGGTGATATTGTATTTGAATAAATGTGTTCAGATATCAGAAACACAGGGAGCATGAAAATGTGCAAAACACAAATGCTGTAAGCCATCATTTAATCACAGAATATCCTGAGTTGGAAGGGACCCACAGGGATCATCAAGTCCAACACTTAAACGGCACCACTGACTTCCTGGTGGGAATCGATCCCCGTGTCCCCCACATGAGAGATGGGGACATTCACCACTGTACTAAGTTTTAAACCTGCCCTCTTTATGTTAACTCATGCAGTGGTTCTTGCTTCCTAGTGACAAGACAGTTTTCCACAGCATTGCTGCAGTGCACACACTGACAAGTGGAAACTGATTGCAAGTGCTTTGCTTCCAATTATGAAGATTGTGCATAGACCTCCAGTTGCCTTTTTCCTTACATGGGAAATTATTTTTTGTCCTTTTAGATGAAAACATGACTAAGGATCCATGCTTGCCTCATCTCCAGGCTGGCCTCTGTAATATGCACTGACCGAGTTTGGTATTAGGTCATGAATGTGACTTTTAAAACCTCCATTTTGTCCAGTTTGCCTTTAGGGCAACACATACCTGCTAAGAAACTATCACTCTGCTCCTCCTTTCTCCCTGACCCATTTCAAATTTGCTTTAGAACATCTTCCAGGAGTTGCACAGTTTAATACAGTAGGAAGATAAAAATCTCCGTATCAGGTTTTAAACACAAGATGCTGAGTTTTAATGCCCTGTGGCAAGAGCTAAAATGGGATTGGAAGGTCCTATGGAAAAAATTCCATAGATGGGAAGGTGCTAAATCTTCTTGCGGTTTAATCCTTATCCATAGTTTTCAGATCTCAGAAATCAAGATTAGTTCAAGGTTGACTTTTGCTAGATGCAAAAGATACAAGGAAAAGTGCTGCAGTTTTTGCCAATCTTTCATCAGCAGTATCTGAAAACCATTTAACATGCATGGAAAATAAAGGTACAACAAGGCAGTAAAAACAAGAGAGATGAGGAATGTTGCACCTCAGTATGGATTTACCTTTTCAAGTTGTAAACCTAAGATTAAAAACCATAATTATGAATCCTTTGTTTCCCTGACTGTGAGAATGTCTTTTTGGTTTTGCTGACTGGTGTGGGTTATGAAAATCATATTGAAAAGAAAACAATAATTTTTTTTCCTAGTAATTTTCAAAATAGATCTCTTCAACATCGTTAATTTCTTTGTTTCCTGCTATTCATCCAGATCATATTGAGCTGATTTAACTCTACAGGAAAATTTGAATGGGATGCAGTAGATAATTAAAAGAAAAAATCCCTAAAACTATCAAATAGTAGACAACTGCATAACTATGTCCCTTTTTGTTAATTCACTACAGCAAATATGTTTTACATAGTTTATTTTAGGGAAAATAAAGGCTGGGAATGCCTTAGTTCAACCAGTAGCAAATGCAGCCAGGCTTTTTTCACGAGGACAATGGAGTATCATGATACTGACTTTTGAAGGAGATAGAACTAAACAAGAATGCAGTGGCCAGCAGATGAATCCTTTCGGAATGACGTTTGCGCTGTGTATGGGTCTGATAGATCTCCTTGTTATTCATAGCTTGAGAACCCTCAGCTTCAAGGGATCCTACTTGTGATGACATGGGGACACTCAGGCTGTGTTCAGCACAACCTAAGGTGTCACAGAATTGTAACAGTATGTTTTTGGTGGGGATATGAAAAATAGAGAACTGATATGATAAAATACTGAGGAGAGCTGTTTGATTTATCTCATTTATCACCAGGTATGACATTCAGAGGTCTGTCTTTCTGAGGTGTTTGTAGTCAAATTTTTATTTTACCAAAATGCTTACCATGCAGTGGTTTCTTCTGCCTGATTTTATACATGTTCTTTCTACAAAATAACAAAGATCTGTATATACACAGATGGTTGGATAAGAATCAGCCTTAAGACCTGGATTTGTGGAATGTGTGTGCCTAGTCCCATCTTTTACACTTGTGAGTTTCTCCAGTTAAATAGGTGTGAATACATCCAATATGTACTGCTGCCTCTGGCATACTGTATATGTCAAAACACTCCTGTGATTGAATTCTAAAAACCTAAGCTCACATATATACACACTGCACATTGAAACATTATTAATGCTGTAAAGTAAAATACTCAGAGGCACAAATTCTCGTTCTCTGTCTCGTGAATTCAGTAATGAAGGGAAATTGTGAGGAAAACAGTGATGAAAAAAATCACAGACTCACTCAAACCAATGTCCATCAAAGTAAGCTCTTGGCATCTCTATTTACTTGAGTAAGTCTAGGATTACACCCACATTTTAATATAGATTCATGCTTCTCTATTATTTATGAGTACTTTCAGTCTTAAGACTTAACTAGACCTTTTTTTCAGTGGCTTCTCTTTCCTATACAAAGCAGGCAATACAGGTTGGTGTGAGTGCAAACAAATGCAAAATAACAAAACGTGGGACTGTATGTGGCAGAAATGCTACTGGATTGCTACTGTGTATTTAATATTTGATTTGGGGAAACAGCTGGAGTGAGACCTTTTGTAACCTTCATCTAATTATATGGACTATTGTTACATGTGTTCTAAAAGCAAAATAATGTAGGGGAAGATTGCCCTATTCCCCTGTAAAGCTGTGCTTCTTGTAGAGTTCACAACTCACCAGTAGATTCAGAATAATGGCATTTCTCTGTAATGATTGTGTTATTTATTACCCATCTGTCACATCTGGGACAGATGTGATAGATGGGTAATATTAACTCTATATCATGCTTGGGACACCACTTAGTCACAAACACTTCAGGTTTTCCAGCTCTTTGCCATCTGAATGGTAGATAAGCATTTGCTGAACTGGGGAAATGTAATAAAAGGGTGTCGTTACTACAGAATCTGTGTTAGCAATTGACTTCCAGAGCAAACTCCACCACATTTCCTCACTTTTTCCACTCCCTCACTTACTGATAATGAAGTCCATGATATCCTGCTAAATCCTATGTAAAGTCAGGCCAGAATAGTCATTTGAAAATCGAGGAAGGGTGTGAAAGAGGAAGCAAAGTGCTAGGTAGGGATCAGAGTGCAGTTCCCCATATCAAGTGCAGGGTTAGAGTGATTATGTCAGCATCATTCCTGAGGCATCTCATGTGGGCACGGGCTGGTGAGCCAGCTTTTCTAATTATAAAAGAAGGAAAGAAAATGTCAAAATACCTTTGCATTCAAAGTAAAAGGGCAAATTGAGACTATGTCAAAACTTGGAGCTCCTGCAAAAGAGTTATGCAAGATGGGACACTATGGGTTTCAAACTGGCTGTAATTTAAAGATGCCTAGACTGAGGATTACCAGACTGTGCTATTTATTTGCAATGTAAACTGTCTTGCTTCTCTATATGTATAGTTCTGTAGATTGAAGGAGTGATCCCGTCTATATATGAACAGCTGTGCTTTCAAGAGTTTAAATGTCTCTCCTTGCAGCTGTTGCTCGGTTAGATGGTTATTTGCCTGGCTTGTGGCATCAGCAAGAATTAAATTTTGTCAGCCACTGATGAGGGTTGGGCATTGAAACAAGATTATCAGACTTGATGTTCTGATCTTACTCCTGCCTTACTTTACTTATCATAACTATCACATTACTAAAATAATTTCTACCCTTTTAACAGTAATTCCATTGCTAGTTTTTAACACTTTTGACAAAGGCTCTCCATTGCAACTAAAGTATTATCCACACAAACCTAATTACCATTCAGTGAAGCTGGAATGCAGAACATTTGGCAGGTGATAGAGAGGAAGATGAGGGGAAAAGCTGGGACTAGACATCTTTATCGATGACATGGATGAGGGAATTCAATCCATCATCAGCAAGTTTGCAGATGATACTAAGCTGGGAGCAAATGTTGAACTGCTGGAGGGTAGAAAGGCCCTCCAGAGGGACCTTGACAGACTGGAGGGATGGGCAGGCTTCAACAGTATGAGGTTTAACAAGACTAAGTGCCGGGTTCTTCACTTCGGCCATAACAACCCCATGCACCGCTATCGGCTGGGGGAGGAGTGGCTAGAGGCTAGTGAAGTGGAGAGAGACTTAGGTGTACTGATCGATAGGAAACTCAATATGAGCCAGCAGTGTGCCCAGGTGGCTAAGAAGGCCAATGGCATCCTGGCCTGCATCAGGAACAGTGTGGTCAGTCGGTCCAGGGAGGTCATCCTTCCCCTGTACACAGCGCTGGTCAGACCTCATCTTGNCACCATAAAAGAGGAGGGAAAATTTGATTCCCTGATAGGAATTTGTCTAGTGTAGTGGTAAAGTCTTATCAGTCTTTATGATACTGGGTTGGGTACCATCTGTCTAGTTTGTGTCTCGTGCATCTCTGTTGCCTCTGTCATGCTTGACAGTCTGTTACTGCATCAGAGACCTTTTCTGTAGGAGAAAACTTCTATTGACGTGACTGAAAACTTTTTTCACACTGAGTATGTGTATTGGCTCCAGTGCTGAAGTAACTCTGTCATGCTGAGGTACAGAATGTGGCAGTCCCTTGACATGGCAGTCAACTGAAAAGGATTTTGTGTGGGTTTTTATCCAGTTGACTGAAAGCCCCAGAATGAGGAAAATATAAACATTTAAGGGAAGTTACTGAAAAGCTATTTTTTAAAGAATTTTGACAGGCAGCTTTTTGCTCGTTAACCACATTTCAGTAAAATTCCTCTCTGAAGATCATGCCATTGTTTGTTTGTTTGTTTCATAGCATTGTTAGACATGAACAATGTGTTGGCAGTGTCTGGTATGAATTCTTGCTTGCTAAAAAGTCTCTGGTGAATAGTTTATCAAATTGAACATGTATTCTATAATCTTAAATTACAGATTAGGGGTTTTTTTGTCAAGTTAATCTGCTGTGACCTTCCTGATGGTGACTACAACTTTTTATATCTTTTCTTGATTGAGGAGCCTGTGGAAGCAAAGACAACTCCCTGAGTATCCTGAGATTTGGGGGCTTATTACAATTCTGAGACTCTTCTGTGAGGTTTTGTCTGATTTTGATAGTAATTATTTCAACAGCAATAAGGAGACAGCTTTGATGAGAGTCTCAAGATGTACAGCTGTGGATGAAACAAAAGTGATAATGCAAAGAACATCACCCTTTTACACACACAGGTTGAAGCAAGGGTTCACAAACAATGTCCATTCTGGTGTTTCCCAAATTCAGAGTGTTTGACTTTATGATCTTAATTTTTCTCTGATATTGAAGTAATTGGTAGTATAACTGTTGATTTATGCAGTTGGTAGTGTGAGGAGGAATAACTGTAGGACTGTAACATTTTTACAAAACTCCCAAAGCTTCCATTTATTCACTTACAAGTGTTTTGCTCTGTGGAATTATAGTTTCTTATCTTCCAGAGGAGTGGTTGTGATGTCAAATCAAGGCAATTGTGGTTTCTTGCATTGAAGAAAGAGGCACAATTTTACAAACTGCTCTTCTAACAGTGTTTGTGAGGCAGTATTATAGGCAGCAGTAACTCAAATGTGGCACAGGATATTTTAAAGAACAGAATTTTGGTCCAATATCAGTCTTTCAACATCCACAAATGCTGCTTCTCAGGCAGGTTATTGTACACGAGGTTGGCAAGATTTTGCATGAAGGTAGTGACGGATTTCCTAAAATGACTCGAGGGGCCTGTTAATGTAGGTGCTGGTCTGTGGAAGAGAATGGAAAAGGAGCTATGGGAAGAGGAAAAATAGGAGCATTATGAACTGTGGGAGAGAAAAAATAATGGAAAAAATTTGGCCAACTCCCAAAAAGAGAGAGAGAGAGAGATACGAGACATAACAGAGGAAAGTAATGAGGTCCTAATGTAAGCAGTATGTCAGCAGAAATAGGAGCTACAAAATAGGGGACCCCTGGAACTCATTTTGAAAAGGTACAGGAGGAAACATGTTTAAGACAAATAACATCATTTGGCAAATCAAGTGTGTTATAGGCTGTACTGCATGAAACCTTTCATTTCTAAGTTTGTATTTTGGCTTTGGTAATTTGCGGTGAAGGACTTCTTGGGATGGAATGATTATTGTACCACGTGGCGACAAAGCTTTGTTCACCCAAAAAAGAAGATGCTGATATCTAAAAGTGTTAATTTGTGAAAACTGGAAATAAGTCATCACTTCTGCTTTGATATGGTGTGCTATTTCAAGTTTTGTGGGCCTGACTGTGTGGCTTGTGCTTTTTCCTTTGTAAGTGACTGCAGGAAGATGACCTGCTGCAACTGGGACAGTAGTCATTAGAGTTGGTACTGAGCAGGGTTAACCCAGCCTTTCTTCTAAAATTTTCTTTCTAATTTTTTTTTTCTAATTTTAAAGTTATTTTGTTTACCTAATTAAGACATCCCTTCCTCTCTGTGGAGACTGCCACCCTCTTCAGCGGTCTCTGGCTCC
This sequence comes from Pitta sordida, assembly GCA_013390025.1. Lineage (NCBI taxonomy): Eukaryota > Metazoa > Chordata > Aves > Passeriformes > Pittidae > Pitta > Pitta sordida. The sequence continues at coordinate 55,885 of WEKX01011377.1, forward strand.
TGGCCTAGATGTAAAGGTACAGGGGAAAATATATGGCTTGAGTGGGGCCGCACTGACATCTGCAGTAGAAGCTGTGGTGTTGAGGATCGGTCCTACAACTTCCTTTGTGGTTTGTGATCCCTGTTCCTCTGTGACTAGAAATTCTGCTCTTTTCTACTACATGTGAAAAAACAGACGATCTACTCTGCAAGATACTTGGTCTTCAAGATTGCAGTAGTGGCCTGAAGTTAGATTAGAAAGAGCTCCCATCAGGACTGGCATAAAGATAAGGCTCTCTGGAACTGAAGATAGATAATTTTTTTTTAACTCTATATCATGCTTACAGGCCAGTAAACCAAAGTGGTAATCCTGTAAAACACTGAGGTCTACATGTAAATTATTTTTTTCCTGTGAACTTTATTTCTCATGGATTTATGAGCAAAACTGAAAAAAACTTTGTTTTAGGGTTGGCCAGTACAATTAATTTTAAGATAATGGTGCAATGGGATATAATCAAAATAGGTATCTGAAAAACTAGATTGTTCCATGTTTCTTAGGGATTTTTTCCCTTTTTTTTGTTAAAAACAAGATTACTAGTTTTGAGTGTTTTTCAGTTTCTACCCCACCCTTCTAAAAGATACATACACTCTCCTTCTTCAGTTTCAAGAAACACCCCCAGGGCATCCTTTTTATTTGAATTGATTTTCTGGTTGTTTATCTTTTTCAATCTGGTCATGAAAAGCACATCTGGTTCCTATTTTAATCAGTATTCCAGTGGGAGCAACATCATATTATAGAAGGCTAACAATGCTAAAATAATAATCCATAATGATGCAACTTTTGGTAATTTAAAACTGTTTTATCCACTGTTTGTAGAAGTGTGTTAATGATGTCGGCCAACTGATCTCTTTGTAGATTAAACTCACCCTGGGTCCTCATAACAGAGGAATATCTGACATCCTAGTAGGCAAACCCTTCGAATCGCCAGGAGTTCCTTGTTTTCTCTGAAGTATCTGAGCTTTCCAATACTTACAGAAAGTGCAAAACCAACAGTTGTGCAAACTGAAGCAATCAGTTGACAGAGATTTGCTAAAACAACCCCAGTGCTAGTTTACTTGTAGACTTGTTCTGTCTTTTATTTGATGCGGTTCTGTGTCTAGAGGTGATAGGGCTGGCGGTCTTGCTCTTGTTTTTCTCTTTGTGAGTTGATTCAGTACTTGGCGTTCGCGGTAAGACTGCCAGAAAGTGACAGTGGTTATTTTGTTACAGAACTGTGTGGTAGCAGCTGCACTGAGAGAGGTTGCCAAGCAGCCTTCAAGTGGTAGGTCTTGTTTTCTATATTTCTTGTCCTGGATTGAGCCAGCAACAAAGAGAGGCTGCTATTGTTTCTCTACCTAATGCATATTTAGTGGTTGTGTAAAAGTGAAACGTTTTACCTCTGCAATTCCCACACAAGTTTGCCACGGTCCTTCAGGGACAAGGCTTTCTTCAAGTGTGGACCTACTTCAGTCACAGTGACATTTCCATTGCTGCTTAATTTAAGTGTATTGTTTTGATACCACCTCCAGACTTGGCTTCCACACTGTTACAGAATAAACTGGAGAAGCTGTCCTTTAGAAAAAACTTTGAGATGAGGAGAACATCTATTGATTGAGACAGCTCTAATAACAGAGTACTCTATCTAAACTTTGTATTCAGCCTTTAAAAGGTTTCTTGGGACTATCTCTTCAATATATGCCTGTTGCTCCTCTGACCGTGCTTCAGCAGAGTTTCTCACTCAAGTAGATTGTAGCATATTTTAAATTGGAAGGTCAAATTTAATGCTGATATGATCAAATCAGGAGTGGCATTCTTGACAGGGTAACAGTGTTAAATAAAATTTTGCAAATTCAATTTTTAGATGTGAATAATTATGTTTTAGAGCACAGTAATTGCAGTCACCATTAATGGGATTCTCCTGAAGGTCTATGTTCTTCTATATGGAGAAGGTATACAAACGACCCTCAGCAGTAGGTTTCTCTATTTCTCTAAGATACTCTGGTCTTAATTTGTTTTATCAGCTCTCTTTCCTATCCCAAAATAACTGATTACTGGATTAATATCTTAACAGTTCCATGAGTTTCTTCTTTGGAATAAAATAAGATATTTTTTCCTCACAGTTTTAAAAGAGCAAATTGTATAAACCTCAGAGCAAAGCAATGCAAATTTCAGGAGAGCTAAGCTTTTGAAAGGCTGTGTCTGAACTTCTGTAAATAATCTGTGCCCAAGGTCAGAATATCAGGTCAGGGATATCCAATGACCACACTTTAAAGCAGGGGAGCTGCAATATCTCTCATCACTAAAGTTTTTGGTTTGCAGTTTTAAATAAACCAGGAACAAGTGCTGGGTGTGTATATATAGTATCACAGCCTTATGCTGGCAGAGGGAATGTCTTGAATAACTTTATTCCAGCATCTTGAAACATGGGATTAGTTGCTTAGTTAGACTGGGGAAATGTTGTATTTTCAGCTACCCATTTACAAGAGACAATCTCCATAACATTGTCAAGTGCTATTCCTTGCTCTCATTCTGTGTGATGCTACATTCCTGGTAGCCATGGGTTCATTTCAGTGATAGATACATGGAAATATCACTGTGCTCTAGGTGCAAAAGTAGTTTGGAACCCTTGTCATGCTGTGGAGCTGTCATAATACTCTGCCAGATATTAAAAAAAACAATTAGTTAATACTTTGATTATGAATGTATTATAGAATTGAAAAGAATTGAAATATGGAAGATTCTCTTTAATGTTATTTTCGTGAACTGGATTTTATTGCCCTTTTTTTCCTATTTTCACACTATATAATTTTCAAATTTCATTTGTATTTTAAAAACCGTTCTCTTCTTTAGAATGTTTCACTTGTTTCACAATGTTTAGAACTTTCATGAGTCAGAAAATATTTTAGTTTCTACTGGAGAAGGGGGTGGAGAATCATTGTGCTGTGCCTTTGACACTTTTAGTAGCCAGTTTCAAGCTGTGGGTGCTGAAAAAAGTTTCCAATCTGAGTTGTTCTTCAAGTGTGTGAGAGAGATGGTGTGCATGGGTTAACATTTCTGCTGGTGAAATTATACCCTGAACAAAAACCAAATTTGTCTTTCCAGATCCTCTGCTTAATTTCTATATCCTTGTGGTCTAGATTGAAGCGCCTCCTCTAGTATTTTTCTCGTATGTATCACAGTTTAACTTCTACATAAATGCTTACAGGATACTTGGCAATAACTGTGTAAATAATGAAAAGGAAATGAAGCTTCCCATATGTTAAAGTATGATATCTGAAATTTCTGATAGTTTTCTTCAGGGGGAAAAAAGAAATCACTGACTCCATACCAAGAGGAATATTTAAACAGCAGAGTCATTCTGCAGAGATGACGGAGAAAGTCCTTGTAACTTGATATCATAGCTGGGGAAAGTGAGGTATAAAGCAGAGATGTACATTTTCCATGGCTATGGAATGATGTAGCCATAGATCTTGGAGTTAAATGCAGGTGGCCTCTCTGCAGGAGATTTCAGAATGAGAGTAACTGCTGAGGCTCTTTT
>WEKX01011377.1:59496-121784 GCA_013390025.1 Pitta sordida
CTTGTCACCATATTTTTCCTTTTCTTTTGGTACTATTTACAAAAGAACATACCTGTTCAATTTTCTATGTATATGTACTTAGGAATGGTGTATCTGGTCTTAAATAAATCAAGGAACTTCTGTGACTTTTAGAAACTATGTACTTTTATGTCCTGCCTTGCCCCACCAGATTTCCCAGCTAGTTGCAGCTCAACCACGTAGTTGTTCACAACTCTCTCCTTGACTGCGATGTCAGAGCAGGTGTTGGTTTTGCCAAATTTTCTCAGAATACTTCCCCTCTCTTTCTCACCGATAAAAGTTATTAGCTCCACCTTCTATTTTGGAAGATATTTCTGGTTTGTTTATGGAAGCCAGTTCAATTTTCCCCTGGCTCGAGGAATGTCTGGGTTCTGAAACTGTTCATCCTCTGTCCATAATGCCGATTTGGAATTTTGCTGGATGAACAAGTAAATGAGTAAATAAGTTGCATGGTGGGTAAGAGAGAGGCTGAAAGAAATATTTGGTGTGAAATTGCTTTCCTTAAGTTAGATACAATGAAATATAAATTTAGCTATAGTAGTTTATAAAGTAAAATTTCTTATTTTCTCAGTGGGAAAACTATTAATAAATTGGTGGGATAATACAGCCTTTTCTGTTTCATTGGTTTTCTTTCACTCTCTCACTGCAAGTAAGACAATAGTGGATCACACAATTCCTGTATTTTGGTGCAGAAAACTCACCTGACTTCAATGACTTTTCTTGAAAACTGATGGCATGATAAAGTCACTCTATTTAACATCCAATATTATAAGATAAGAATATTAAGAGCAGCTTTATTGTACAAAATGAAAGCAGATAAATTATCTCTGCTTTATGAAAGCTTTACACTTTCTAGAAACAGATGCCTTTTCAAACCAATACAAAATTCCTAGATATTAACTTTTCAAATAATAACAGCTGTCAGAAATTGATCCCTTTTGATTAGCTACTCTTGGAGTAGGCCAGATTTGTTTTAAAATTAAACACTACCATAGAATGAGTGTCTAAAATCAGTGTGTTGTTTTCTTACTCAGTCCAAGGAAATTCAAGTTAATGCAGAATTCATTGTATATTTAGAACATATTTTATAATAGGGGAAATCTTTTATAACCTACGTTAAAATGTTACTTTTGTTTTCTCTCATGATTTAAAGACTGTAATGCAGTTGTCTATTTAATTTTTTTCTGGCTGTTTGAGTCTATTCACAAGAGTGACAAAGGAATTCGGGCTGATGTGGATTCAGTCAGTAGTATTCCTTGACAGATAAATTTTCTGGCATCTTCTAGAAGAGATGAGTCAGTTTAGAAGTTTAACATAGCCTCTTTTTTTAATTATTATTTTTAATTGCAAAGAAGTAAACATGTAAATTAAGTATTTGGAGATAAAGTTTCAAATTGTAGGAGATGTCACGGAGCAGGAGTCTTGCCATATCCTCTGCCTCATGCCTGTGTTCACATGCAATTCCCTGTGTGACTGCACCTGTTCCAGCTTTTTGCTATTCTGAGAATACATTTGTGTGTGTGGCAAGAGGCTGCTTTTTAAATGGAGATGGATTTCTCTTGCCTCTGGGCAACAGTAACCAGTGTATTCAGAGACTGGGATAGCACCGTGCTTTCCCAGCCATGAGTAAATTAGAACAAAAAAAGTCAGTAATTCTTTCCTTCTCTGCTGTTACTGCAGACTAAAAAGTTTGAGGGATTTGCATGTTCTAATCTGTGAATCGATGGTGCTGTGGGCAGTACTGTAGATAAGGACTAAAGCTCAAATGATATTCCATTCATAACCATCATTCAATACTGTAATTTCTATTAACCAAAACCAGCTTTCTCTATTTCAAGTGATCTAAAATAAGATTAGTTGTTAGGGGGATATTAGTTATAAGGGGGATATATGATTTATTGTCCATCTTCTGGAGTATTGAAGTTTCCACTTCTCTTAGGAGCAACAATAACTTCAGGATTGCACACAGAGAGCTGCTAATTGTCACTGCCAGAGATACTGGAGTTTGCAGGGATCTAAACCTCATTACAGCTTCATTACAATGCTTTGCCTTTCCTTTGACACTGAAGACAAGTACAATCCGTGTTTTATTTGACACCTAGTGCTAGATTCAAGCATGAGAGCCCTTAATATAGATACAGAAGTGCATGTTACCTTTGCTCAAATGTTAACTCTATTCAGAAATTAATGGTGTACAAACCAAAGTGTCAGACCATCAAAATCATGTGACTAAATTTGTGTTCAACTTGGATCATCCTGAGTGTGTATTTTTAATAAACTCTTCCTCTGATAGTGATCTTCTAAAAACTCACTCAGATTGCTGTATTAGTAGCAATAATTAATTAATGAAGGGTTAGAAAATCTAAACTGTCTTCTGGCATTCAAGCAGATAGGGAATGGGGAAAAAACAGGATTTCCATTACGTGAAAGAGGAAATTATATAAATTCTGGAAAATCTGAACTTATGTATCAACACTTTCTGGAAAGAAACAGCTTTAAGTCATTTTTGATATTTACATTTTCTATGAAACATACACCTTAGAAAGATTTGACTTCCACCTGTCCTTTTCTGCTTCCATCTTCAATAACCAGGGCATGTATTAAAGAGCTACCAGGTCCTCATAACCTGATAGTTGTTAATTCAAAATTACTGTAATAATTAGAACCACAATCTTGGCTCCTCCATCTTTTTAAGCCTCAGAGAATAGAAAGGCCTCGGAGTGTTTCATCATTTATTGAAAAATGGAAGCAAGCTGAATTCCTAAAGCCTCTTGGAACTTGCTCCTTCACTCAAAAGTCTCTTGAGATCTGAGTAGCAGCAAAGCAGAGTAGAATTTCTGTAGTTGTCTTTTGAGGTGTGGGGTTTTTGCATGTGTGTATATTGGAATGACCAAGATAGCAATAACTCTTTTCCAAGACTCCCATATAAAAATTGTGCCACCATGTCAAAAATTCGGCAGCCTTTTCTTGCCAGGGCTCTTCCTGCTGTTAGTCCCTGGGTTACATGCAGTGTTTAATCAGAAAGAAAGAATACATGTATGTCTTCTACTTCTTTTATTCTTCTATCATGCAAAAATATTCAAAGCACTTTATATAAATTACTTTGTGGCAAATAAAAAAGAGAGAAAATGTATTTTCTGAATTTACTTATTTGGACTTAGTCCATTTCTATACCATAAAATCTGCTGCTTTAAATTGTTGAAATATTTTGTTCGTACCTCCCTAGCTGAAAATAGAGAAACACTTTTTCTTCTAGCATGCAAGTGCTGCTTGAAGAGGTTCTGGAAGCATTCATCCACCGTGTAATCTCTCAGACAGTGCACACACTGCTCGTGGAATTTCCTCGATAGGCATGCAACAGCCTTTGCCTCGTCTCGTCAAAGGAGCAGGGGGACTTGACCCATCAAAACTGTGTCATGCTTTTTTGACTAGGTAATTATAAATAAAGCCTCACTTTCAGTTGTTAGTAATTCTTCATTTCTTACTTTCATTTGTGATTATTTCATGGCATGCTCCAATAACTAATGACAGCCTAGGTATTCTGGTTTTTAAATCAAAAACATTTTTAAGAGTTAAATGCTTTCACTTAAGTTGGAAAAATCCCAGCAGAGTAAAAGCTTATATAGTATAATTTGTGCATGATACTAGGGCAGACTCAGAGTTCATTCTAAGTTTCTGCATGCTAAGCATCTACTGAAATCAATGACAGCTGCATATGAAGAGATTGCAGAACCCATCCACAGCTTAATGATTAATAAACAGTCATTATGAGATAATCTGATTCTACTTCATTTTAATTAGAAAATTTGTATTCAGAGTTTGGGATGAAATTGTACCGAGGTTTCCATCTGAGTTTCTAAGGTGTGTATTTACTCCTGAATATGTCCTGTGTAACATGGTCAGGTACTCATCTCAAGCGGTTTGCTCATGTGCCTTTTCCTCTGCACACCTTCAATTTATAAGTCTATTTTCAAAACCAGCCCTTTGTAGATATGAGATATATTCAACAAATTCCTCTGAAAATTTATTGTAGCAAAAATGATATTGTTTCCAGCTGTTTCTATCCAGAACTGATATTAAATACTGGAAGATAACACAACCAGATCACTTTCCCTATCAGACTTTGACACCAGGTCATGGGAATTAATAATGTTCAAAATGTATCTCAGATTGAAGCTGGAAAGACCAGTCAGAGATCTCAACCAGCAGCAGATGTTAAAGCCAAACTCTGATCCAATTATTACCTTGCACTACAAAAGAGGAAAAGTATTCTGGAGGCCAGTCATGATGTTTGGTCTTTCTGGGTGGCCTGTAAGTCCTCTGTTCAACTGATCTAGTCTGAACACTCAGGACACTTACTCGGGTCATTCAGCTGGCAACACGTTTCTTTTCTTCCCACCACGCATTAAGATGTTGGTGAGATAAGGTGGGGGTAAGGTATCGAGGAACACTCTGAGTTAATACAATAATATTTAAGTTTTTACCTTTATTGTCATATTGTGTTAGTTGATAATATAGCTGTTTGTTGAGTTTCCATACTATTTCCTAATTGTGTGTGGGAGATAACACTAAGGGTGATATAAAAGTAATAACTGTGAAAGAATGTGAACTCTCAGTGGCTTGTTCACTGGAAGCAGCCAATCCAAAGTACCCAATGGCAGTTACAAACTTCATATGAGCTTCCAGTTATTGCTGATAAGCTGAGTTAGGTGAGGTGTTATTGCTTTGTTTAAGGACTGAGATAAATGAGGAACACTTGAATTATTGTGCATCTCTGTATCTTGGTCTGCAGATAAAACTCATTTTTGTGACTTGTAAAAAGGTAGGTAGGACAGGTGAGTGCTCTCTGGCCAAATGTAAAGTCATCTCTTAAAAAAGTATAGTCTAAGGTCCAAATATTTGACAAAAGTGCTATTAAAAGTTTTGGTTATATGTAGTATGAGAACTTGCAAACACTGAATCCAGAAAATGGAAATTCTGCTCCATTAGTTTGGTAATATTAAATAAACAGAATCAGCAAAAGGAAATTGTGCTGAGAGAAGAGCTTTCTGTTTTGCAAGATGTCTTACTATAAAAACTCTTCAGGTGTCTATAGCAAGATTTTATATGTTACAAGAAGTTCTCTGATGTTTCCCTAATTTTCAAACAAGACTAGCACGATACCAGATTAGGCAAAACTGAAATAAAAATGGTTCTTCAGGCGACATTATTAAGCACCAAAGGGCACTGTAGGTACTAAATTTTTTAAAGTTTCAAAGATTACTGGTGTAGTTTAAAGAAACATGTAAGGAGCTGTTAAATAGAACCTCTACCTCTGGCTTATGTACCACAAAATGCTTGTGGCCAAGAGAGATTTCTGTGGAAGTATCGCTATGTGCTTGACATGCTTTTAGTATTCCTTAGGCATCTGATGTTGGTCAGAGCTGGAAATTAAATCTTGTGCTCTGTGTACCTTTGGTTTGACCAAGTACAGCTATTCTTGTATTCTTCTGTTACAACAGGAAACACTCCAGATATGTCTCAACTTTTTCTACTGAGAGAAGTCAGATTTTCAAGTATAGCAGAGCAGATGCAGAATTCAGCATTCTGGTGACAGTCATGCAAGCTCTCAGTTTGTTAATTCTGATTTTTAGCATCTTCACATCCACTGATAAAAAGACCTGCTAATCCATAGATTCTATATTTAAATATGAAGGAACTGATAGAAAATTATCTTGATTTTTAGATTTTCTAGTTCCACTCTTATTCAGAGCCTGCATGCCTTAGCTCCACAGGCTTGTTTGGAAATCCAGCCTTTTCTCTCTCTTTTTTTTTTTCCTCCCCTCAAGATTTTGAGAAGACTCAGAGGAACTACATGGTATCTGGTGGTTGGTTAAGTTGTTCTTTTGCACTGGTGTTAGAATGATATGTTGGTCACATTTTGAAATCTCTTTCTTGAAAATAAGATTCTGAATGTCCAGCCTCTGTCTGATATTTTGTGGTTTACTTCTCCTGTACTTAGACTATTCAGTACTTCAGTCTTTCCCTTTAATATTCCCTGGGTCACTAATTCTTACTTCTTTTAATAAATCAATTTTTCTCCAAGACTCATAGGCCCCATAATGTAATTTCCAATAGCAGAAGCAAGTGATACGAGGTTTGCACCACGTCTGATTTTGTGTCCCTTACACAGTGAGCAAAGATAAGTTACCCTAATACAGTGAGGATAAGCTCTTCATTTTTCTTTGACAGAATAAAGGATTGAGGATCTTAGTGTGGCAAAACAGGTTCTCAATAGAACCTCATGTCTCTGGACCAGGATGGCAATAGCACTACACCTAAAAAGATCTCCTCTTTATTTCTTTTCAAAGCAGAGTCATATTGTGAGAAGTATTTTCATAATTCTTGTATATCTAGAAAAGAAAATGTCAAAAGTTAGAAGTTACAGCACTTGACAGCAGTGCTGTTCTCTCTTCAGATAATCGGAGACAGTATTTCTCAGTTTAACAGCCAAGGTTGGTCAAGCTTCTCCCATGTTATCATGGCTGTAAAGAACTTGCACAAATCTGAGACACTAATATATATACAGCACTATTTTAAATTAATATTTTATATTTTCTATTTTAATTCTATTTTTATGTTTATTTAATTAGCCCATCAATACTACCATTTTCAAATTAATTATTTTTATATTGAGGAAGTAAGGACTTAAAAAAAGGGGCATCTCCAAGCCTAGTCTGAGAGTTGCCTATGGCCAGTTGTGATGCAGGGAAACAGATCACACTATAGTTTACAAGGCTGTCATGCAAAATAAGCCAGTAGGTTTTGAACACCAAAGGGGTGTTGATACTTCATGCAACAAGAATAGTTTAAAATCTCCAAATCTACTTCTACAGACTGGTTTGTTGTTTTTTTTAAGAAATGGTCTCACGAGAAGTAGTGCCTTTGCTTATATATTGGAGTGCGCTCGATAACGAGTGAGGTCTACCAGGTGTCTGTGTGAGGCAGATTGTTGAGCACAGTTTCAAGTTGACCTGCTGTATTTTTTTACTCTTTTTTCAGAATGGCTTTTGTCATTCTAAAGAGAATTTTGTAACCTTTTCACTAAGCAAAGCAAATTTTTCTTCTTTCATTCCACTTTCTTTGTTAGAAACTGAATTACGTTGAGAAGAAGGCACTAATTCCTTGGCAGGAAGGGAGAAATCGGATAAAATGAAAGCTTATGAGGCTTTTCTCTGTAGGATGACAAGTTGTAAAAATACAGCTGTATGCTGAAAAGTGACTGTAGAGATGGCATCTTGGGAGTGAGTGGGGGAAGGTTATGTTTATTATCTGTTAATGACTTCCAGATCAAGTTTGCTCAGTTTGTAAGTAAAAAAAAAAACCAACAAAACCACCCTTTTTTAACTGCCTTGTTTGTAGACTCAGTTTGGGATTTAAAAATCATGCTGTGCTAATTTTAATCCAAGTATTACTGTCAGCAATAAAAAGGTTCTTCAGGGTATATTGTGCCTTTAGTTACACTGTCCATCACTGGAGTGTAAATGAATGTTAATGCTATTGATGAGAAGCTTATCAAAATCAGGATTTGTCTAGACCTGATTAGTCTTAATTAACTACTCCTTAATTAAGTCTTATTAAACACTTACATCTATTGAAATGGTTTCTGGACTTACCTACTGAGGAGGAATGTAAAAGAAAGAGGAATAAAACTCAGAGCAATTATGTTTGCATTGCTCATAAGGATTGCTGAGTGAGGTCATAGGAGTTATAAAATAATTCTTGTTGACATACTGACCATCTTGTTAAGTTTAAATTTCTCAAGGATTTGAGTTTGTAGTGTTCATATGGAACAAAAATGAGTAAAGTTTGTGGGAAGAAGCAACATTTGAATTAAATCGAATGATGTAATTTGGAAAACATCAGCTTTCAGACATGCAGGTCCTTTAGATCCAATTGGAATCCTAATGTTATCACTGACAGAGCCAGGAACTGGGGAAATGTTGGGATGCATTTAAGGGTGGCCTCTGAGGGTGCTTTTGTGGCAGTGCCACTGAGCTTGTTAGGTACCATAAAGATAAAAAGGGCTATCAGTGGTAATCTTGCACTCCTTCCTCTCTCTGCTGACAAGATTTGTATCCGATTTGAATCACTGAATATCTGTCAAAGGCCTTGTTACTGATTTGTTGGGCTGCATGGCTTGGGCATGTTCTGAGATGTGAATTTTCCACTGCTCTTCTCACTAGACTGGCAAACTGGGCTGGATACTCCCTCTCCCTGTCTCTCTCAGCCTGGGATTCTTTGGGGAGAAAGTGTTCATTGTCACGCTCTTCTCAGGTTTTTCTTCTCAGATCATCTGGCACTGTCCTTAATGGCAGTAGTTTTCCTTTAGTCTCATCGTGTTGGTTAACAATCCTGCTCCACTCTCCACTTTCCACTTTCCAGGAAGAACACTACTGCACAGCAGGGGAGCACTGCCAGGATTTGAGATCATTGCTGGTTTTAACAGGCAATAAAACTTCTGCCCCCAGGACCCCATCAGAGGGGCTCTGCATTTCCTCCTCAGCAGAACCCTGCACCTATGACCTATAATTTTGTCACTCCTATTGATCCACCTTTCTGACCCTTTTCTCCCTGCCTGCTGCTGCACCTCTCCATGGAACTGGTTTTTTGTATGTGTGTCACTTCTGCATGCAGTGGGAGATTTTCATGCAGCACAGAGATGTTACTCTAAGAGAGCAGCATGTGTCTGAACACCACATTGTGAACAAAGCTAGATTATAATTCTAGTTGAATCAGGACAATACTTTATCCATAAATTCACATCTTGGGGCTAAAGTGCTTCTGTGGTTATGGGTTTCAGAAAGTCCAGGGCCATACCTGGAAATCCAAACATTTTCTATGACATCTTCATTTGGTTTTAGTGCTCAGAGATGCAACTACACACGTATCTGCAAGGGGAATGTTTGCTCATGAACCAGCATATCTCAGTGGAAAGTGACCTTTGTTCACATTTGTACTCTAAGGTCTTTCTAAGAATTCAAATTAGCTGATTTGGAAGTGATTGGTACCTCATTCCCTCTCTTGCTGGTTTTCAGCAATCTGGAACATTGTTCTCACACGTATTCTTCTGAGTATATAAATTGTTTTGAAGCCCTATGGGATAACTGTCATTGCTGGAAAATTTTTATTGAATGGTGTTTGTCTGCCAGCATCAGAACTTGAGGAGGTTATTTCATCTTGGCTTTCATTTCAGTTCTATTTTAGCAGTTCTTTGTCTTCAACTCCATCATCTTCTCTGTGCACTGAGCTGCTGGTTCAAAGACATTTTTTGAAATAAAATTCTTCATTTTGTGGTTCTTATTCAATGATGTTATTTCTCATTTTAGGAGCTTTTGTATTTCTTTAAAGAAAATGAGACATGTTAGTGGTTATTTGTAATTCTTTTTTGTTCAGTGGATTTCCTGTTATGCAAAAATGTAAAGCTTTTCTCACTGTTCTTCCAAACTTTTGTTTTCCTGTCTTGATCATTTTGTACATCTGTGTCTGCTTTATAACCTGTGGCTAAGATGTACTTTCACCATTAAGATCTGTCCTCATGAACGCCTGACAACTTACTGTAAAACTGCAAGTTAGAATTCCTGCTTGTGGGTTTCAAGTTTCTTTTCTGAATGGACATGAGGATACTGAAGACCTACCTAAAAATATCAGCACTATCAGCACGTTGTGCTCATGTGTTCCATTGGAAAGGTAATTGTTTTACTCATTTGCTACTGTCACAATCACAGGAGAAGCTTCGTAGAGCACAAGGCTCATACGTGGACAATGTGAGTGGATATGTGCGCCCTGCAGAAAGTGTGAGGCTCCTGTAGCGCACAGGCAAAATCATAGAATCGCAGAATGGTTTGGGTTGGAAAGGACCTTAAAAGGTCATCCAGTTCCAACCTCTGCCACAGACAGGGACACCTTTCACTTGCTCGTCCAGCCTGGCCTTGAACACTTCCAGGGATGGATCATCCAGAGCCTCTCTGGGCTGCCTGTTGCAGTGCCTCACCACCCTCACAGCAAAGAGTTTCTTCTTTCAGTTTAAAGACATTTCCCTTTGTCCCATCACTATGTGCTTTCTGAAAGGTCCCTCTCCAGCTTTCTTGTAACCCCTTGAGACACTGGAAATCTTTACAGACATCTGTGCTTTACAGCTGATTTTTCACTTCAGTTGGCACATCTGTGCTTTACAGGCTGTCAGGAAAATATCAGTCCTGTGAGACTGGGTACTTGCTACTTTCTACCGCCACGGATATCTGGGATTATTAATGTACCGGTCTTTTAAAAACATCTAAACTAAGGATCTGTCTTTTATTGCTAGTGTTTGTGGTATTTTCTCTAGTTTTGACAGAATACAGAGGGTTATGGAGAAGATTATGTAAGTAAAGAAAATCCAGAAAACAAGGGGTTTTTTTTTCAACTGATCTGCAAGTGTGATTTGTTTAAAAAATTAGACAGAAAAGTCAGAGGTAAAGATAATCTTCCTTGAATAACTAACTGATGGTTGGTGATCAGTGGTTTTGAATTGTGCTGCATTTATGTTGGTCTTTTCCTTTTATAACCTGTATTTGTATTGGGGTGGTTTTGTATGTTTTACATGATTTTTTTTCCAGTCCTTTTACCATATTTTAATGCTTTCAGTGTTCAAAAAAGGGAAATGCTTTTAGCCTTAAATAAGAATCAATTAGTCAAATTAAGGTAAGAGCATGATTGTAGTAAACTGCAGTTTACAATGTGATACACTCTGTTAATTCTTAAAACTTTAATTTATCATACAACCTTGATTCTTTTTAAATTACTGTACATAAAATACTGCATTGATTTTTAAAATAACTTGGGCTTACTTGCAGGTGTTTATGTTCCATGCCAAGGACTTGGTCTTAGGCCTATTGTAGTCTGCAGTTCTCTGGCTTGAAATGGAGAATGTTCTCCCATAGCATTAGATCATTGCCATCAATCTTTGTCAGAAATTCTGATCCTTTCTTATCCAGTTATCCCCATGATATAGTATAGTACCTTGTTTTGGTGGGGGAAAAAAACCCTTAGCTAAAAAAATACTCCTCAACATAAATATATTGTAAAATGTACATGGAAGTTCCTAACCTCTGCTAGTATTTTCAGAGAGTTAGTCTGATAATATCTTTTATTGACCTTTCTCCTGGTTTTACAATTCCTCTTGTATCAGTTCAGATCCAGAATGGAAGTGTGTGCTCCTCACACTTTGGTGGCCAAAGTCCTTTCATCTCCTACTTTCTTAAGGCATATGATCCCAATAATGCTGTGCTGTATCCCTTGACTTGAAGAGTGATTGGACTGAAGTTTACAAACAGTGATATCCTTTTTGACTCCCTGACCAACCTGTATTGTGTTTAAAAACCTTCCTTCAGAAGATTTTGCCAAGATGGTTTAAACCAGCCGGGGCAGGGAAGAGAAGAATGTATTACTCAAGTCTCACCCATTTATTTTGTTTCCTTTTTCTGCTATGATCCACAATAGCTGGGACAGTTTTCTCTTTTCTAGACTGAGACAGACCACAGTAATGCAGACAATCTCAGCAAGTGGTTTGCCTAAAAGACAGAAACTTAAAAATACAGAAAAAAGGTTTGATTGGTTCTTCATCTTGTTATGCATTAACTTAACATACGATTTCAAATGTCTGAAGTAAGATTGCACTTCAGCTTGGTTACTTTATTTCTGTTAGACTTCTGGGGAATAGGGCTGAATGAGAAACATAAATCAAACCTCACAAAATGTAATGAAACTCCTCTCGTATCTGGATTCTAACTTTATGTATTGACTTGGTTCTATTATGGTCCTGAACTGTACTCTTTGGATCCAAACATCTATAAATCTTGAGAAAGTTCAGAGTATTTTCTGAATCTGGACATGTTTCTATCTGGCATGTATCTTTCTGAATGCAGAAAGGACTCGTCTTTTGTGTAGTACAGATATTCAGAGCCCTTTGTTTTTATCTTAAACAGGTTTCAGACACAAAGATGTGCCAATTAATTCCATTCTTTTACTGACATACATATATAGAACTTCTTTAACTAGAATGTTTTTGGAGGATTTAATGAAGACTTACTTGAGTTCCCCTGAAAACTTTTCTATGGGGAATCTTAGAATTTTGATCTTCTGTATATTGAAGAGTTTGCACACAACACATTAAAGAAAACTTTGCCACTGCTTTTCATCATATTCAGCACAGCTTGTAAAGAATCCTGTCAAATCTCAGCAGCTTTTGTTACAACCGGGCAGCCTTTACTGAGTGAATTCAGGGGTCAGATTATGTGTTATGGTACTTTAACTTCACTGACTTCAACAGATTTTGCAATATCATATAGAAGAGTGGAAAACTTTTTTTTCTCAACTTTCAGTGTGGCATTTTTATATTTGTCATTGTTTTTATGAACTTTAAAAGGACAAATTGTAAAACTTGTTATTAGGCTGACTAATGGGATAAAAAGAAAATTTTAGACTTCTTGTGAAACTGATTATGTTTTTCTCAGCAGATTTTAGGTGACTATTCACATTATGAAGACAATTCTGTCTAAAAATAAGCCATGTCCACTTCTTTATGGGTTTATTGAGAACAGAAATTTCCACACCATTCTCCCTTTAATGTGACCACAATGGGCAGTCGTAATTTGACCATTTATATAAAAAGAATAAAGTAGCAAATTGGCCACCATAAACTGTTAGTATATCCACTTTTGCTGACATGTTTATTGTAGTTTGCAATATGCATGATGTCGATTTTCAAAAATGTTCCATTTTCCTTTTTGAGAGTATGAATTATAAATTCATGAATCACAGAAATCAAGACTTAGAAGTTGGAAACCCTACACAGCACTCATTTATGTCATCCTCAAAAAACTGGGATGTTGATATTTTTCATAGTTTGATTAAAACCCTAAAACCTGTAATTCATTGTACAGCTATAACTGAGCAAGTCTGATAGTGTTTCACACATTCACATAATGAGCAAAAGGCAGCTAATTAACATGTCTAGAAAAAACATAAAAAGAGAGAAAGACTTAAATTTCAGTGCACCACTCGAAACATTATATAGCATAGAATTTCATAAATCAAACACACAATTTTGCCTAAAGACTGTAAGTATGTTTAATGCTTTGTTTTCATGGTATGTTTCAAAAGAAGGGAATTTGTCTCCAGAAAACACATCTAGGAATTAAAGATGGCCCCTAATGAGCAGACAAAGGAACAAAAAAAGCAGAAGCCTTTTGCAGCCTTAAAAGTAGAGTTCAAAATATCATCCCTCTTACAAAATATTTCCTGAAAATAGGAGCACAAAAGTCAATTCTGGAAATGCGAGAACTATGAAAGCAAGTCCAGTAGTCGGCACTTTCAAAAATAAATAAAACCATCAGGCAACAACTGTATGCTAATTGCATTTAAGAAATAAAAGACCACCTACATGGAAATAAAATAAATCTCATTCGTGGACCTAAAGCAGATAGTTGGGATTCAGACTCTACTAACTCAGCCCCTTAGGCTTGCCTGGAAGAGCTCAGAAGGTCACTGCCATATTCTTTGGGATGGAACAGAACTGTGAAAAGCTGCCTCTGAGCCCCTCACTCAAGAGTCCTGCAGTAGCTGATGTGCTTTTCCCCTCACAGTTGGGCTCTCACTTTCAGAGGATCCAACCTGTTGCTGAATGAGCACAGCTAAGGCAGGGACAAAGCAGGTCAGCAAGAGCAGTTGTGTAGTTATGTACAAGAGGCTGATAGATGAGTGTGAACCCCCACAAATCACAACATTTTTTTTCTGTCAAAATTTCATTCATTTAACCATTTAAATTTTTTTAATGAAAAATCAAATATATGAAGGTACAACACTGTGATCTCATAATCAAGGCAGTTAAATATTTTTCTGAATTTCAGGCAGGGCAATAAATTCTGAAGTTTTTCACTAACAATACTGAGAGGCCTGTAGGCGCATCTCCTGAAGCAACTGAGAGTAACCATCCTATTCCCTCTAGAGGAAGTATTGAAAATCATTTACAACCAGTGACCCCTCTCTCCCCACTGTTATAGATCTTCAGAAACAAAAGCTACCCAGGCTTCCACTCACTCTCAAATCATCTTCTGAAAGGGGAAAAGAAAAAATTAAAAAATCAAGGCTATTGAGAACTCATCATCTCTTCTTCTGCTGATGTAGCTGGGTTGATGGTTGAAAGGTTGCACAGGAGTTTAACTGGATATATTCATAGGGCCAAGGCCTGCCCCTAACTAACTTTGAAAGAAAGCCCAATAGGTATTTTTTCCTTGACTTTTAACACTTAGTCCCCAAATCTTTCCACTCACATTTAGTTTTTGGCTCTGATTAAGTTTATGATTCAACTGTGGAGCTTTAAATTAATCTGACAAAAGTTCTGTAAATCCTTGCTAGATGCTTTTGGTTCTGATTTTAGCTCCTGTTTTCTGTTAGACTTTTTAATTCAGCTATGAAAGTTAGAGCTTTATGTTCCTAACATAAAATTGGGTTCAGACCTTCATAAAAACCCTAACTATTTGTGCTGCTCTTATTGCTGCTTGAAAGTGGTTCATTGATTTTTTTTTTCCTCAAATGGAAGTTCTTATTTGAATTCTTTTCTAGATAGAAGCCTGGAAAGGAAGGAGACAGCATTGAGAAAGGATGTTCATCTTGAGAAAGTCTTTCTCAAGACTTTCTTGAGAAAGTCTATGAAAAGTACATAGATAGTCCCTTGGCGCTATCTATGTACTTTTGCTTAGTACAACTGAGTGAATTTTCTCATTAATTCTGCATTAAATGCAAATGTTCTGACATGTAGAAATCATCTAATCAGAATGATTTAGTTCTGCTGATAATTGATCAATAGTAACATAACTGAAAAATCCCACTTGGAATCAGAACAGCTTAGCCAACAAAAATAAATACATGTATTTGTCACATCAGGGACAGATAAAAAATCAGAAAATGTAGAACAACATGAATAAACCCTTCTATTACATGAAATTTGGCAAAAAAATAAGGCCTTTAAAAATATTCCTCAGAAATTGCTGTAAGAGCTTCATATAAACCTACTTCAGTGTCCCTTGAAAAATTAATTTGGCTTTCAAAAAGAGAACCCCACACATCTGGCTTGATCATTGGCTGATAGAACATATTTTTATTCCCACCTCAAATCACACACAGCTTGTCTGGAAAGAAGACAGCTGCTTGGGCACTAGTGTGTTTCAGTTTGAAGTACATCTAATCTTTATTGAGTTATTTGAGCCTCGTATGCCAAGTGCAGAAAGGCATATTTTTGTGGGGAGAGGATTTTTTTTTCCTTTTAATATCTGTATGTAATTTTGGCCAACAAAATAAGGCTTAGGAGAAAATAGCATTAGATTTAAAATCCAATAAATATACCAAATGCTCTTGTATAAATCCTCATCCAGTTTGTTGCTTTTGCAGGAAGCACTGCTGTTGGAATGAATCTCAAATATTTTATTGATCAATTAATTCTGAAAGCTCCTTAGTGCCTTCTCTTTTGACTCACTTAAGTTTTATACTCCTCTGCA
Organism: Pitta sordida; assembly: GCA_013390025.1. Lineage (NCBI taxonomy): Eukaryota > Metazoa > Chordata > Aves > Passeriformes > Pittidae > Pitta > Pitta sordida. The sequence goes on from WEKX01011377.1 coordinate 75,090, forward strand.
CTTTTTCCGTGACTCAGTCTTAAGCCTATGATGAATAAATAAGGTATAATTATATGTGAGATTTTGAGCATGTCAGTTTTATGTGCAAACTGTCTATTTGTTATTGTACTGAGTGAATTGTTTGCTAGGGAGTATGGGCTGGATAAATCCACGTTAAACTGCATCAGGCACCAACTCTGCAGAGCCTCCAAGGGCTTCAGAAAATGTTCTTCTACAGGTTTTACTGGTGAAACAATCGCTGTTACAGCTCTGGCTTTGTCCTGCTCTCACAGGTAGACCAATATTGCAGGCCCACACCACCCTTGTGGTGTCTCCTGCACAACGCTTGTGGTGTTTCGCAGAATCTCAACTACTTGTGACACAAGCCCAAAAGCAGAAGGCAGAGTATAAGACATATACAGAATTAATCTTTTGTCTCTATTTTATGAGATACTGGATCTCAGAAGAGACTCTGAAAGAGCTGCTGAACTGCAGAGCTGAGAGCGGACAGAGGTGTCGGTGACATTGTTTGGCAATGCTTTCTCTACCAGCCCTCTGTGAGCTGGGAAAATCTGTCAAACAAGGCTGGATCACAGGGAGCAAGATTCAGTTAGTGTTACATTTCCCATTTAATCCTTTCTGCAGTGTGAATTAGTTCCTCTTATCAATACCTAAGCTTTCCATCTCACAATTAGCATTTAAATTACGTATAATTTAATAAGTTGCATGATTCACAGGCTGCATGACATTAAGCCTCACCAGTCTGGTTTTCATGCTGATTACTTTGCAGTGCAAGATCTTTTATAGGGTTCAATTTTTCTTTGTGAACTGTATAATGACGAGAATCAGGGAGCACAACTTCAGTCCTGCTCATATCAGCTATGATTTGCAAGGTGTCTTTTTTAGAACAGGATAGCACCTGTGAATATTGTTGTGTGTGTATCTTTAGCTAGGTCTGATTGACATTTAGCACACAAATAAACTTCACAGTTAGCTGAAAATACAGGTCTTTCACTTGACTGAAACTGTAGCGCAACAGTTGCTCCAACAGATCAAGATGTTATTAAAGAGACACATGGACTGAGAGAGGAATTTCAGAAGGATTATTCTGACTAAGTACACAGCAGTTACTAAAATAAAAGTTGGCACTCAGATCATATTAACCAGAAACCAATATTCCCGAAAATGTTATGTAATTACTATATATTAGGTTGCCATATGTGTATGGGTGTGTGAGAGTGTGCTGTGTCCAAGACAGCCAAAGTCAAATATGCTGACACGATCCTCTCCTGTTGAGTGAATGGTCAAATTGCTCTCATTCTGTTTCCGAGGACGAGCATGTTCCTGTGTGCAAGACACCCAGTCAGCAAATACAGTGATGAAGATGTACATGTCAGTGGGATTATGAGAATGCAGAGTATTAATATGGCACTCAGATGTCTAACAGTGTCTCCATTCCAGATCCTTTTTGGAAAGCTTTAGAACCCATTTACTGCACACTAAGATTAAGCTCATGATTGAATGAATTACAGTCAGGCGTTAGAATGAGATAAAATTACACTCTGTGGATAATCATAGCTCGTGCTAACCTTTCTTGGGTGCCGGGGGAAATATAGAGGACAAGGAAACGGCTGAGGTACTGAAAGACTGAGGCAAAGAAGGCATTAATAGTAAGAGCAGTTGTTCTCTGGGTACCCAGCCCCCTGAGCTGGAGGACAGGGAGCAGAATGAGGTGCCCATAATCCAAAGGCTCAGGGACCTGCTACTCATCTTAAACACACTCAAGTCTCGGGGTCTGGATGGATCCACCCAGGGACTGAGGTTGCTGGCAGAAGTGCTCAACGAGCCCCTTCCCATCATTTATCAGCGATTACACCAGGGGAGGTTTAGGTTGGATATTAGGAAAAATTTATTCATGCAAAGGGTTGCCAAGAACTGAAACAGGCTGCACAGGAAAGTGGTAGAGTCACCATCCCTGGAGGAATTTAAAAGATGTGTAGATGTGGCACTTGAGGACATGGTTTGTGGTGCACTTGGCAGTGCTGGGTTAACAGTTGGCCTGGTTCATCTGAAAGGTCTTTTCCAACCTAAACAAGTCTATGATTTAATATAACAATTAGTGTTATTTTAGCTATAAAAAAGATTTTTAAACGGATGTTGGAAAAAGCTACTAAAAATGCAGATCTGGCAAGACTTGGTTAGGAAATACGCTTACAAGCTGCTGCTTCATATGCAGAAATGTTCATCAAAATCAAAATATTCTTGCTTTATTTTTAGAAATACTACTAATATCCTTGCTGCTTATCATTCTCATGCTCTGATCATTGGTTTTCCACTCTCTAGAAACATGTCTTTAAAGGTTTAAAAAGCAAACAAGAAACACCCAAAACAGAGATTCGTTATTGTTGTTTGTTTCAAAAGAAACATTTACTTCCTATATACAGTCAGTAAATAAAAACATCTCAGTGCCATTTTATGTATATAGTTTGAATACTGTAGGTATTTCAATGAAAGTTATGTCCAAATTTTATTGGGAAGGACATTGAAGCAATAAGAAAAAGAAATCTATCAGAAGTTTAGAACATTTGGTTTTATTCTTTTATACTGTGCCAGTTTTCTTTTCCTTTTCTTTGTTTGCAAGAATATAATTTATCAGATTCATTGACAGAAAAAATTTGAAATGTATTTCATCCTGCGTGTTTTTGGGAAGATTCCCTGGCTTTGTGTGTCATGCTCAACTTAAGAAGAAAAAAATCCCTAATATATTTTTATTCTGCTCATACTCTGGTGAGTGCTTCCATAAATCCAGCTGAACCAAAGTTCAATACAAATATTCTGATGAAAGGACGGGTACATGCTGTGTTCTCCTCCATTTTTATGACAGGGTAATAAACAGGAACTCACTGGATTAATCTGAGGACTGTATTTCATTAGGCATTATTTTCTTTAAAGTCTCTACTGTTGCAGGGGACATTCTTGAAGATCTTTACCTGTTGTTTACTTTTTAGAGTCGTATGTTTACAGGTTTATTTGAATGTACCGTAGATATACTGTACATTCTCAAAAGCCTTCTTTTAACTCTCTTCCTTCCAAATCCATTCTTTTCATCTCTCCCAGACCCCATCCTTTCACTCTCTTGAGTGCTTGGTTTACTTGACCTAAGCACAGTTCCACATTTTCTGGCTGTCAGAAAACAGGAATCTTCTCTAGTGACAGTATTACCATGACATGTCCCCTCTGAGGTTCCTGGAAGGATCCAGTAGTTTGCATTGGCAGTTGTTCATCTGCTGTGTTCAGATTTGGCAGTCTTTTCACAGAATTAGGAGCCTCTGAGAATTTGGGTTTGGCCTGAATTAGCAAGGGTAACATAAAGAAAATCTCTAATTTGATGAAGACTTCTGGACATTAATTGTGCTTAGCATCACAAAAACGTGCCCAGGGTCAGCTCTTGTGTGTTTTATGGCTGTGAGGGCTGAGAGACGAGCAAAGCTCCTGGGGGAGACAGCAGAGAAGAGGAGGTTTGTGCAAGAGAGAGGGCACAGGAACCTGCCTCTCCCCTTGGAAGCAGGACTAGGCCACCTCTGGGGGATCCTGATGTACAGGCACTGTTCTGCAACAACAGTCACTTCTCCTCTGAGGAGGTGGGTTGTGAATGCTGGGTCTGTCCTGGCAGTGCAGTTACAGCCTGGAACTGGTCCGGAGGGAGGTCAGAATTTATCAGTACTGTCCATGACATTTCCCTTGGCGCTATCTATGTACTTTTGCTTAGTACAACTGAGTGAATTTTCTCATTAATTCTGCATGAAATGCAAATGTTCTGACATGTAGAAGCACAGCTGGGATTCAGCCAGTAGATTATATTTGGATACCTCAAAATCCAACTTTGCTTTCTTATTTGCTCATCCTCTTAGGAGAACAGGTTGTCATATCATACAGCTCACAGATAACATTCATTTTTGTTGAAACGTTCATAATAAATCATCTTGCACAAATATACCTAAGAAATATTGCAAGAAGTTTTTCTGCTTGGGTCCCTTCTGGCTCGGAGTGACCTGCTATACTGTGAGGGAACTAGGTTTGTGTTTACCACTCTGGGATGTGCTTTCGGTCTCTGTACGGGTGTTAGATGGTGAGTTGGACTAGATGATCCTTGTGGGTCCTTTCCAACTCATAATATTCTGTGTGTGAAGTATCTGTGTGTGAAGTATCATAATGTTTTACTTGGCCTGCAGGTGCTCCTCCAATATTATCAGCAATTGCTACAGTAATTATCCTATTTGTGGAGAGCATAAAACTTACTAATGCTTAGCAAGGTCCTTCCAATTTCTCAAATGCTTCAGTTTAATCTTTCTTTTTCACAGAACACTTTGAACAAATGAATGCCCAGCACTTGAAGGGAAAAACCACTGAGCAGCCCTGCAAACACTGCAAGGTGCCCACCCTGCACTGAGACAGCTCATTCCTCCTCCTGGTCTCTCTTTAATGACAGTAAAGGGAAAAGAAAACAAAGCCACTGTAACAAAGTATCATCTTTATTTCAATTTTCTGTGTCAATAGGTTTTAGTAAATCAATGTTTATACTGAAAGATATAAGTGAAGGCGGGGGGAAGACTTTTATCATCAAAGAGTTTTCTTTTAATTGCTTCTTCAGAAATACATTTTGATAATAGCAACTGCTCATTACAATACAAACCAGAAAAGGCATTCATTTACTGTGGCATGGGAAGTACTGCCAGTTCTAAATGCTCTACATAGTTTCTTTAAAACTTTTACGTTCTTTAGGCCTCAATGAAAACCAAAGCTCCTCTTCCAGGTTTGGTAGCAAACAGGCTGTTCTCCCCTGCTAACCTTTGGTCATCCGTTTGGTAATAAGCTTTTTTTACATCCTTTAGGAAAGTGTCCAGCTTGTCAGTCGGCACCATTGACACAGTGCAGCCACCCCATCCAGCTCCAGTCAGACGTGACCCAATGGCCCCAGATTGCCTAAAAGAAAATAACAGAAAAAAAATCATAGAAAATAAACCAAAAAGGGGTAGGGTATCATATATAGAATTTGTATAGAAAACTATGAAGTTTTGAGTATTTCCATGTCATCTGATTTTTCTGAGGTTCATTTGGTTGTATGCAGCACTACAGCAATTTGCAATTACCATTTTGGACCAAAAAAATGCTGATGCTTTAAACTGCAATATAGTAATTTCTGTCCATTCCAAAAGTCACACTGTTTTGTAATGCTCCAGCATCAGCTGTTTTAAGGATCACAGTGCAGCTGAGATGAAGAAAGCAGGAGAAGAAAGAAATTGTGTTAGTAACATTCATAAGACATCAGAAGTGAAAACAGAAATACACGACAAAAATAACAAAGGAGAGTTCATAAACTAATTGCACAGGATGTAGACATGCAAGCCATTTTCTAATGTGGCAAAGACAAATAGCTCTATTCTTCCAGGACAGATCTAAAACATGCTGAAGATTCACAGGCTTCTGCAGGACTGCTGAGCACACCAGTCAAGAAAAGGAGAGTTCAGAAACACTCAAAAAGTCATACAGAGTCACTGCACTCTGTATAAATGAACTCACACAAACATCTGTTTATGCTGAGTGGACAGAGCTGGGTATCTCTCTTTAGAGGAACCTCATGAACTTTAGAGACTGACAGCAGTAGAGGTAAAGAATTTAGTCTCAAAAGAAAGAAATGCTCTTAATGGGGAGGGTGAATAGAAAGAACAATGACAAATAAACGACATCCAAAATATAAACCATTCCCAGCCTCAAGATACTGGCCTGCTAGAAATGTTCTACAACAAATCCCATGGCACTACACTGCAGGACTCGGACACCATCTCATTAGAATTCAGAAGAATGATTTTCATTAGTTTGCTTACCTGTGTTCCTGATCTCTACTTAGATTCAGAAAAAGTAGAAAAATACTGTGTAATAAAATTCTTTGAGGCTTTTCTAATCTCGTCGGAACAGAACCAGTTAGATTCAGAAAACTCATTTAAAATCTTATTCTCGTGGGAGATCTAATCTGATTTGCAAACAAATACTTTTGATGTGTTTCCAATAGCCATGCACAGAGAGATTTATCAGCCCTAGAATATGTTAAGAGGGAGAGGCAGCATCCTGTGAAGAGCATTGGAAAATGACAGCTCATTCGGAGCAGGCTGTTGCAATTTTTCATGTGTGCATTTTATGTTAAATGAATCTGGTGTAGTGCTGGGTTAGTAGAGGTTTAGGTCATATTTCAAGCAAGTACTTACATATGTGTTTGATTCTAAACACACATCTCTTCTTGGACAGAAACACTTTCTTCAGTGTGTCTGTGTGGTGCCACCCTTCATATTGACTCGATTTTATGTTCATTCTGCATTTCCTGTTGGTGTTCTATTTTACTTATTGTTATTCCTGTAAGCCGCTCATTCTCTGATGCAATTTTGTAGTTTCTAGTCCATGGAGCAACCTCCTAAAATGAGCAGGATCCAATCCAGTCTCAGTTGCAATCAATAAGAAAATTCCCATTGACTTTATAAGGCCCAATCCACTTTTTAGAGTCTGCTAAACCCACTGTCTGTTCTCGTTTGGTCTGTTACCTCAGTCAGAACTTTGTATTTCAGATCGTGTCTGGCTTTTATTTTGGTAGGCAACTGAAATCCCTTCAGAATTGTTCTGAACCTTTTATTGATTTCGTAATTCTCTGTGGTCATGCTCATGCCTTATTTTTACTGAGTCATTTTAAAATACTTAGTTGAAATAAGGCATAATGTAGACAGAAAATATGCCTGTTGCAGAGCTGAAGTCACTATGTTTCAAAATACTGTGGCTTAACAGTGTCAAATGTGGTGATATGATCAGACAGTTGGGGTTTACTGCTGAGGAGCTTGATGGGCAGTGCTGTAACATCAGAGAACTGGGTACCTGGTATGACACAAATTCAGGACTGAACACCTAATTCCACGTCTGCAGAAGATGTGGTGTCTGGGAGGTATTTAAATCAAATATAAGAAAGTTGTCTTTGGGACAGGTCTGAAACCATCTTGTTCAAGTCCTGATCTCTTCAGTACTAAGTTAGACCCCCCCTGGTAAAGTGGGATTGCTGGTCAGACAGTCTTATGTGCACTGGCATCTAAATCATGAGTTTTGGAAGAGGAGTCTGAGCAGACAGTCTCGTGGATGGAACACTCACCCTGGCACTGGGCACTGTGGGAAGGCCCCTGTGTGCTGTCTGGGCTGTGCTGCAGCTGCCAGGACAGGAATACAGGGAGCTCTGGCATTCAGCTCTCCACCCCTGAAGAGTTTATATACCTTGTTCCAGTATTCACTGGATAAAATGAGCATTATCTTGTAGTGATGTGAGAGTAAAAATATTACTACTGCAGCAAAGGAAAGAAGAATAAAAGAGTAAAAATGTAAGTCCCATAGTTTGGTACATGGAAATGACAGGTAAGACATTGCAGTAGTTCATTTTAAAAATACTTGTTCTCTTAAGATGTGAAAAAAAAAACCCAGAGCAATACTGTTGATTTGAAATACTCAAAATTACAAACTAGTTTTTCAGAAAGCACAGAGTTCATGTGATGAGATTTAAATACATAAATGGGGAGAATTATATATTGCTTTGTAGCTTAGTTTGCATTTGAATAGCATCTTCAAGCCTTTCTGGCTGTGTGAAAGGGCTGCAGACTTCTTTTTGTACAGTGAGTCTGCTTTTGTTGAATTTTCAAATCGTGCCATGACTGCAGGCTTTGCAGCTTTAAGAAAATCATCAGTGGTAATGGTAAGAGTCTTGATAAAATGCAGAACTGTCTTGGCTACCATAATGCACCTGGAGGTAATGTACAAACCGCATCCTTCGAAAGCGATCAGAGAGGATTCAGCTGTCTGTCATGTAAGGGGCATGGCTGGGAACACAAAAGTTGTCAGGATTTATAGCACCAAAAGACACAGAATAAGAGAATGAAAGTATGTTATGGGCAACACTAAAGATTCTGCAAGGTTTTCAAGTGCACCTAATGTATTCAAGGGCTCACATCCAATTTTTTGTCCTTTAATTGTCTGATCTGCTGTGTTACCTACTTTAAAAGATTAACAGGTAAAACAGCTATTAAAAGCATGAGGTAGGTTAGAGAAAAGTACAAGCCTTCTGTCTTTGGAAAAAGAAAAAAACCCTGACCAACTAGTGGTTGCAGTTTTCAGCACTACAAACCACAGCAAGTATGGACCCCTTTCTTTCTTGGCAGAGGTTGTATAGTAAAACATAAAGATCTAGGCAAAACACAAAACATCTGGATATGCAGATTATTCTTCACAGTTTAAACCTTGTAAGGAGAGAGCAGCAGTAGACTCAGGCAATTCTGTGGAATGTATTTTTGGAAAAGTTTTTTAAAGCTACAGGGCAGCTGTATATCCTCTTAAGTAAAGAATGTAATTTATGTAGTTCCTGGCCATTTATGTAATCACATCAGCCAAGTTTTCCTAGAGTGACTAGTGATTTTATGTCCCTTAGCTTTTTTAATATGCAGCTTGAGAAAAGTTAAGACTTTTTTCCAAAAATTAGATGCTGGCTTAAGTTGCATTCATCTGGAATAGCTATACACTTTAAAAAATCTAAATATTGAATCAGCAAAAGATTTAATATTAAAATTCTAGAGAAGACATATTTCTTGGGAAATAATCTTGATGGGACAAAACTGTAAAGAATAGTGAACAATGTACGTATTTCTGTGCAAAGAATGCATTAAAATTCCCACATTAATAATTTTAATATCTCAATTAAAAATTGTTTCACATGAATGACACTCCACTGTCATCACAGAGTGATGAATCACAGGGTCATTCAAGCTGGGCAGCTAAATGAGGACACCTAAAATGGCTCATCAGGTGTGCAAAGTGCAGTCATAGGATGCCACTGACTGGAGCATCAGCACTGGGTACTTACTGCCCCTAAAACCAGTGCAGATGCCAATGATGCCTCAGAACAGGCAGTGCTGATGCCTTGCATGGGATCAAGACTTTGTGGCTCAAGATTTTTGATAATTCAGTGGAACACGGTTTCTGTCTTCAGCTGACTCTGGAGTTAGTTCTGCCTTCTCACACCCAGATCAGCAGTTCCCTTTGAGCAGCTGGGATAACTCTGGTGGCATTGCACCACTGGGTGACTGTCACAGCTCATTGTATTATGTGATCATTACGTGATCCAATAAACTGAACACAGCCCACGAGTTACACACTGCATTGGCTCCCAAGAGAAGGATCAAGAATTGTTCTGCACAATTACTATCAGTCTGTCCAATGGCTATCAGGCCTCTCTGTCTTGTATCACAAAGAGCATGTGTATCCCATATGCAAAATAATCTGTGAATGTCCAAAAGTCTTCTGTTCAATTTTTAAGTTTGTAGCTTTCTGCCCCAGAGCCCATTCCGTGTTGTCTGCAAAGGATACCAAACTAACCTATATAATCATCTATATCGTACTCTGTTGATTTACAAACCTGATAAGTAGGTTCTGCATCTTGAAAAACCCACAAATGCAGAAGTAAAAAAGCACATGGGAAATTGCATGTTTGTAAAATTTATATTTCATTCTAGATGATTTCTTAGTAAAAAAAGAAAAAAAGTCACCGATAAAGACATATTTTTGTGTTCTTAATTTTTTAGGTGGCAAGATATTAATTACTCTTTTAGCTTCAAATTGAAACAGTGTATTTTCTTCAAGACTGGAAGATATAGTGAGAGGATGGGATATTTGCTTCTAAAAGACAGTGCAACTACATTGCTTGACATCAGGTCTGCAAACACCTACGTCACCCTGCATTTCCTTTCTGGCAGGACAGTAATTCTCTGGCCTAGGGTACATTTTCCCAAACTAAGCACACCCTTCTCCAAAGAAAAGTAGGAATAATAACAAAGAAGCAGAAGTATGAAGGTGGTATCACCAAGAGTCATAATGGGATTACAAGAAGCAGCTGGGACAGGGTGGCTGGGGCAGAGGCAGGAATGGATTAGTGGTGGGAGAGCTCAGGTGGGCAATATTTTATTCCCCTAAGCCACTGTTAAAATTATTGCCAACCACTGAATTCCTTCTACAGGCACTGAATTCAGATCAAAGTTAGCATAAGATGTCTGTTCCATGATTAAATTTACCAGAAAAATGGAAATTAAGAGGGCCTGAAATGTGTACATTGTTTCATGCTGACCCTGTGGTAGGGATGAAATACTGTGTAGAATGTGAGTACTTATTTTTAGTTTCTGTATTAACACATGGTTGTACCAGATCTCATCATCCACTGTGGCAGAGTCATGAAAACAACAGCCTGCTACCACAGCAACCTTTGTGAGGGAGGAGAGAAGGGACCAAATGGCACTCAGGAAATGTGCTCTGGAGTTGAGAGGGCTGTTTTCATTGTGGCCAAACTGAGTTAGGAAGGAATCTCAACTATAAAAGAATGATGCTGGGCCAGAGATGAAAACTGAATAAATATGGGGAAAACTCAGGCACAGAGTGCAGAGAGAAGCAGTGTCAGCCTCTGTAACTGTTAACACGCTCATCTTTTAAACAGTGAAATGGTGTCCAACCTGATACTCTAGACAACCTATTTTTAATTGAAAAGATGGAAATAGCATTTCACTACATTTCATTATGATTTCAAGGCAACCTAAGATTGTAAAACAGTTTGCTTATGCTTTGGAACTTCCATGGCAGCAGTATTGAAATGGTTAAGAAACACAAAGAGGGTAGATTTAAATTAGACATTTGAAAAAAGCTCTTTCTTGTGAGAGTAGTGAGACACTGGCACAGGTTGCCCAGAGAAGTTGTGGATGCCCCATTCCTGGATGTATTCAAGACCAAGTTGGATGGGGCCTTGAGCAACCTGGTCTAGTGAAAGTTGTCCCTGCCTATGGCAGAGGGTTGGAACCAGATGATCTTTAAGATCTCTTCCAACCCAAAAAATTCTATGATGCTGTAATTTTAAGAAATACAGAAAAAGAGTTCAAATAGAACAAGTAAGATGATGTTTCAAGAAAACCAGTTATGACTTTGTCTACTACTTAGAAGAGAATAGCCAACAGTGTAACGTAACACTTGTGACGATGAGTCAGTCCAAAAGCAAAATCTGTAATAAAGCCATAAACTGTAGCTTTCATCTGAAAGTATTACACAGATGTCAGCAGGGAAACAATTGACCATGTAATGTCCCTGCAGGAGATTAATTTTGTAATAAGAGACAAGAATACTTTCATTTTAAGATTGCAATAGCCAACGATGTCATATTTTCTCATCAATTCAAACACTATTCTCAACAGACGATTACTCTTCCTTGTGGTCAGAACTTACAGGCAGATGTCGACCAGCCGATCCAGTTCAGGACAGCTGCATTCATACATCTCCCTGCAGCTGATATGGCTCTGCTTCATTAATTCTCCCAGCAGCTGGAGTGTGTTGGCAGGTGCTTCACTGCATATCTTCTTAAATTCCAGCACTCTGGCAGCTTCACTGTACACGTGTTTTGCACGCTGGTATAACTTAAAGGTGGAAACTAGACAAAAAGAAAGGAACATACAAAAACATAGCAGAATTATATTTTTCTAGTAATTCATATTTTATATTAGAAAGTCTTCTGCAAAAGCTCGCCTATGTGTTCTTTAAAAACCCTAATAAAAATAGTGTTTAGAGCTTATCAAAGTATACTGTACACATTTTTTCATGCACAGGCTCTGGCTTTTTCCTGTGTCACAGAACAGACCCAGTCTCTCCTCTTCATTTGCAGGGGCATGGCCCAAGTTTAAGGGTTGGCAGCAATAGCATTAGGGCATTAATCTAAAGCTTTCAGGTTTTCAAATAGTACCAGCGGAACAGAGGTAGGAGAACACCTGGAAGGTCCCCTGTGCCCTGCAGGCAGCTGTGAGCCAGCACCTGCTGGCACAGGGTCTCTATTGTGGTTGAGAGCTCCAGGCAAAATCTGCATCAATTATGGCACTGGAGGACAGAAATTTGCTTGAAAAAACACAACAAACAAACCACAAAAACTACCATGCTTTTATCCCTGTTTCGTGATACACAGGTAACAAAGCCCTCTCAACTATTTTCCCAATGATTCAGGCTTAGCCTGGCTGTAAATAATACTGGATTGAATGTACAGTAAAGACCATGGGTGCTTTCACTTTGTTTTTTCAGGGTTTATGTTTGGTGCATGTTACTTGCCAGAGTGTTAGTGCTGCCTGTGTGGATGTGAAGAGTGTCAAGCCCAGGCAGGTGCTGCTTAGCACTGACCTACTATGATCAAAGGTCTAGTGCAAGAATTTTGGCTAAAATGTTTCTATTGTGCTGTGAAAAAGCAATTCCTCCAGGAAGGGTCAGGAGGGTGCCCAAAACCTGTGTGGCCATCAGGGTAGAGACCTCCATCAAGCCTGAATAATGGAGCACAGAAAGGAAGGAGATGGCTGTGGTTAAAGGCTCCACAAGCCACACATATTTACAGGAGGGTTTGGTTTGCAACTAACATCTGAGAATTGATCTGCCTTTCCCAAGCTCACGCTGTAGCTCATTGTTCTCCTCTCCCAATATAGTTCTGTTTGCTTTAATACCATGGCTACTATTAAGGAAGTATTGTTCACCAAAAGTATGCGTGACATAATTTAATTGATGATTAAATTGGTTTGCTTGAGCTGTTTGGGTGGTAAATATTAGATAAGTGGACTTTAACCTCTATATGGAGCACCTACTGTTGTTTCCTTATTTCTTCACAGCACACCCTCGTTAGAGCACCTCAGGACATCCCTCATTTTCTTTCTACATGTAAATTCTCCTTTAGAGTGAAATTTCTCATTTCAGCTCCTGGTCTCTCTAACTTTCTAAAATGGCTGATGAAACACTCAAATAGAGGTGAAAGGAGAAGAGAGACAAACCTTGTATTTAAAATAGAACTCACTGTCTGACCCAGACACTTGGAGTTCCTACTTGGCTGTTCTGTGGAGACAGACAACTTCTGGAACCGCTTCTGATACTTTCAGCAATCTACATTTGCAAATACATGTAGAAATCTTCCTTGAAAGACTGGAAATGAAATTACATCCAGTATGAATTCTCTTCTATGTGCACTCCAGACTGCAACCCTTAGAGACTACAACTTCACCAGCACCTCTACACAATCCCTTTTTATTTCTCTGGAGTATTTCACAACACTAAATGCTAAAAATACAGTGCTGAGAGAGACTCAAGTAGTCTAAAGTGAGAGAGAAACATTGAACGTAGCAGTGTTCTGCTACTGCTGATATTGCTTCTGCTCCTATTTATTTTGTAATTCAATACAGCCTGCTACTGAGAAACCCTGTGCTGCTTGTCTTCTGAACAAGCCTTCTGAATGCATTTCAAACTAGGACAGAAATAAGAAAATTTAGTGCCCCCCAGAAACATGGATTTGAGAGTATCACACAGGAAGAGCATATTTTGGTTTCCGATTTTATTGCTGCTGGAGTTTGTTGTGCTGTGTTTTGCAGACTGGTGCCTCAGCATTTTTGAATGTTGAAGAAAGGCAGCCTGGCCTATATTTAAGGATGGTTTCTCTTTAAATATTCTTTTCTTATAAGCCATTGTTTTAGAGCAAGGAGATTTCTAAATGTGCATTCGTTTAGGGAATATCTAAAGTTGCGTGAGAGATTGCCATAGCTCACACTCTCTTGTAAATCACCATTGAACAGTAGTAACCCAAAGAATGAACTGAAAACATGTCTGGTTTCAATTGTCGGGCAACAGACTTGCCAAAGGCTGTGATTGATTCGGAGACCACCCTTTGGTAGAGCAATGCTCTACTGGCCAGATTACCTTAAAAACCTTTGGGCTTGTGTTGTGCTCGTCACGTTAGGAATTGGCAACTGGAATGGGTGCTCGGGCTCCTGGCTGTCAGCCAGGGGATCTGAGCCGTGTCCTCGACAGCGCTGGCTCCCAGGAGAGCCTCTCTGTGGCGGGGAGAATTTGCTACCTTGACACTGGCTTCCTCTCCATGGGAATGCAGCCCTTCCAGGCAGCTCTTGAGTGGGAAAGAGCTGCAGTGTGTTATTTGCAGACTCGTTCATGGATATTTACCAAATTAGTATTGGCTAAAGGCTGGGATCCTTATGTTGGCTATTGGTTGGTTATAGCAGCATTTCATTTAAAAAAAAAAAGAATGTTTGTGTTTAAAAAAGAATAAATTATAGTTTGCATTTCCTCTCTGGCAGTGTACTGTTCAGGCACAATTATCTTCAGGACAACAAAACCCTTTACTCTCCCTTTACTCAGCTAAGTGAGTCTTATTCTAAAATAATGAAATTATTCAGATATTTTCAGCTTTCAACACCAAATGCCTCTGATAATACAGAAACCCTCTTCTATCTCTTCTGTTTGGATGGGTAGTCTAACAAACCATCTCTCTCTAATAGAAGATGATACTTCCAAAAATTGCATTTATATTGGAATCTTGCTACATCACATCCTGTACATTAGCTTTACATAACGCCTGAATTAATAGGGCACGTCAGAGCACTATGGAGGTTGTGAGTTTTAGAAGAAACTCCTCAGAATCTGTGTGCTGCACGCAGTCATGTTTTCTGACAATTAAAAAGGACTGATTTCCTAAGCCCTGCTCTGTCACTGTTAAAAGAAACAAAACCAGAGGCCCCACTCCTGATTAGTTTATATCTGAGCTAGGGCTGGAGTGCTCTGGAAGAGGAAAGGCTGAAGCCCTCAAAGAAACCTCTGCAGTGTTGCACAGGACGGGGTTATACAGTCACACCCTCTGTGGTGCTCAAAGGAGAGTAAAAAGCAGGGTTTAGGGAACAAATGCCAGATTCTTAAAAGCATGTGGATCCTTAAATGTATTATCATATATAGAAATTAGGCAATTAAATTGAAAATGTAAATCTACCTTCTTAATCTGGTAAACTGTCATGTCACTCATGAACAGGTAGATTCAATTCACTTACAAATCACAAAATGCCCTTGAAAGAACAGTGCTCTTTCCTAGGACATGAATAGCTCCCACTGCAGCAAGAACCTTCAAAGTTGCTAAGACTCAGCAGAATAGCATTAATCAAAGTTTGTCCAAAATCTGTATAAAGTCTCTAAACAAAAATCAGCTACTAGACCTAAGTATCTGTGGGTTAACTAAATATAACAGAAATATTTACTGTGGATTTTAAACTCTATTGTCATATTTTTAATTTTAGCTTTACAAACATTGTGCAAACCTGTCCGCTTCATTTAAAGGGAAGCTTTTTTTTCTTTGTAAGTAAACCTTGTGGCTTCTCAGCAATTCATATTATTTGTTACAACTTCAACTTCAGCAGATTCCTTTCTTTAGAGGCTTCCTGTACAATTCTGTCTGACCTTTAGCTAAAGACCAACCTCTTCAGGCTATATATTTTTTTCTAGTTGCTTTGGCAGCTTCTTAAGATACATTTCAATGTAGATTAATGAGCTACACATGGTTGATGGGACTGTTAGAAATTTACAACCGGAAAAACTCACCGACACAAAATCATGTAGGGGACAGTTTCCACCACCACTCCTCACGTGGAATAGTACCCTTCTCTGTTAGGCATCCTGCTGATTGAACATGATGAGGGTGAAGGTTTCTGGCTCATAATGTATATAAGAAAATGCTGCCAGATGGTTTTAATTTGAGCCAGATTGTGAACCCCCTACTCGAAGTGGGGAGCAGTTACCCTCCTGGGACTGCTCAAGTAACTGTTTGCAATCTGGTTTTCTGAAAATAGACCATGGGACGAGTCATCGCTGGATTCGGTGACCCATGTAGCAGACACCTGTTTGGAGATTATAACTACTGGTTTAAAGGTATTTTTCTTCCAGAGGAATGCTGGCTTTAGCAAGGCTGTTGCAACTAACCTAGACTATTCAGTGCCTGTGCCTAACCTGTGGCACACCCCAAAGACCTGGATGCTCCAGGTATGGGGTCTGCCTGGAGCAGCCCACTCTGGTTTTGTGGAAGGAAATGGTATATTCCCAAGTTTCACCACAGCATAGATCAGGCTGAGGCTGAAGTAGGCATCTGGACCCTCAAGCCGGAAATTGCTCTTAAGTTTGGAGGTAACTTGTCCATGTAGGACATGACTGATGCACAGACAGAGCTTCAGGTACCCCGGAGCCACCCATCAGAGTGAGACCCCCATCACCTCCATCTGTCTGTGTAGGGAACATGGAAACTGTTCTTGCAATGAACACCCAGGAAAGGCCATTCAACCACCACTCACTGAAGCTGCAGCACAAATTTAAAATTCTTTTTTCCAGGGAACAAATAGGAGTTAAACAGCCAAATCCACACTGTAAATGGATGCCTGCTCCTCCAATGGTGATTTCATTACCAGCTTTAAATGTCAAAATTAGATTACAATTTTATACGTGAAAAGGAAAAATGGGTTTAAAAATACCTCATTTAAAAACAAAAAAACATTTCATGGTTAAAGGAATACACTATTTTACAGGAGAATATCCTTTTGCGGTGAAGCTTATAAATACCTAATGTCCCACAATCACCACACACTACATGTTCTGTTAAGCACTCAAGTCCAAGTCAAAATTATGGCTCAGTGCACCTTAAAAAGTAATAAATATTATTTTTCTAGAGATGTTCAGAAGCCGCAAGTGCAATCCATGTGTAAACATCTGCAAAGGAACTTTAAACTCAGGATTTTAAGTTGGCCAAGGAACAACTGCAACAAGTTTAGAAAGGCTTTATACACCATCTGTACTTTTCCAAACATGGGGAACAAGTGGGCTGTACTGTGGGGAACTGCAGAACTCCTTGAGGACCTGTCTATAAAAGCGATGCAAAGTTGCTGTGTGCTTCCAGACCTGGCCTGGGACTGGACTCAAGTTTGTCCACACCATTTGTCTTTGAGATGTAGAGTTTTTATCTGGTCATCCCTATATAGTGATAAAACTTATGTTTACCCATAACATTATAATAGTTTATAAAAAAAGTTGATAAAATGTGTGCAAAGGAAGAAAGATATTCTAAATGTTATGGTTTGTTCTTCATGTTGAACAAAGAAGTTCAACAACACTGAATTTCTCTGAAGTAAGTAATAGAGGCTACTTATTTGACAGTATGTTTTCTCTGACATGAAGAAGCCAGGCATTGCCATTGAAATAAGAATGGGAAAGTAGAGGGGAAATAAGAAAAGCACATTTTTCCAAGAGCCTTTGGTTTTCCAAGGCCAACGTAACACGTAATTTGTGTAGTGTGTAACAAAAACAAACTCTGGATTTAGAATCTTTCTTTCTGTGTCTGTCTGGTTTCTTCTTTGCATGTGTTTTAGAAATCTGTTATTTAATTTTACATTGTACAAGCAAAGAGGCTTTCAGCATAGCCCTTTTTAATTGGTCTTATCAATCGAAATCATGGCCATGCAAGTTCAAGAGATTCTGTTCAGCAAACGTCTGCAAATGGTATTCAGAGCTACAGTATAAAATTTCCTTTGAGTTTCTTCTATAGCTTTTATGTCTACGTTTTTCATCCAGACTTTGTTTTTTGAAAAAAAATCTAGATAACCTGTATAAACAACTCAATTCTACACAACTGTAGAATTTTGTTTTATAAACCAGGTATAAGGAGCATAAACATCTCTAAGTTAATAGTCTTGTATTACTTCACGAAGGGAAGAATACAGGGACGGTGTAAGAGATTTGCAACCTGGGAGTTTCTTATGAAAATGTTGCAGAGTGCAGGGACATGGTTCAGTGCATTCCTCATGTACAGACAGCACAGGGTTATCAAAACTCTTTCTGTGGAGATCAAGAGCTGGATGAACATTTCCTGTTCCATCCTGGTACCCTCTGGCAGTGTAATTATATGATAAAATAGTTTCATACTGTCTGATACCACTGGCGTGCAAAACAGGTTGTATATAGATTCAGGACCTGGTCCTTGGTCAATATATAAAACCTACAATCACTCCAGATAGATTATTTAAATACCAGCATCAGTATAGATAGATATATTATAGATTTATAGGCACCAAATGTACACAGTCCTGAAAGCAGGCTTGGGAAGGACTGGTGAAGACATAATTCAACCACAGAAAAGTAGAGGTGTTAAGGCTACAGAATGGAAACAAGGAAGGATTCTATGTAGTTCTTAAAGCAAGATTCTGATCTCAATTGAAAATGTTCTGAATGCAAATGAATTAATGGCATGGGTTTGATGTTAGAGGTTTTGTTTTATATGTTTATGTCATAAATTCTGTATTATTCAGTGTTATTAGTAACCCTACTATATGCATCCAGGATCTGTGCCATGCGTGGTAATGCTCATGACTGCATGGTACAACCCATAATGCATGGGAAATGCTTTAGATAGTAAATTGTTCACCTCCACTTACATTTTCCAAAAAGAAAAAGAAATATTGATAGTCACAGAAACTTCTTTCTTAGGAGAGACATAAATAACTTCCTGCCCAGTGCATTTTATAGGAAGTGATCAGGTGTTTATCAGTTCAAAAACAGAAACACCAGCCCATCTGTACTGGCCTTTAACACCAGTTAAGTGAGAGCAAACAGGATTCATTTTCATGACTCTGTAACCATCCAAAATGTTCACTTTTGCTGCCTAAAAAGGAAGCCTAGACTTTTCCCTTGGAATAAAACCTGGGTTATTTAGAAATTACTCAAAGAACACAGGCTAATCTAAAATACTGAGTTATCTGCTATTTCCATCATTTTTGAAGCAGTTCAATAAGAATAATAATATTAAAAATATCAGTTGATGATGAAATCAATTCTTTCAGTTGCTAACCAAGGTTCTGGGGGAGTATTCTGGCAAAACTTCCACCTGCACTACTTATTAATGCATAAAGTTTTTATATAATACAAACATTGTACAGTAAACCCCACCATTTCATATATACTTACCATCTTGCATATTTTGACTAAGGATCTGAGAGCGGAGCTGCTCCAGGCTAATTCCCAGGCATTTACAAATTTCCTCTGTGCTGTAAGGCTCAGGATGTAATACCTCCTCGACAATGGTGAGCATTTCCTCTAGGCTAACTCCCAGCTTGCTTTGCACATCATGGAGTCGCAACATTTTTTTCCAGTCCAAGCCTTTTGACTTCGAGAGAACCTAAAATTAAAAACAATATAAAACAGAAAATATTGTTTGCTTTCCTGTTTAAAACTATTAGCTATCCATAAGTACGTTTAATGCCCATTTCCTCTTTTCACTTCTTCATTGGGAACCACTAGAAGCTACTTTCTATCAGTATGCAGCAGACAATCAATATTTATTTATACAAGGTCTGTGAATTACAGATATTCTTCCCCTGAATCAGATACTGTCTGTGAAAGTGTTACTGGCATCATATCTATGATATCAAGTAGGTCATGTATCTGCTTTCCCTGCTGCTGGCAATGATGTCGTGCTTTGTGTATCTTTGTGATGTTTTGGCAATTCACAGGAGTTACTTCAACACCAGAATCCTGAAAGGCAACATGTCCAACAGGCTTTTCCCTGGAAAGTTGCTGTATGTGTTGATCTCATGTGTCTAATGAAAATGCTTGAGTAAAGCAGCTTTCCTCACAGGTGAAATATTTTTCAATGTTATGAATTGTAGAATAGTAAGTGATCATTATGAGATCCTACTGACATAGATTAATTTCAAAAGATTGCCACAAAGTAAGACACAGATTAGCACGTTCACACCAATGTTTTACTGTATTCATACGGACATGGCACATCTCCACTTCTGCACCATTTAAACTGAGATAAAACTGCCAAGAATGGCAGGTCAGGCTGTGTGTTTTTAAAGTTTAAACCATTGCAGCAAGGCCAAGGAGTGAAATCCTTTTTCTAAACAAATCAGGGTTCAAACCTCTCATCAACATGCCCAAGATTTCCCAGTGTGTTTTGTTATTCTTTCCAATAAGCATTGGTTTTGAGTGAGATTGGTCTGAAATCATTTGTCTCCATTCAGCAAAGCCATTTAACTTCCTGGTTTAAAAAGTCATGGGATTTACATACATGTCTGAAAAGTATTTGCTTTGTTTTGTGCAAAGTAACAACATGAAATTTAGGCAGAAGATCCACTGCCCAACTATCTAGTGCAGATCCTCCTCTCCTCCAACAGTGCTTTTGCAGGGGCTCCTCCAGTTTTGCTTTACTACAGTATCTAAAAATTAACTACTTTTGGTGCCATCTAGTGACTTCCTGAGATTTATGTGAGGCTCAGCAGAGAAGAACAAACAGAATCCAAGCAAAATCCTAATCATGTAACTCTGTCAGCCATTTAAAACATGATTTTATATGTTCAGTGGTAGGGAAAGAAGCAGTACTGTTTAGTGCCTAATGCAGGAATCTGGGTGAGGAGATTTTCTTGGAGAACACTGATTAAGTCATTTTTGGTCTCCTTTTCAAAGACTTGGAGTACCCAGCACTCCATAGCCTTTATGTAATTGTATTTTAGCTTACAAGTAAGTTGGAATAACAATTATTGCTTCATTTTACTTAAATACTTAAATATATCATATGTTGTTGCACTTTTGTGACACGTTTTTAGCTCTGCTTCAAGATACTAAATGAATGGAAATGTTTTAATTGTGCTTTAAACGTAATATTCAGCATCCCTTAGACTTTATTACCAAAAATTAAACAGAACAAAGAATTTAAAAACAATAATGTTCTATAAGGCAATGAAAAATTTTCTGCCTCCCTTTTGAATAAATGATCCCCTGCAGAAACATGCCACATGCATTGTCACATCTGTTCCCATTTCTGTACTTCAAGGGAGATGCTCTAGTTCAGGTGAACTAACTAGGCTGGGGTTTTACAGGTCAAATGTTCCAAATGGAAACTGACCCCGCTGGGCCAGTGGGCACGGCTTTGCTGGGAAATCTCTCCTGATTATGGCAAAGTTTTGATTCTGACAGCACTGGGAAAAATGTTTGCCCAGCAAACAGAAATGGATTTTGAAAACAGCTGAGCTGCAGCAGCTCAAATTGTAATGGACACAGAACAGAAATGGGAAAAAGAATCCCGTCTCTTTAATGTACAAAGTAATCTCAGTGCTGCTCCCGCAGTTGGATACTTTCTTGCTGATCTCTGATGTGGACATCATGCAGCTGGCTCTTAACTGCCAGGACATAGCATCTGTGAGCTTTATTGTCCTTTACTGTTCAACACAGCCACACTGGAGCACTGTAAGTAACTGAGAGAAAAACACACTTGGTGAGCAATGGGACAAATATAAATAAAAGAAAGTCTGACTAGAAGTCCAGGAATTCTTCTGTAGCAACATCACTTACACATTACATTTTTACAATGCCATTGAGCATCTTTCCACATTTAACCCGCATTAGTTGATGAACTCTATGGCATTCCAGTTGCAGACATTCTTGGGACAGGCTGCAGGGGAGGGAACCACACGGGGTGAGCAGGGCAGAGCACAGCGCTCCCGCTCCTCCTGCAGCACCTACGGTGAGAGCCTTCTGAGGGATGAGGTACCAGCTCATTTCCTTTGGAATTGTGAGTGCTCTGCAGAACACAAGTGTCTTTAAACACACTTAGGCAGTGTGTTTCCTGAGTGTGTTTCACTGAGTGCAGGAAAGCACTCAGAGGCTGCTACAAGAGTAGAGAAAGGGGAGGAGAAAAAAGAGCAAAAGAATGACTCTCCAGGAGGGAAGGGAAAGGAACAGAGTCTAAGAAGGATAATTTTGTGAGGATGATCAAGAGCTCACTTGCTGTAGGACAGACTGAAATCAAAATGCTCTATACTAATGCCAGCAGGGATATGTTGTGTTGGCATCTTACTTACATAGAGCTTTCTGCAAGCAGTAATTCTAGAACTTCCTGAAACAGAAAGGGGGAAAACAGCCTTACCTAAGGCACTTACACTGAGAATTTCTTTTAAAGCATTATTGTAAGGCCCAGCATGTTATTTCATAGTTCCATTAGCTTAATGGCGCTTAAAAGACTTCCCTGTTTCCACTTACATACCTGCCCTCCTTCACCCCACTGTGACCTCTGCCTAAAGACAGTCTTTTCCTGGCTCAACATATTTTTATAGTGTGTGCAACTTTCCATCTGGTTAGCATATGTTTAAAAGCAGACAGGTGTATGTTGTTAGTCTCCTTACAGTCATCTGCTAAAAGTCCCTTTTTAGAGATTGAATCATATCTAACAGGAATGTAAAAAGAAATTATCTTTCCTTAATACCCTTTAAGTTTACTGCACAGGATTAATAATTTAAAGCAATTTAGAAAACCATGATTCAATTTACAAAATCTGGTATATGGAACAACACTCGTACTTTGCCTTTTAGAGTACATCATCTGTGAAGGATCTTTATTGTGCAAAAAACCAAATTTCCAACAGAAGCTCCTCCTAAAAAAATATGTATTTAGTCAATTAGCTATCCTAAACTGGACGTCTATCAGTTATAACAAAACTATCACAGTTATCTTCATTTCTCAGTGGCATAAGAATCTTTTTATTAACTTAAGTGACAAGAGCTTTAACTGTGGTCATTAGAGCTATTAGTTTTACTGCATCTCATATACAACTGAAATGCGGCTATTTTTTATACTTTAGTTTATAGCTCTTTTAAAAAGTCATCTGAAGTTTAGCTTTCCTTCTCGAAAAATATCTCTACATCATTTTACAACACATTTTGTCAGTATCTGATCATTTCTTCAACTATTTTTTAGCACTAACTAAAACTTAAAAGAAATCAGTGGTTTTTTGACTCATGATGCCAAGAGATGTTTGAAGTACTTCTGAATATTTATCAGATATTGGCCAAATGTTTTGGGGCAAGGAGTTCCACACTGCAGTTTTCAAAAGCTGCTCACCCAAAAAAAGTTTGTCACCCAAATTCTGTTCTTTCACACGCCACAGTGTGTTGGGAATAACTGCAGTGAATCTTTATCTTTACTCCTCATTTACTCTAATCAAATTAAAATGCACTGTCTTCACATAAAAAACTCAAATCATACCCTAAATCTGCATATTCCTGAATGTACAAAATCCAAAATTAAAGCAGAACTAGATTTTTCCTGCGCAATTTCTAAACATTTTAGAGATGATTTCAAGCTGCAATCTGGCAGTAAATGTTGAGGTTTGATTCAAGCCTGGTTTTTAACTTTACACTGACATACATGCTGCTATTCAGCATTTCCAATATTACTTCCAGGCCTCCAACTAGTAGCTTTGATGTTGTCTAAATCCTAGAAAATACACATCTATTGCCATATATACATGTAAACATATGACCATACTGGTTGCTTTCCATTATTTGTCATTATTCAACTTTAATTAGAAGCAGTCTATCCTATTAACTGAGAATATTTTTTTCTGAAAAACAAGCTTATTTCCTCCACTGAAATATAATACAAAATAAATTTAATAGAACTAAATCACATAGTCTTCTATATAAGGGCACAATCCTTGCACTTCCATTAAGCTCAGCAGGAGTCCTGCTCCTGCAGATGGAGGTGTCTGGTTCTAGAAAGAAAAATTATACTTAAAGTAGCACCTAGCCAGGTGTTAAAGACACAGTTGGTCAGCAGAGGGAAAAAGCACATATTTAGATGAAGGTTTCATTAGAGTTTGACATAAGCCATGCATTACCTTTGTAGCCAGCCGGCACTCCATTACCCTAATATTGTAATGAGAAGTTGCTGCTTTATTCATTTCAACACAACTGTTTGCAATAACAAACGTTGCTCCACTTGGAAGTCTAACATCAGTTGCCCTCAGTGGATTGAACTCTATCAACTTGGCCTATAGAAAGAAAAATGAATGGTTAGTTTTAATTTACTACTAGCTAAGAGTGCACTTAGTTCTATAAATCAAATGCAAATTTGCATGTTTTTTCTCTTGAAAAATCCAGGGACAGTTAAGGAAAGAAAGTTGACAAGAAACAGTGAGAAAAAAGGTTTAACCTCATTGGTCAAGTTACACATACATTTCAAACCTTTCCTCGTAGCTGGATTTTAAAATGTTTCCATTAAGTCTTTGGGTTTTTTTCAGCACTTCACAGAACCCCACCCAACCTATTTTTCTTGCCTGTTTAAGACAACAGTTTTTCTTTGATCTACAGAAAAGTACCAGGCCTGGCTGGAGCTAATGTGCATGTCACTAGAAACAAGGGGCTTTGCATTCCCTGCCCCTTCATCAATGTCCATCTCCCCCCTCAGTCTTCTGATTTTCCACTCACTGAGGTACAGAATAGTATCAACGTTTTAGGACTGACTGGAGACAGTGATCACAGTACATATGACCAATCAGAGAAATTAAATAAAACTATATATAAAACTGTAGTTACTGTCCCCTTTCTGACATAAGAGACCGCCTTGCCTCACAGATGCTACACAGGCTGCGTACGACGTTCCCAACATTTGTGACCTTTTCATGGAATAAGCTAGGCATCCATTAATTAAATAATTCAGGATGTAATGTAATCAAGAGATTAAATTCACATCTGGTTTTTCATTGGGATAAATTGTAAATCATGTGCCCTGTCTTGGCTTCTTAGAATAGACTGTAACTCTGCAAGCAGGGACGTCTTACTGGTTTTGACATTGTTCACCCCCAGAGAGTTCCTTGAGCAGCTCAAGTGCTAAATAAACAATGACCAATCTGCTTGGACATTATGTACAGCATGTCTGTTACTCCCTGCCACTGACATTCTGGGCCACGTCACAGAATTACTGTCGAGACAGACAGACTTGCTTACATTTAAATATGCCCTTCAAGAACCGCTACATTAGATCAGAATGCAGCACTAAGCTGGTCTAGTGCCCTGATTCCAACAGTAGCCATAAATGGCTATTTAGAGGGGATATAAAAATAGGACATACACAAAGCAATCTTTTTGGGGCGTATATTTTTCCAGCTTCCCAAAAGCAAAGATTACAGTGGTTATACTTACACTGGAAGAAACATCCAACTACTATGATTAATAGCTAGAAATAGGCTAATACTCCATTTGTGTATCCAAGAAAGTCTTTTTTGAACCCTTTTTAAACTTCTGCCTTCCACAATGTACGGTATTTCTCAATTTAACAATGAATGTTTTGGAAAAAAACCCCAAACTTCCTTGTTTGTTTTTAACAAGCTGCTTGCTAATGTCATTGTGTTTCTATTAGTTCTTCAGTTATGAAAAACATTGAATTCTCCATGTACCTTCTCTTAACTCATTTAGAGGTTTTACAAAGCTTCAAAGTATCACCCTCAAAGCTTCTTTTTTTCTAAGCTGAAAAGTTTTAAATTGTTCAGTCAATGCTCCTATAAAAAATATCTTTGGTCAACCTCAGTGTCCTTTACTGTACTTTTCTCATTCCAGAACATTTTTTCAAGATGGGAGGCCAGAACTGCATTCAGCTGCAAGTACACTGAAGTAAGGATATTTTCTGTTTTGTTCACAATTTCTTTTCTAATCTTTCTTAACATTGTCTTTTTGATCACCACCTCTATATATCAGAAAAGCTTCCACTTACATGATCATCTGTGTGCTTGCCACCAAAATGTCATTCATGTGTGCTTTTACTGCTAACAGTATAAACACAAAGTGAAGGTGTGATTAGGTGCAAGTGATGTGAAATTGAAAATACACGTGTCTTGTGATGGCATTAAATGTTTGGTGTATTTCTAGGAAATAGTTTTTTATGTGTAGGTTCATCCAAGATATGGCATTAAAGGACAAAAGCAGTAGAGATATAATACCATAATCATAAGGAAAGTAAAGGGGTTTTTTGTGTGCTACATTAATTTTAATAGAAGTATTTTGACAGGTTTGAGGTTTGAATAGTCAAAGTCCTGTACATTCTCTTGTGCAGGGATGAACTCCACTGTAAATTCCACTGCAAGCACTCATCCATAACTTGGCAGGTCCTGTTTACCATAGCCAGTCCACCTTCTGTCAGCACGTTTAAGGCAGCTAAATGCCTTCTACATCAGAATCCAACCACAGAATTGTCTGGAATTAGCAAAACTAGCGAAAGAAGTCTCCATTGTCTTTGTAACTGAACCTGGCAAAACTTCCTAGAACTATTTGGTTATAAGAATTTTCAAGAAAGCATTTTTGCAATAATTATCTCATTTGCACTGAATACAAGACACGCCGACCATTCATATTTCATTATATGGGAAACATTCTAAATTCAGCAATGAATTGGCCAAAGAGTGTGGAACCTGGTGCTCCTGTAGAGTACATCTTTTCCCACATCTTTTCCTTCCTCCTTCTTGCCATTTCTCATTTTGCTCATTATATTCATTCTATCTTGTCATACTTGATTGCACATTAGTTTATACATTTCAGTCCTGTTTCCTTTGTATACCAGTGGTGCTTACACTGCTTACTAAGGTATTCCAGTTTCTTGTCTTGCTTTTCTGCTAAATACCTATGAAGGTATTTTTGTTTGCATAAATTAATATTACATTGGTAGTTCAGACTGCAAAGATCCACATACAGTTCCTTCTTCTGCCAGAAAAGAGATGGACTGGTCCATTCCTCCACCTTCTGTGCCAATATATCGTTCACTCTTGGTGCAAACTTCTGCAAGTTCCACCTGAAAAAATATTAACATGTTAACCTTCAGCCAGGGTTAAGGATGATACTTTTAGTCTGCTTATATCTGAACTCGTGGGAAAACAAAGGAAAGAAGGACAGAGTTCTGTAACCATTGTCTCTCACACATCAAGTAGTGTAAGCTGATATCAACCAGGATGCCACATGGCTCCTTCTCCCTTTTGTTCTGAAGCAAAAAAGAATCAACTATTCAGTCTCCACAGGACCCATCATAGTCAGATGTTTTTAAGAGCATCCTTGTTTAGATGCGTAACTTTTGTAGCTGTCCTCCTCTCACCTTCCTTGTTCACTTCAAACCCTTACCCGCCAATAGCCAATATTTTGTTGATCTAATTCGTACAATGACAGAAACAGAAAAAACGTAACAGAAAAAACGGCAAGATAATAATCTGTACTATTTTAATGCACTGACTCTATAGCCTGAAATTACTCAGAAACCCTTTCTTGCTGTAAATATTATAATCAGTGGTCATTTCTCCCTGAGATACTGCATTCTGCCTACATTGTTTATCTGAACTGATTCATAGCTATATGTGATGTGCATTCTTTTGTAACATTTTAGGCATATCTTTGTGCATTCTGATACCTGCAGGTCAGAGGACACCTGGGAGGGTAGAATATCACTGTCATAACTGTCAAAAATAATAATTTACAGTAAAGCTTTCAGCTATCAGGCCAAGTCAAAGCAAAACCCAAGAAAAACCTTGGAGAATAGTCAAAGAACACTGACTAGTCAAAAAGGGGTGGGTCAAAAGGCAAGTATCTGTGCTCACCTATTGTGACCCCAACCAGTTTGTTTTTCTAAGCACAAGGTGGACGCAGGGAAGATGGGAGAAGAACTTCAGAAAAGCTGTAGGCCGTTTTGCAGTCTGGTGGCAAAGTCAGACTCAGATTCCACATCAAGGATGTAGCATTACAGGACTAAAACAAGCTACCCAGCAAGACAGGGACATTAGCCAGCACACAGCTGTAAAAGGCAGCAGATAGAGGCAGTAAATCAGCGTGCTGAGAGAGAGGTATGTGCAGGGTGCCTGCCTGGTTGCTTGCTCAAGGTCTGTAATGGCACCACAGATGAAGTTGTAAAATTGGTGCTTAATGAATGTAATCAGGCTGAGCTGTTTGCAAATGCACTGACAACCAATTTACTCAGCTCACAATGCAGTTATGGCCAAGAAACCTTAGGCTGATAACCAGAAGTTATCAAACGAACATTAACAAAGTTGCTCTAAAACTATGCAGAGTGGATCTCTTTGAATCAAACATGGTATATGACCTCTTACCAGAAAAAGACCATTAATGAGAGAACATGGAAAGTACAATCACTAAAAACACTCTCCTTTTCTGCACTGCCTTTCCTTTGTGTATTTTAAAGATGTTTCTTAGAAAAGTATAGAAACATCACATGTTTTGGTGCTCTTTCTTTTTAACAAAAGCCATCTCCTAGCTTCATCAAAATCACTTTTTCTTCCCTTGTCGCATGTCCACTCCACGAAGTCCCATTTCCAGTTTGAACCTCAGACCTTTTCATTCCATCAATAGAAGTTTAAGACCCAGTCACCATATCCCTGCTACATTGCAATTTGGAAATTATTTTGAATGAAATGCTAATGAGTGTAATGATGCTTTTTTCCCATTTAATGCTAAAATACTCATCAAGAGCTTCACAGAAAAGGACAAACCTCCACACCTAGCAGTCTCTAGATGCTCACTCCTTTCTACATATGAAGGCATGCCTATTTACAAACATGTTGCTGGGATGTGGCTGCATGTTTCAGCCAGTTCTGCTGAACCTGCCTTTCCTCCCTCTCAGAACACACCAATGCCACATCCTTAATTTTTGTTGCCACTAGCAAGAGATATCAGACTAGAGCTCAATATTACTCACTAGCAAAGAAGCCCACACCAACTGACAAGCCATGCACACTGAAGAGGAGCTGTGGCTGTGCAAACCTGGCCTGAAGCACAGCTCACAGTGTGTATTCCACACTTGGGAGTGTATATTCCACTCCTGGGCACAGCTGCCTGAGGTATTACTTCACCGGCAACTGCCAGATAAAGCTTTGCAAAGCCAGAAATTTAGTGTCTCACCCTTCACTTAGTCTGGCTGCATCTCTATCTCCACATACACATCAGCTACCACTCGATTGCTTAAATTGTTTAGACTTTATGAGCCTGGGCTTATTAAACAAATATCAGGAGAAGTCTTGCAGAGGGGGAATGTTAGCAATTAGGCCAGTGCCACTCCCCTGTCCCTGTCCTGGTGAATTGTGCCTGGTTAAGCACAGGGCCTCGCTCCGTCCCCGCTCACCAGCTGTCCAGCTGCGTATGCCGGGCTCACAGTGCTGCTCCAGCTTGAGCAACTTCTGTTTTGAAACTTAGCAAGGATTGGCAGGACCACCAAGTAGTAACTGGCAATGGTTGCGAAGAACCCTCTCCACAAGACAGCCCAAGGCAACCCTGAAATATTATTTGGTTTCTAATTTAAACAGGCCCTTGCTGACACAGGCTGGCCTTCTAATACTAGGATGAGAAGCATGTGAATGGAGAGGAAATTGTCATTTGTAGAGAGAGCAGTTTCTACTTAATATTGAGACAAATGGGCAAATGTTTGCCTTTTTGCTAAAATGAGTGAAAGGGCAATGTTTCATTGGAAACCAATGTGAAGACTTAACTAGAGAGCCTTGTGTACATATTTGATACTTGGAAAAGGATGGCCATATGACTGAAACAGTGAACCGAATGTCAGGAGGTCTGGGCTCAATTTCTAACTCCACATTAAGTTTCTTGTGATTCAGAGAAAGTCTCATTAATTCATGGTGGCTCCATTTCCTCAGGAAAATAAGGAGTATCTTCCCCTTCTTTCTAATTAGTAAATGCTTGGGATTGTTAGATGACAATGCTCTAAATATGTGTGACTTCATCACGTATTAGAAACTGGAAAAACCCACATTTTACTACACAAGTTCTTAGACTTCAGACTTCCACTGA
Organism: Pitta sordida; assembly: GCA_013390025.1. Classification (NCBI taxonomy): domain Eukaryota; kingdom Metazoa; phylum Chordata; class Aves; order Passeriformes; family Pittidae; genus Pitta; species Pitta sordida. Next base: position 104,636 of record WEKX01011377.1, read on the forward strand.
AAATAGTCTGCAAGAACCATTAAATAAAGGAGAGGACATTTGCATATCTCAGAGCAATGCTGTGTTTCCATTCAACTTTAGATACTCAGGAGCTCTTTAGGGCAGAGACTGTTTGACTCTGTTATTTATGTCTTTGCAGTGTATGCTTGACCTGTAAAAATGCAGAGCTTCTCAGATCCCAGGTTTCACTGCACAATTTGGAACATCTCAACTGTATATCTGAACAATACCTAGGAATGCAATACCTTCCTTCTGGATGCACTGCAGTTCCTGAAGTAACTCAGAGGATTCTCACAGCTACACTTAGGGGAACTGCACCCCAGGCTACACCACAGCATCACCTGTCACGCAGGGAGGTCACAGAGGGCCAGACGCTCCTTGGGGGCTTCATGGTACAACTGTTATGCAAATAAAATAAACAATGTTGTCCCTATTGAGTTCTGCAGGAGTCCTAGAACTGGATTTCTCACTGAGCTAGGTGAAATAGGAGCAGATATCTGCTCCTCTTGAAGCACCATGAATAAAGAAAGAATAAACTCATCTGCACGTAGAGTCCACTTGCATCCCACATATTCTGATTCATATGAGAGATCACTTCGAGCCAACCACAAAACATAACTTGTTCTACCCAAGAACCCAAGGCTCATTAGCATGCTTTTCCATCCCTAAAGCAGTATTTCAAAAACACTAGTAAATCATAATTTAAGTCTTCATAGAATTTCACATAGTTTACTTTAAAAGCATTCCTATAAGGCTGCTGTTATCTTCAATTTAGAGACAGCACAGATATTTTCATGATTTGTTCAAAGTCATGTGAATCAGTCACAAAGCTGAAATGAGAATTCAAAAACCTCCCTATTTCCAGTATTGTGGCTTACTTCTCTAAAGAATATGGTCTTGAGGAAGCTGTTTCAGGGTGGATTTCAAATCTTATTACTGTAATAATATGATAGTAATGGAAGGTGGAACAAGAAGATACTGAAATCAAAGTTTAAATGGGTCTGAATAGTAGCATTGTGACTCTAGAAAAAAAATTACTTGACCAGACCAATTAATAATTTCCGTACCTCAACTATTCTGAGATCCACAAATGCTACTTCATCTGGGTTTCAGTATTTTTGTTCCAGGAAGTTGTTCCAACAGGACTAACTAGACCAGGTCATCATTTGTGTCCTATCCTGCATCATTTGTTGTACTCATTAATTCCTGAAAGTCTCTCAGGCAGAGAACTGTCTCTTTTTGTTGAGCATTAATGTGCCCTTGACTGGCTTCATTTCATCCCTTCTAGCTCTTACCATTTGAGGGGCAATGAACAGTTGATTCCTATCCATTACATCAATTACAGTCACCATTTCATAGATCTCTATCACTTCCTCCTTCAGGTGACTTTTTTCAAAAACTCCTACCATACTTTTATGGCAATCATTCTGTACCCTTAGTTGTGCACATGGCTTTTTCCTGGATCTTTTTCAGTTTAACTCTCTTGGTGAAAAAGGCAGACTTACAGCTTTTCTTAGTCTACCTCAGAGAAAATGCCACTGTATCATTTGCTATTTTAATGTGACAAATGAGCCACATAACATGTGTGTTAGTTAGTGTTGACGTAAACCCCAATCTAAGCACTACTATTCCATCTCTTTCTCTGAGGTTACTGTCCCAACACTAACCAACAGGAGGGATTATGTGACCACACGTGAACCCCCTGTGCAAGGTCCCTTTGTTTAAACCCTTTGGCAGTGGCATGGATAAAGCAAACTGTTCCCTGGTGCTGAGTGTAGTGAAAATGAGTGACAGTAAGATGGAAACTGAAAATATCTGAAGTAGTTTGGCAGTACCCTGAGCTGTATTGTACACTCTCTGTTCAGCCTCTGAAAAAAATGATAAACATATTAAATGAGACTATCCATAACTAAAGTAATACAAAGCCACATCACTAGTAGTAGAATACAATTCACTAAGAAACAATTAAGTATTAAGAAATTTATGTAAATTAATTACTTAAGAAAGGTGGTCAGGTTTTAGACAACTTCAGTTGCAGCATTCGGAAAAATCTGAAACTAACAGTGTTCAAAATGTAATTTTTTTAGGCTGTTATTTTTCAGTAGCTTAATTCTAAAGTCTGATGAGAAGGTATCCTATTGCAGAAGGCATTACTTACACCAGTTTGTCTAGCAGGCAACTGGCCCCCACGTGCAGACCTAGGCTAGCTTTTGATCTAAGAGCTCTACTAACTACCTCTGCTTTTTGTTTGAAACAATTTAAGGTTCTCCCTGATAAGGAGCAAGTCAATCTTGGGTTACAAAGAAAGAAATTACTACCACTTAAATCTGTTTTATCTTTGAGCCACAAGATTTCCTATCCAGCATGCAGAAAGTCTAATCTGGGAAATCATATTAGTGGAGATATAATTCAGACTGACAAAGAAGGGTTGTGATTTTTTATTATTAGTTGCCTTATGTGTAGTTACTCTAGATGGAGAGATTTCTTGTAATAAGAACTCATCAGCAGCTCTGCATCATGTTACCTTGATTTGGATTTTTAATGGAAAAAGTGGGCTTTCAGTAAAATGATACTTTTCATCAGTATGTATTTTTCTCTGCTTGTTTATGTTTCAGTATGAAACACCTCAAATTCAGGTTTCAATTTACAACTGAGTGTTTTTGGTCTTTCAAGTTGAAGAACCGATAAATTGTGAGCCACCAATACAGCTCACTTGATTCTCTGTTTCTTCATCATTTATTTTCATTTCTCTCAGCTTCATATTATTAATAATGAACATGAAGACCTCAGTGTACAAAGGTATTTAAGCATCTGAGGAATAATGAAAGTGAACAGGGGAACACTTAGTTACCAAAAAAGTCCCCAAAATAGAAACCTAAAGAATTATTTGAGTGAGAACAAATAAAGGAGTTTCACCTTTAACAGTCCCCTTGCTCACAAAGAGGCCAAGGGCCAACTCCTCTGATTTTCACTGATGCAGTAATGGGTCTGGACAGTGTGTAAACTGTGACAGAATTTGTCCCTATATAACTGTCACTGTCAATATGTTCCAAACTGGGGATCAATCCCTTTCAATCTCACACAGTCCTTTAAAGAAGCAAACTTGTGTAAGATTAAACCCCTTAAAAGAGTAAGACAACTAGTGAGTAGGAGACAGGCAAATATTTGTTAGTGAAACAGAATTAGTGTTGCTTAGTATTTTTTTGGAACAGCTCACCCTACATTACACAGAAACTTGATATATACAAATCCAGAATGACAGCAGCCAAAATAAGGCAATCTTCTCCATAGAATGATAGTATCAAATTACATCTGCCTCAGTGGTTTAATGTAAGTTCACTCTGGCCAAAGTTCAGTGTGCTAGATTTTCTACATATTACAGTGCAGTAGTAATGATAATTAATCTTTAAAGCAAAAAAACTATTTTCTTAAATTTTTTGTTTTGAAGGAAAGCTCCATGAAGAAATAAATTTGTTAATATAAGCTGTTTTCAGTCCCCCAGGATGCAAATTTAAGTAACTGGAGTATTTAAATATCTATTCAGTCAAAAGTCCTGTGCATATATTTACTTTCTCTATGGAGACACAGTAATGGTTCCCCAATGAATATTCCTTAACATTTTGGCCATTTTAATCTAAAAGGTCAGACTCAGTTTGCGGCTTTCTTTTACAACAAATAATGTTGGTAATTTAATGGCAAATGTATTGTAGATTTTCTGTTAAATTCTACAGAGTTTGGTTCACAATTCACAAGACTGAAAATAAAGAAGAAATATTTATAGATAAAGATGAATATTTTGCAGTAAGAAGAAAACATTTTCTATCACATAAGTCATTTTCAAATTCTAGTTGGATGGTGGTATTTTTTCCCAAATTCTGTGTGTTTTATATAAATGCATATATGTATGAAAATAACCTCTGAAATAGAAGGCACTATGTTTCATTTATTAAGGTATCAAATGGTGCTCAAATGTTGAGGTTATTTTTACCACCAGTAATATCTTTACTTTTATGTAGTATCTGGTCTTGACTAGGAATAGATTGCTGAAAGTTACCATCTGCTTCCAGTTTGCACATAAAATCCCAATTAGCTGAACTTCATATGTGTTTTGCAAGGTAATTACACTTACTTTTTTCCAAAATGGGAAAATATTTGTCAGATAGTATCTGGATGTCCTCATAAGCACAGCAATCTTAGCTTGACTTTGCCTGCCCTCTAACATGCTCAAATAGAAGGTTATCAATTTGGCTGATGAGAGATTATGGCCTTTGATTAGCACTGCTCCAAAGTACTCTGTTTCCCCTTGATTACAAACACACACAGTCAAACTTAACAAGTTAAAGAGCCCTGGGTTTTTTTAACTCCATATAGCATTTCTCAGTATTAACAGTAGTTTAAAAGACATTATCTGTGTGCCATCTTTGTGTAAACAATATGAGTTTCTCATATAAATAACCTGTGTATGCGTCAGTGAAATAAATGATAAAATAAATATTTTTTAAAAAATTAAAATACATTACAAAACAATCCTAAGCAGTATTATCAGAACAAGTTATTAATTCCAGAATCACACTGTCAATAGGTATACTCACAGGTTTTCTTGCCATCCTGGTAAGGGTAGGTATTAGATTATTAGAAAATTATTAGGAAGTGGTAAAGGGTTGAACTTAAGCCCTTTCTTATTACACACAGGCTTCAGAAACAGCATTTCTGAAACAAGATTCCAGTTGGCCTGTCTGTTTTCCCACTGAAATCAGTGACATTAGCAGGTACATAACTGTTTAAATACCATTTAAAAATGTTTAAAACTCACACTCAAATTCAACTGAGTCATAGTTCGGAAAAATTGAAGCCAATGGACACTGTGCCATTACAGATTAGATTTAGGTTCTTTATGTATCATTTTGCCTGACTTAGATTTTTCTCAGTCTAGATAAAGTCAAATATCATTCAACTTCCTATGCTCAACAGTTCATGTTAAATTAAACAAACCCTATTCACTTTTGAACTATTCTTCCCAATAAGTGTGTGCACAGCTGCACAGCCTTGAGTAAGAAAAAAATTGTTAAGGTGGCTAATCAGACTTTTGTTTTCACAAAACTTAACATCTGGACAGAAACACTATCATCACATCTTTCAAGTAAATCTAGTTACTCCAAGTACTGAGTGATTTTTTTGTACTCATTAATTCCTACCACCAAACACAAAGCTGAGACAATTTAGAACATTGCTATGTTTCCTTTACAAAAAGTATCTTCGCCTGATGAAAAGTTCTACAAAAGATAGATTTTGAAAGAGTGGCATAAAACCCCCTTTAAAGTCAAACACTACTGAGCATTGCTGCTGTTTGAGTGACGCCAGCACAGTCTTAGACTGGTATCCTGTTTGGAGGAGAAAAATGGATTCTTTCTAAAGATTGCATTTTGCATTTTCCATCTTGTTATTTGAATGCTATTGCACTGCTGCAACTGGTTAGCACTGCACATCTGGCTGAATTGTCTTCAACTGGTATTTTCCCTAAACTATTGTGTATGTGTGTGATGGGTTTCTCAAAAAAAATAAATTTGTATGCACACTGAAACAATGCCCTATTGCAGACTGCTCCACACAATTAGTGAGAGCATAACTTCTGATTTTGTTTTCAACGTCAAAAAAGTGCTATTTTTAAAGTAAGCCACCATGAAATTCTAGCCATGCTTTTACAATGTTTTTTAATTTGGAAGGTCTTTGGCTCTTAATCTCACAAGCCCAAACTTCACACTGGAAGTGTTATCTCATAAAAGCTCTAAATTTCAATGGCTTTTACTCTGCAGTTACTATTTTAAACTTACATCTATCAGGAAAAAGACCATATACATAAAATATTCCCATAAAAATAGTTTCACAGAAGCAAAACAGATAAATGTTCCATTCAGTAAAAGGTCAATTTTTCATAACTTTGGCTACAGAAGCCCTACAACTCAGCCAAATTCGATTCCAAAGCCAAAAGTTTCCTGCCCTGCTGCTACAAACCATCATACTAAGATTTTGCAAAGTCCATCAGACTAATGAGGGGCAAAAAGTCAATCTTTTCTCATAAAATTACTGCCATGAACAAATATTATTGCTTATAAATACTACAATTTACAACTTTCGCAACTCTAAAGCATTTGAAAAAAAAATATGGAGGGGAGGGGTAAAGTGATATTTCTTCTTTAAAATAAACAAACACATAAATATCCAGAGCCTTAAAAATGCAAGGTCCTGGTTTGCTTTCTAGTAGAAAGGATGTGGAAAGCCCCTACTTCTGCTCAGCAAAGAGTTCCCCTTCCCCGGGGAGCTCCCGGGCGATGCAGGGCCAGCATTCCTGGATCCTGCCCAGACACCACTGACACCAGCACAGGATGCACTGGGAGCTGGCAAGAGTGGCCAGAGCACGTTTGATGCTTCTGAGGGCCCACATGCCTACATTGCTCTAATTTATGCTCAGACCAGCCCTGCCTTACACGAGGCAGCTCTGCAAGGCTCGACATAAATCCAGTGCAATGAGAATCTGGACTTAGCCAGATGCAAGAGGCCTCTAATGCTAAATCATAAATTAGCCAAGAACACTGAACTTGTTTTTACTGTCCTGTAAGATTTGGGGAAACTTATAGTCTGGACAAAAGTAATCTGTCTTCAGAGCTGCCATCCTCTCTCTTCACCACCAGAACCAGGTGTCTTGGTCTATGCAAGCACACGAAATCTTGGATATGTTCTTAACTGCTCCTATGCTGGCTATTGAGAATTTCCATCTGTACATTAATTGCTCATTTTTCATCACAAGTGCAAAATATTTGGCTGCAGGCAGCAGGATTTCCTGACAAAAATGTGCAATTGTGTCTCTTGTGTTTGTCCAACTGTATTTCAGAAACAAGATTAACTTTCAGCACATTTTTCAAGCGGCAAGAAGAGACTTTGGGTTGATTGAATAGGACATATGAGAAGAAGGAAAGCCATTCAGTGGAGTCTCTGTCTTCTTTTTGTTCCTCCATAATTTTCTATTTTTTGCACCTTTCTTTACAACAGTCTGGCACAATGCTGACTGCAACTCCCAGGCCAGGTGTAAATTCAGCTCAAGATATACACTGTATCATTTATTCTCTGAAGAATGCTGTACAGTATTTCTTGGAATAATGAAAACCTGGCTTCTGGTTTTCCAGATGCAGATTTCTACTACCTAGTAAAATTTAGGCTTTCTGACCTCTGTCAGTTTTATGGATTTTGCAGATACCTGATTTCTGAATGTGGGCTCTGGTGATTTTGATCAGTAGTTTCCAAATTTAGCTCATTTGGTGACTACCATGAGAGATGGTGCTGAACTGTGGTAAGACCATCTATGCAAACCCATTTCTTGCCAGGCCAGGCACGTGTCCTATCCCCTCCAACCCTTTAACTGCAAAGTCTCATTCATCCCAGAGGGATCCTCAATTCCACGTTTTCATGTACCACTGCTCTACACATCTCACCTCACAAACCAGAGCCTCTCTTAAGGCGTCCAATCCCTTACTTACCTTTTGACCACACGTTACACCAACTCAAATCAGGGTGACAGTGTCCGTAGCCACATCCTCCTACATAAAAAAGCTGTCCTGCCTCACCAACCTGCTTCTTTCTGCCTTAGCGCAGCTTGACATTCTCCTGAAGCCCCACGAGCCTTGCAGTGTGGGATGGTGCACTCACTGCTGAGCAATTGCTGCAACTACAGCTACACAGAGAAGTAAATCACAACAGATCAGCAAAAACCTTCTGTGTGGATCTGTTTACCTCATGGTTCAGAGAAGTGCTTGTTACAAGTAGAGTTAACAGCTGCCATCACCATGTACCACTTTCAGTTGGCTTTGGACCACAATTTGGGAATGTCTGCCTCAGACAATAGGCACAAATATGCATAACAGTCACATTTAGATCTGTTCTTTTCTCTTCCTGACAATGTTCTAATTTAAGATCCTAGTTTCGCTTAACCAGACATTTTTACTGGGGAGAAGTTCATTCCCATATGGCACCTTCAAGGACCATGACTCCTCCAGAAATTTGTTTTACATGAGCCAAATTCTATTAACAGTTGTACTGCTAAGAGGTCACATACTTGGGGTTTAGTTTTAGACTAATGTTTGTTTAAAAGTGAGGAATACATTTTGGATTGTAAATATGTTCATTCTGAAAAAAATTGTGAAGAGAATAAGGAGAGTCAGATGGAAGAACTTTACCTCTATTTTGTGGTGATTATATAATTTATCAAGAAATTGTTCCACAGGCCTCCAACAGATGCTCTGCTGTTAAAGCCATGAAAAGTCATTCAGGGAGAGGGTAAAGGCCTCGGGGGTGTGGTCCACATGCTTCAGCACATATATCCTCAATCCTGGCCTGCAGATAGCACATCTGGTCCAGGCATGGACCTGATGGTTGGCCAAAATACAGGCTTACAATAATGCTCCTTTTCTCAGCTTTAATGTAAGCCTGTTTTCTTGCCAAATTCAAATCCTGCCAAAATTTGGCCAAAGATGTTTGCTCAATTGTGCAATGTCTTAAGTTTATATCCAACAACTCTTTGCAAAAACAATTGTATCGTGTTTTTGATGTTTACAGGCATTAACAATATTTAATTTTAAGTAGAATTTTACTGCTGACACTCTCGTGTTTTACAGTAAATTACCTTAGAGAGGGTTTTTCCATTAGCTCTGAGTGTCACGAGTCCCGCACAGCACACCAAGGCACTGGAGCTAGAGAGACCAGAACTTGGAGGGATGGTTCCATCTAGCAGACAATTCATTCCAGTTGGGTTATTAAGACCAAAATGTTCCTAACAATGAAAAATAAACAATCTCAGTTTCAAGTACAGACAGGCTCAGGCTTGCAATTATCTGATACTTAGAAAGAGAATCCTTCTGCTGAGTTGCTGGAACCAAGGACCTGCTTCTGGTATCTCTAAAATAAAGCAAAATTTTCCTTCTACTCCTTAAGAACAAAGCCAATGGTGGGGCTTCAGCCAAAGGTATGTCTGCAATTCCTGTACACAAACATATAACCGTACCCCAAGCAGAATTCAGTATGGGCTGAATGCCCAAGAATTTACCAAGCTTCGTGGGTGGGTTTTGCAGCAACTGCCTCCACTCTGAGCTGCCGTGGTGACAGTACAAGGTTAGCAATCACTTTGTACCCTACTTTTGTCCTTTTCTCGACAGCACTTCACTTAAGGCATCCTGAAGAACTTCAGGTCCACTTTATGTTTCACTTCTAATGCTGGCATGTGGTTATGGGGAGCCACGTGATGCTGATGGGGAGCTAAGAGCCATGCAGCTGTATTCAAAGCCCGACAGTCATCTCCTGAAGCACCCACAGGACTGACACTGGGAAAATCACAATGCTATTTGTGCTTTAGGAGGCACAAAGACACACCTACCAGAGGGGGTGGTCTCTGTCATGCTATTTTTAGAATAAAGTTTTAAATACTTTGACATACATTATAGATATCACAGCCAATGCATTTAATTCAGAAGTCATAAATCCTTGTGTACATACTTTTCCAAACTATTCTTTAGTTGCTTTGTCTTTTTATGTATAATCAAGTTAATATAAATTTCTCTCTACAGTTAGTGTGAAACAAACATGCAGTATTTATTTAAAAATCATGGAACATATACGGAGGGTATATGAATAGCTACATTCTGATGCAATTTATATGTCAATAAACTATGCTACAGCATCATAATCAGAAAAAACAGCAGTGTTTTCATAAAGAAATGTCCACCTTTGAAATATTTCTACTACTTTTCTTACAATAACTTCAACCGTAAGTTCCAATGGCAGCGATCTGCAAACACCTAGAGCCTCCTTTAAATCTTCTACCATCATTTCTAATTATTTTGAATTTTCTTTTCTAGAAATAGAAGAAATTTGTACCTAAAATACTATTGCTGCCCATGCCCCCTCATGAAGAACACTAGACAGGCTTGTTCAAAAACAGAAAATGCTTGAGTAACCAGAAACTGATCCACAGTTTCTGGATTGTCTTGAATGTGAATCAGGCTTGCAGACTTATCACGCGATGTTTAAACAGAAAACGTACTTCAGTTTCAAAAATGAGAATGGACTTTGCCAAGTTCTGCAATAGTTCTGTCCCAAAAGGATAGCATGTTCAACTCAATATAAACAGATTATCCCGCTGGACCCTCTGAGTACTTGTATTTCAGGGTTTTTTAAGTCTGTAACATTTATGCTTATTTTCTGCCAGTACTAGAGTCTGCAAACCTGCTTTGCAAATTAACCTTCAAGTATGAAAGCCTGTCCTTAGGAAACAAATCTCAGTAGCAGACTGCAAAATAAATAAAGTCAATTGGTCATGCTAGCCTTAATACAAGAAAGGATATATTGTAAAGAAACCTAATCTATATCTCTACAGTCAATGCAATTTAAACGCCTGTGTTACTGAGGAATACAAAATTGAAAATACTCATGTTACTGCACACATAAGTAATTTATTGGGGTCTATACATAGAGACAGGGGTCTGTTTAGGAACTGTGGATTATAATAAAGTGGTTTGTTGCACTGATTGTTCCAATTTTGAAAGCCTCCAGTGGCAGGTTTAAGGCAGGCTTTGTTGGCTTTCTGCAGTCCTTATCTATTGGTCCATCCCGTGGGGTGACCTACGTGGCATATCCTGAGGCAAACTCTGTGTGCTTTAAAAAGCACATTTACCCATAATTTGGGGGGCTGTGGTGACCTGTTCCTGACCTAGCCACCACTCTTTACTCCATCTGCCCTTCCAGGATGGAAGGGATTGACTGGATTGACATCCAGCAGAGAAGTCACCTTTTTATTTTCCTCCAAGGGCCATGACTCACCTGCAAACAGGAGGTGAGATTTATAGGAGCCTCTCTGGTGAGCTGGGGCTGCCTCCCAGGACAGCACTGGCAATCAGCACAGTTTGGTCTTCAAGTCAGTCTGGAGACAGGCAAGCTCACAACGGAGAAGATAAAGGCTCAAGTGAGCAGACAGGAAAATGTCTGTCTGTTCAGTGTTCCTGCCTTTCCCGTAAGTGTGCTGTTTCCTGCATAGCTGCACTTTTAACTCAGGAAATTTTGAAAATCCCATTCAAATTCCAAACACTGGAAACCAGGATAAGTAATGGTTATTAATGGATTATTTCTTTTCTCTGCTGTTTACTTAGTTTTTACATTTTCCTTTTGCCTACTGCATGAGTCAGCTTCACTCAGTTGTTGTGCAAAAATTATATGTTTCCACCATCAATGTAAGTTCATGGTTTTTACAATGTTTCCACAGGAAAAAAAGACTCAAATACGATCTTTGTGTCATGACAGACAAGCCTCCAAACTTTTTTCAAAGCAAATTTTAATTAGATGATTCAATTGGAGATCATTCTTCTTGACTTCAAAACAGAGAAATGTCATCATGGTAATGAGTTTGATCATGACTTTACTAAATAATAATTTCTTACTGTAATTTGTTTAATAGAAATGAGAATAGTGCTCTGCAACTATTTTGAGGCAAACCCACTCATATTTCCTCTTCAAATTTTAACATAAAAATACTTAGCTGGATATCAAGCAAAGCTATAAAAAGCAGGAAGTATTCTGAGGGTGACTAGGTATGCTTGTTGTGTTTTACTTCTACATTAATTTCATAATGTAAATAGATTTGGCTTACCTGAATGCCCTTCAGTCCACACAGGAAGTAGTTATGCCATTGAGGTTTGGTTTGGTTAATCTGAATGTTATTAACACTAGTACTGAAATCCCTGCAAAAACAGGAAAACCTTCAGCCTTTAATTTGCACTGAATTTAATTTGGAAAAACATGGCTTGTTACTGCCACCTGCTGCTGGACAAAAACAGTTCGACGTCTTTCAGGTGTTTTTGGTTGGTGGGGGTTAGAGATATTCTTTACTAATCAATTCTATAAGGTTATTTAAGATAAAAGCATAAGAGTTCTTCCTTAAGTATATAGAATTTACTAGATAAATCCAGAAATCAAGCTGCCTTTGACATCCTTAATTAAGACAGTATGCCTTCCATCACGTGTGTATGTGCTATCTTGATCTCTTTAGAGAAGTAAAAATCTAAAAAATCATATCTGTCAAACCTTGAATAAAAACAGATAAATATCAGGCTCTCTGGTAATTCCTGCTCAGGAATCCATCTCCATTACCCTTGCTGTGAATGGCATTTCACTAAAACAGGCCTAAAACTGCAGAGGTTTTCTCTATAATTAGAAGAGGTGAGATTTTTGAGTAATGTGGCTGAGGCATTTTTTGCTGCTCAAACAGTAAATAATCCTTATTTCTGGGAAAACAATTTAGCTCTTTCTCACAGAACCTCATTGTTTTGTCAATCTGTTAGTTTATCTGTTTCAGTCCTCTGTACAAATATCCTGAATTAAAAACAAACAAACAAACAATCCCAAACCAACAGCAAAGCAACAAAACTTTCAGGCCATTAGATGGAAATTGGTTGGTAATTACCATCGTCAGGTACTTCTGAAGGCATTTTGAGAAGGATAATGTCAGATATTCACTGTGCACATACTTCTCAATTACAAAGATGTTATGCGAAGGGGAAGTATCAGGAGCTTCAAAAGACTGCGAGTTCTGAATACCATTTTAGCCTCAATAACATAAAAGGTGTCAGATCAGTTGAGATGATTTATGATGAAAAACAAATAGATGGTTTTTTAGCAACATGTTCTCTGTCCTATTTTTCCTAAAAGTTAACATAAACTAGCAGGGTGGGAGGTACAGGACTGTTACACATTTTACCAGTTCACAGAACAAGAATGAAATAGGAAATAGTGATGTACCAGAGGCTTATGGTCAGTCCTAGGCCTATATATGTGCATTCACCACGGGCATAAATCTACAAATGTAACAGGCTGGGAAAAAGACACACTGTCATCAGTTTTGTTTGTGGTGTAACATCCAAAGTGTTGAAAAATATTTCTTTGTTATGAAATTATGGGCATGATTCAGCTTTGTTTTTAAGCAACAGTGCCTCAACAAAACCAAAATGTTAGTGCTGTATTCCGAGACCTCTTCTTGGTTTTACAGCATATGATTTGAAACTGAAACCAAGGCAGATGTAAAAATGTATGTGTAAAAAAGTGATGGTGTATGCAATTTGAATTCAAAGGCTGTAATTCCAGATTTGGTAGGAACTCTATACACCTTAGGAGAAGGTTGTTTCAATTGCAATATGGCAAAGCTTGAAGACCATGTAAAAATGTTTACCTTTTGATTTCTGCTTTATCCAGTGTTCGTTATAACAACTTTTCCTAATCAGAGCTACCATAATTCTGAAACTATTGTCCCTTGCAGAATGGTTTTTCAATACGGCTTCAGCCCTAATGAAAATCTTCAGCCCTATTGAAAATCTCCCACTTCCCTTCTCACTGCTGCTTGTTCTCACTGTTCACCACAGTGGGTGGGTAGGGGGATGGATGGATGGATGGATGGATGGATGGATGGATGGATGGATGGATGGATGGATGGATGGATGGATGGAAGCAGCGACGGGGAGATTTGGGGTAAAAGAAGCAAGTCATTGCCTTTTGGCACTGGCAAACTTAATTCAGCCCAGCTATAATGTGAAAACATACTCCAGAGTGAGTGAAAAATCTGTGCACAAATTCCTTTCAACTGTCTAAGTCACGGGCAGCAGCTCAGAACATGTTTTTTATAACAAACTGAGCTTTAAGCAAGAATATGTGCTCAAATACTTCCCACTTTTGGCAGTATGTTACTGACTGTGCTGCCACACACTGTGCTTTCAGGGAGTAATTTACCATTGGCTTAAATAATAAAAATGGCTTAAATTAAGCTTGTGCTAATTCTGGTTTTTACAAAATGTCCACAAAAGCTCATGTGGATGAATGACCTGATTTGAACTGCCATGCAACTACACAAATATCAGTCCATTAGAAGGGGGCAGAAAAACATGGCTGAAGTTGAAAGGAATGGCAGGATTATTTCCCTATGTTCAGCACTTGTGAGACCATAGCTGGAATGCTGCATCTAGTTTTGGGATTTCCCAATACATGAAAGACAGTGGCAAACTGCAGGGAGTCCAGTAGAAGGCCAAAAGATATTTACAAGGGATCTCCAAAGGTCCCTTCCACCCTAAAAGGGTCTATAATTCTGCAAACAAGCAGCTGTGGAGGAAGTAGAAGAGAGAGAACATAGATTCTTATGAGCCAGGATTGTTGCTAAAGCTGTTGTGTTGTGAAAACACAGCCCCAGGGTCTCCTGGGCAGGGGAGTGTTAGCCTACCTAAGCAGTAATCAACCACAAAACATTTCACTTCCCTCTCCCTGAGAAACTGAACTGCTGCCAGTTATGGGGATTATATCAAGAAAGATGAGCTAAAAAAAGGGAAGACAGAATTGCACTTTCAGAAGGACTGAAAAAGCAGAGGCCTTACAAGAGCCGTACAAACAAACAGGTGGGAGACAGCAGCTGGAAATCTCCTGCTCGAAACACACAGCAAGGAGTCTGTCGGTGGGATTCCATCTGCTGACTTCATTTGTTTTACAATCCAACTCTGTATTGCAATGCAAGTTTATCAGCTCTCTGAAAAGGTAATCTGTATTGCAATTGTATGGAGAGGTTGATACAAATGACTGAATAAACAAAGTAATTAGTACTTACAAGTATGAAGAATTGGTATTTGCCAGTTGCACAACCTGTGTTTGCACAGGTTCTACTGCAATCAGAATATCTTGTTCTATAGCCATTGGGAGCACAGCATAACCACAGTAGTCTATATGTTCTCCTACCAAAGAAACAGACAAAGAAAATATTTTGGAATAATTCTTTCTAGAATAGCAGTAACAGGGGCTTTCTACAAGGGTTCAGTGTTGTTTACTGTATGAGACAATTTCCCAGTGCAGTTTCAACTCATTACTTAAAAGTTTGGGGTGCATTTCCTCCATTTCATGTTACTTCACCAAAGACTTCTGTCTTCGGACAATTTATCTACTGCAACTGTTCATAACATTCATGTTTTAACATTGGCTTACAAAAATTTAAAAAACACTACGTAGATTATTATCCAGCAATGAGAGCAGACACATTATTTGCACACATGTACATACAATTTCTGGACCTTTTTCCGAGAATAATTGTATTTAAATATTCACTAATACAGTTACATACAACACACAGAGTGTAAACATTCTCTCTCTTGAGAATAATTGTCAGTTGCCACAGAGTACTTAGATTTCCAAAGCCTTTCAAAAAAATGGTATTCAACTATGTATAAGCCGGAAAGTTACTCCAATTTTCAAAACCATCACTACTGTCTATAAACAGTTTTTCCAAACCTGATATACATGTACAGTTGTTTATAACAAGGGGTAGTAAAAGCTACTAAAGTATATATGATTTTCCTTTTATCACAAGAAAATTTCTCTGAAAAGAATTAAATTAAGACCAGCATCATTTTCATTCTATGTTTTAAATTCCTAGACTTCCATGATAGCAGATAAAGTTTAATAACAGATTATTAATTTTTCTCTTTTACCTATTAAGTTGACTCGTCCTGGTGCACGAGCATAAAACTTGGGAGCTGATCCAAATTTTGAAATAAACATTTCCTTCAGCTTCTGCAATCTGAAAGGCAGGTTAGAAATATGTAGAAAGACTGTATTTTCTTAAATGGCAGAACGTTTCAATGTTTCTTGAAGTAAATTCAACTTTCTGAATTATGTGGAGTTTTCTCTGATACATCAGGAGCGACACTAAACTGCTTATTTTTGCTGTTCTCAGAATATTGTGACAAAGAAGACTCTATTTAGAATGTTCTGATTAATAAGGAATGTATATATTCACTTGAAAAGGATTATAGCAACAGTTCCCAGGAAATTCTTTGAGTTTTCCATTTGGAGGTGCTAGATGTGCTACTGAAAGTTCAATGCAAAGAAGCTTTGGCACACTGCTTAATTTCCCAGGTCTGCAAAGGTACTGAGCTTCCACCTGGTGTTTGCCAAGCTGGGACACTGCAGTGTGTCATGCACAACGGTGGGTAAACAAAGGCTCAGAACACATGAAGCCATATCTGAAGGACAAGAAATTCGACAGTACAGTTCACTTCAAAACTACCTTAAAGCAAAATTTTAGTTCTGTTGTCAAAAATCCAGCAACAGGAACCCTGATAATGTGTCTACATTCAGTTCTAAAACTAGAACTGGAAGCCTAGTCAATGCAAAGTGGACGCAAGAAGACAGAAATGAGAAACAGATGTTACAAATGTAACAATTATTTCGTTAGTACTTCTTTGTAACTGTGTTACTGTCCAACTACATATATTCAAGTGTTTTGTAAGATTTCTTTAGCCGGGAAGCTACAAAATAGTCTATGTTGTGATTTAACAGATTGTTTAGTACTTTTCCATCTTGGAGCCCGGCAACAAACCTGCGTTAGGTCCGTCTATAATTTACCTTCCTTATAATGTCCCCTAGTATTGACTGGTATACATCACTCTTCCAATTAGAGAAGCAATTCCCGCCATTTCATTGTACAGTCCCGTCTCTAGGTCACATTAATAAATATTACAGTCCATCGGGGAATCTGTTGGCAGAATTCTAGGTGTTAACTTTATTCCTTTTTCTGTCAGTGTTTAGAATGCTGCTTTGTTTCACAGATATTTTTATAGTAGTGTTGGTACCAAGAGACTAACAACAAACAAAGCAGTCACGGGGGCATGTTTATCTAAGTGCTGATTGATCTCTTTTTTTAATGTGGGTTTTACAAGCAGGCCTGATGAAAGGCTATTTACAGGCGCTGGCCTTGATGTTGCAACACGCACGCTGCATTTTAAGCACCTACATCAAAGAGGATTGTCAGGAGCTTTAAGCAAAGGCATCCCTCACAACTTCACACATCCAAGTGTGGAAATGCTGGGCTTGTCCTTTCCGTGCGACTTACAGTGCAATATGCAAGGACCTGAAGTTTTACGAAGTGACCCTTCCGCGGTGCTAACCCCGGTGGAAAGGTTCGTTTGTGCGGGTTCTGCTTCCACACACGGAGCGTCACCCCGTGGGGAAGCAGCACCTGCCGCGGCAGTACCCAGGACCTCGCTGTTCCCAGGGATTTTATAGCAAAAGGGATGAGAGGATGATC
>WEKX01011377.1:126815-167216 GCA_013390025.1 Pitta sordida
CTGCGATATCTGGTGTTTTCCCCGCTACGTTTAGTTAAATGTTGACATCAGGTTTTGTCTTAAGCTTTTACAGTTAAAAAAACCTGCTGCTTCTCTGACTAGTTATAATTATATTGGCCTTGTTTGTTTCTTTGCTTTGCTGAACTTTGCATGGGTTTTTAGTGCTAGAGATATTAAAAAAAAAACCCCAAACCTGTGTTAGGTTGAGGTTTGCTTACTGTAGTTGCACTGACAAATCCAGACCACTGTTTTGGGAAGACCTGCTTTCTAGCAAATGATTTGGTAATCATTGCTACTTATGAATTCATTTAAAACACTTACCTGATTTTTATTTGAAATAGTTTCAGGGCAGTTTTTGTTATGAGCTGCTCAGAATGGCTGGCTGACAGTAGGTATAGAATAAAAGCACCTAGTTTTGGTTTTGAGGGTTTTTTTCATTCATGTAAGAGTGCTGGCTTGACAAGTGTTGTCAGCATAGCCCTGAGTTGTGTGTATCAGTATTTCAAGAACTGTTAGTGTTCCCCCCAAGTCCATGAATGAGTTCACAGACTTGACAAAGTTACTGAAGGAAATACAGAGACTGTTAAAAACACTCTGCTCAAAACCAAATTTCCATTCATTGTTGCTAACACTGAAATCTGTCTCCTGATATAAAATCCTATGGGGTTTTTTTTTCCATGTGATACAATCAAAGGAATACTAAATACGGCTGAATTCATGCTGAATATCTATCCATAGCATGAGAACCATTGGGATTGCATTTTCCGGTCTTTAACAATACAGATTTGAGGAAGAGTGCAGTTCAAACTCACACTGCGTTTTGTCAGTTTTCACCAGGAATAATTGTTGGTCTAATGCTTTTTCCTGCATTTTTCTCCTGAAGTACTTACCTTGTTATTGGGTAAACCTTCCTGATACATCTTGTTTGTGGCAGATTTCACCCTTTAACTGTAGTTACTTTTGGTGCAACATTTTCATTGTCATTAATTACTCCTATCCCAGACCTTCCAGAAATTTAAAAAGACTGCTTTTAATACGTTAGAGCATGTTAGTTTTTTCTTTTCATTTTATAGCTCCCATATAAAGTACCTACTACTGTTTAAGCTACAGATTTTAAAAATCTAATTTCAATTCATAACTGATGGAGGGTGAAAAACACCAGAATTGAGGAATAAAAATATTCCAGCTAGACTAGTTTCAGCATTCCAGGACAAAACCCCCATGTTTAACTTGTTTTCAAATGTGCTCGAGACTGTAACTGTAGTGTTCCCCTGAAGATAGGGCCTGGGTTTTTTCCTTTCATGTTTATATAAATCTAGTTAAATTGTCTGCCCAGGGAGGTGGTGGAGTCACCATCCCTGGAGGTGTTTAAGAAAAGACTGGGTGAGGAACTCAGTGACATGGTGTAGATGATGGGACGATGGTTCAGGGAATTAGGTTATGTCCATGACTGTGAGGTTGTGGTTTCAATCCCTGTATGGGCATTGGCTTGGGAGTTGGACTCGATGATCCTTGTGGGTCCCTTCCAACTCAGAATATTCCGTTATTCCGTTAAGAGAAGACTATAAGGCGATGCATGATTCTCAAGTTCAGTGTAAAGGCTGCTGCAGAAGACTTTGCAGCAAATGAAATACAAAATACTTGGATCAGTGCAGAGTTGAAGATATAAGAGCATGTGTGAGTGCTGGTGAATACTTTTTTAAGGAACAGGGGGAGAGGCAGTAATTATAGAAACAGTTAATGAAAGAAGAAATCACTATTTGGTCAAAATACAATCTGGTGAAAATAGGTTCAGGACTCCCAGGGTAGCTCCTAACATAACAATAGTAGTGAAGACTCTCCGAAAAATTCATTTTGTCATCTTTTATTAGGAGTGATTATGGCTGTTCATCTTTAAATGTGCACTTGACCTGCTGATTATGGAGAACCAGTCAGTTAAATTTCCTTAAGTATGCAAATGTTTCACACTTGAACTGAAATGTGAAGAGATATTCTGAAGGCCCAGCTCTTTCCCAGCTTCATCATGGAATTTTGTATAATTAGAGTAATTACTAAACTGTTAAACAATTGAAGACTGCCCACTTTACAAGTTGTATGAGACTGTTTCTATTTAGTTTTTCATTGGGTAAAAAGTCAAGGTTTTGTGTGTACATGACCTGAGCCACTCCTGTAGAAGTTAACTTTATTTACTGGAGCTCTTGATACGAGGAAGAAATTTAATTTATATTTGTGTGTGAATGGACCTAGATTCACTAGTTTGCTGCTAATGTGCAGTGACAGCCTTGATTATAACGTGGATTATTCCACTTTATGCTTCAATGAACAGAATAGTGTTTACTGGTCATTATGAAAACCACTCAATTTTAATTTCTGGTTTGGTCCTGTTAGGTGCCTTACATAATTTCAGTCCAAGTTCTTTCTGCTAGATCCAGCTTCAGGGTGGAGAAGGACAAAGAGGGAAAGACCATTGTCAATTCCAGCTTTGTTTTCAGCTTGAAAGAAAAGACTATGTTTACAATTGACTTAGAAGCCAAACTCTGCCTTCCTCCAGAAACTGATTCTTCCAGGCACAATGACAACACATTGACAGTTGTTGTGATACATCTACTGGATTACTTAATTTTGTTTTAAATAAATAAGAAATTTGTCTGTGGCTTGTATTGTGTTCTGAAATTCAACTTCAAAATTCATCTGGGGGAAGGTTGGACAAATCTGTTTGCCAAGCAACTGGTCTTTCTGTGTTACAGATTTGTGTTATTTCAGTGACTTGAGCAGAAGGGCTGTACACAATTCCAATGAGCAGCCATCACTTTGCACCCTGGAGAGATGGCTGCAGGTTCATGAGGATTGGCATGGCTCAAATATGGGGAGCAGCCCTTCAGATTACTGAGGCCTTCCCATTTCAGGCTGTGATGATATTAGGAAATAGGTGCTCTTACTCTTTATTTCAAGCTACAGGAATTGGTGACTTCTTTCTTTCCGACAGAGAGAGACATACTCCATTTCAAAAGGAATTTTTGTATGTTGCCAAACATGATAAACAGTCTCATCGCTAGATAGAAACATCATCCTGTCTTATACGGATGAATTTCAATAAAGTTGAAATTTTGTGCAGGTATTGTCACCTCAGCTGTTCATGTTTGACTATTGTCGTCATTTTAAGAAATACACAGATATGCTGCAAACAGGAAAGTGATAATGCTGGAAAAGCAAGCATTCGGAACTGGGGAAAAACCAGATCAAGCAGATCCACTTTACACTTATCTGTTTCTTTGTTATGTTTAATTACATTAGTGTGTGATTTTTTTAAAAAAAGGTGAGCTTCACAGAGGACATTATTCTCTGAAGTAATTACTACCTCATATTTTATATGGATTCAGCATATGTCCTTTTGTGCATTCTCTTCAGACTTGTCTTTAAACATGGAGTTAATATATTTGAGGCTTATTTTGCTCATTACCATAACGTCTCAGAAGGACATATTGAGGCAAAAAGCCTGAAAATAATTAGTCAGTAAATTCTTTCTGTGACCATTGACAAGTGTCAGTAGGTTCTGGTTTTTGTTGGCTTTCTTGGCAGTTATGCAGCACTGTGTTCAGAGCTCTCCAGGAGCTGATATGCAGCTGGGTGTTAAAAACAGGAGTAAAATAGATCTAAGTTATGCTAAAAACGGAATTTCCAGAAAAGGATACATATAACTATAGGAGAGGGCTTGTGACAGAGGTAGAAAGAAAAGGCACTTTTTTCCCCTACTCTTTTCATGTCATAATATCGGCGGTTTCTTTTCTGCAGGCTCCTGTCTCATTTCTGTGTGTCTTCCAACTGGGAAAAAATAAATAAAGCAAAGGCAGAGCACTGTCTTTCATGGAACTTTCTGACACAGTTGCAAATCGCTGGTTTCACAGACTTCTATTCCTGGTGTCAGCCCTGGTGTGAGCCAGCAGGCACTGGATGACTTGCAGAGTTAACGAGTAGGAGCAGAAGAGCAGAGACCTGGCATGTGGAAAAGAATCCAGGCCTCCCAGGGCATGGCTGAGTGACTGCAGACTTCTGACACAAATCACACTCTCAGAGTTTGCCTCTGTTCTTTTCCTCCCTGCTCTTTTACATTCCAGTCCGATTGCTTTCTTTATATTCCTGTGCCTGGATACCAGCAGCAAATGCACAGAGAAACTGGTACAAGCTCGCTTTTTGTCCTGGTGCCTTGGGGTGGTCCAGGAAGAGCAAAGGCAGAGAAAGTTGTGCTTAGCAGACCTCCTGAACGCCATGGTTATGAAACAAAGTTAACTGAAGTAAAATCAAATTTGTACCAGACTTATTCTCAGAAACAATTGCACTTCATAAACAAACAAACAAAAAAATTGTTTGAGTCGGCCAAATGGTTGAATTTTGGTAAAATTTCAACAATGTCCTTGAAGGATACATTTTTACAGAAATTGAACTCCGTGTATTATGTTTAGGGTTTTTTTGAATTATATCCTCTGGATAGCAGCTTCCCCCTTGTTTTTTGAAAAAGGCTGCCTAAGGAGGAGTTTGGTTCCTCCGGAGCTGGGGAAGAACAGTGAGCATTGGTGGCCCTGCTCTCAGCCCAGAAGCATCAGCCATCAGCAAGGATCCCTACAGCATAAAATGCTGGATTGCTGCAGGGAAGGGGAAAGGGGATGCTGGGACCACAAATGGACAGGAGGAGCTGGGAGCTCTTGACCTGCCTTTTCTGCCGGAGAAACTGCAAATGGATTTGTGCACTAAAAAGGATGATTAAAGCTGACTGGGCTGAATTGACTTCTGCGTGTACTCATTTTAGGAGCTGAGGCTTAATGTTTTAAAGCTGTTTACTAAATGAAATGAATTTTTAAAAAACTTAATACATAACGTAATGAAGATTTGTTAATTCATTTGACTCCTTGGTACTAATTTAACTTTTATTAAAACTATTTGAAACAACTGTGTTCCAGGCAGGGTAAGCTACATCAGAGGTTTTATCCCTCCTTCCAGTTGAGCTAGTGTGGTAATTTCTCTTCCCCCCAAAACTGATGTGATCGAATTGGGTTTTTTATAACTGACTGCATATGGAACATGCACATTTTCAATGGTGCAATGCTTAACTTCTTTAACTACATGTTCTCAAACTCTATCAGGGCTTTCTAATTTCTTGAGTAACAATAAAACAAACTTGTTTGATTTCATCTTCTGAGGAAAGAACTCAAGGGGTTTCAAAGTTTCTGCATGCTCAGACTACTGTTTTCATTTGTACTTATAATGTTGATGTCCATTTGAAAATATCACCAGGATCTTAATTTTAAAGGTTCTTAGGCCTGTGACTTTTTCCCATCAGCTGGAGATAAAGGGTATCACAGAGGTGCTTTTGTATCTCACAGGTCTAATTAAGGGTGTTTGTCACTATGCAAGTCATTAGGTCTAGATTTTTAAAGTTATGTAGAAATCCTTTTTGTAAACTGTGTTTCTACCCGATTTGCAACAAACTTCCTACCTAAAAGTATTGTGCTGGGGAATTTGTTAAGGCAGGAAGCAAAGGCATTAAAAATTAGGGTGAAGAAGGGTTTTTGCTATCTGAATTTATTGTTAAAAGAACTTTTCTGTTTTCAGAACTGAGAAGGAAATGCATAATTTTCTTCCCTCCTTTTTTTGCTTTTGGCAGAAGCTGAATGTGCTCACATTTGTATCCCACTACACTAAGCCATCTCTGCATCAAAAGATGGGAGAATTCCTTCTGAATTTATCACCTCTGACATAATTGGAAGCAGTTCTTGAATTAAGATGCAGTATCTATATAGCTGATTTCTTTTTAATATTGTCTGCAGATTAATGCCATCATCTCAAACAAACTAAGTTTGAGATGAAAGTTTTCTTCGCAGCCCTTAAGTCCAAATGTCTTTTAAAGTAACACATCCAGAATCACTGTCAGTGAAAATTCAGGTGTTCCTGGCTTTAGGCTAACAAAGCATATTGCCTCCTAAAAGCAATTAATTTAGTCTGCGTTCCTTTTATATTCCCAAATAGACACTTCTGCCAAAAATATTCCCCATTGTCCAGGTTAAGCATAAACAGGACATCAGCTGATTACACATCTCTAAAATGCTGTGCTGTTTAATTTTTGGCAGCCTGTATTTTCATAAGGTGCCATACAGCTGTTGACAGCAGGTTCATGTACTTGTAGCTGCTTCATCAGAGTTGGATCAATAGAGTGAAGAGAGGCTCAGGAGAACAAGTTAACCGAAATGAAACCCTGCCCAATGAAACAGACACTTGCTTCCTATTTTCTTTGCTGTTTTCAGTATTAAGTTTTTACAGTTTTGTGGGAATTCAGAAAACAAGCCTGTGGAATTCACAAGGCTTTTGAGTCCATCTTTGTTGAGTGAAAATGAATACATATGTGGACAGCTTGACTACGTGTTACAAATAGAAGCAGTAACAGGGAAGAGAACAAATGTCTCAAGTACCCTGTTTAATAAAATTTGAGTCAACTGTGAGCTCCCATAATTAATTTTTCGATTAGAACTTTAGAAAACTGAAACTTTGAAAGATTTACGTTCAGTGCAGGGAGGAGAGAGCTAATTTAGAACTTCTCTTTTTCTCATCTTTTTTTCATTCCTTTCCATGGTTTTGAAGGAGTCTATTAATAGTCAGAAAATATGAATGAGCAGAAGAGTAAATGTTCCTGATGAAGTACAGTGAAAGAGTAAAATCCAACTTAAAGAAGGGCACTTCATTACACATTGTTTATGTTGCTACAAGGGACAGTTACTTTGACACCAGGAACTTTCAGATTGAAACAGATTGTGTTAAACAGTTCACCTCCTAATAGCCAGGACCCTGTTCAGAGATGTTGGCTTGAAAATCCAGAGGCGTGAAGTGGTTTTGAATTGTGTAAACCTTAAATGAAATTCTTATTTGAGCTTTGTTAGTGTTTTGTAATTCAGACATGCACCATTGTCCTTCAGCAAGAGAAAATAAAATATGTAGGGGCTTTTTCATCAGAAACTGCCTCAGAGTACTTTATTTTAAAAATTAAGTAGTAATTGGTAGAAGTAAATAATACACGTACTTCAATTTGTTTGGCACTAGTGTACATGATGGATAATTATTTGATTAAGTTACTGTGCCTGTGCCCCACTCCACTGTCTTTAGCAGCATCTTTAGCATTTTCTCAATCAACTCCTGCTTCTCAGCACAGAAGCAGCTGGTGTGATCATCATTATTCTTTTTTTTTTACTTTCCTTAGACAAGTATGAATCATTACAGCATAAAAAGGCAGATTAGAGTGAGGTTCATGGAAGCATTTGATATCCTCCATAGCTGAATCATGGCTTGTGCAGCAGCTGAGCCAAAGTCTTTCTGTGGAGAGCAAAGGTTGTGTAATGAAGTGCCTTTTAGAAGCCAGTGGCCGGCACGTTTTCTTCCCAACATAGAAACGACTTGTGCTGTTGGGCATCTGTCCTTAAACACCAGCACTGGCAGAATTTCAGTAATACAGGCTGTGCTTGTTCATGAAGGTGAAGTTGGTGGAGCTGTGAGCTCATTAATCCAGGAAGAAATCTGCTGATAGGCAAGTGGTGGATGGTGAGTCTGGCCTGGTAATGGGAGAGAGGAGAAATCCTCCTGAGGGTCCGGAGCTGTTACGTGCTCGGGAACTGAACGTTTCCTGCTCCACCTGGAGCAATATGTCTCAGGCTCACAGGACCATCTAGTCCAACTCCCAAACAAATGCCCACCCAGGGATCGAACCCACAACCGTGGAACCACAGGCACTACGCTCCATCCATCCAAGCCTCCCAACATCTAGACCATGTCACTGAGTTCCTCATCCAGTCTTTTCTTCAACTCCTCCAGGGCTGGCGACTCCCACCTCCCTGGGCAGACCATTCCACTGAGAGATCACTCTCTCTGTGAAAAACCTCTTCCTAACATCCAGTCTAAACCTCCCCTCACTATATTTCATCCAATCATTAGATGTTCTGAACCTTTCTTTTTCTTCCCTGATTTTTTTTTCTTTTAAAATGCAGGAATATTCTGAGGACAGCAATTCTGAACCAAATGTGGATCTGGAAAATCAATACTACAATTCCAAAGCTTTGAAGGAGGATGATCCCAAAGCAGCGTTAAGCAGTTTTCAGAAGGTTTTCTGACTTTATAGTCTATCTCTTCTTTTTATATTAATTCACATTTTAAAATATTTGTTTACCATATGAGTTATTATGTGGAATTTTAATATTAATATTTATCTTTTTACTTACTAATGTGCTAAGTTTAGCACTGGACAACTTAAGACTCCTGTCTGCCTTTCAGGGTCATTCTAAGGGATCATCAATAGGACACGAAATAGTCGTATGTTATCACAGATCTGAATTTTTAATCTTCAGGATTTACCAAGTTAATTAATTCTAAATGTATTTTCATGTGACAACAATAGAAGCCACATACATTTGGGGGTTTTTTGAATGAAATGGTGTTTTCCCCAGTGGTTTGTGTAACTTACTATGTTTAGTTTGCTATCTGATTTCGAAGATTTAAACGTGGCACAGAGTTTGTTTTCTTCATCTCAGTTTTAAATTTTTTATGTTTGCACACTGCTACCAGAAAGCAGTGTGTTAAAGAAAGTTTTAAAGAAAATACAGATACTTGTATCTCTTGGCTTATTTATGGTGTATAATAGAATTATATACATGAGTTTAAAAAAATCTTTCTAAAATTTTAATTCTTTGTAAGGAACAAAGTGGGGGGGGAAGGCACTTATGGGATGTGTACATTTTAAACAAGATACGAAATCAATTTAAGTGTGAGTAAAGTTTTTATAAATATTCTGTAAAAACTTCCTCTATTTCAGGTTTTGGAGCTCGAAGGCGAAAAAGGAGAATGGGGATTCAAAGCTCTGAAACAGATGATTAAAATAAACTTTAAACTGGTAGGAATTACAATTATCACTTGGGAGTAAATACCATAAATACATATGTGATCCAGAGATCTTAAGTAATTATGCTAATTTATGGCTTTGACAACTAAATCTGCTAGTACTTGTCTTTTGCAGCCTTTAGTGGCTACTACAGACATGGCAGGAAAATGCTGGGGTGTTTGCAAGGTAAAGGCAAAGTGGATGCCAAAGAGCTGCTGTAGTCAGCTGACACTCTGAGAGTGAGAGGCTCAGTCCTACTGTCCTGAGGGATCACACCATTGGAACTGGGATGTTCTTGTGTGTGTGCTCTGTACCAGGACAAATCAGGGAAGAGTTTATATGTTACATATGCAACCATTCCAGATAGTTGTATGACCACCTGTGTTTTCTTTGCTGAGATAAATGCTTCATATGTTTATTCCTTGCAGTCCTGATGAAGTTATTTTGATTCTGCTGCTTATGAATAAAGGCGTGATGTAAAAGTTCTGATAGCAACCCCTACTGCATAGTCTTTCTGTTATGATTGATTTTCTGTGTGTACACTTGCAAGATACAACTCAATTTTTAATTGTTAAAGCAAAAATTATAATGTAATTTTTTTTCTTTTAGACTAACTTCCCTGAAATGATGAATAGGTATAAACAGCTATTGACCTACATACGGAGTGCAGTCACAAGGAATTACTCTGAAAAATCCATCAATTCTATTCTTGATTATATCTCTACTTCCAAGCAGGTTGGATCATCAATTCTTTCATCTTCATGGTTTTGTTTTACGTTTTTAACTATGGACATTTGTGTGTTTGGTTTGGGGTTTTTTTGACCTTAATGGAGTGAATTTTCAGTACTCATTTACTGTCATATATAAAAATATGTTTCCCACGTTTAGTGGATTCTGTTAAAACATAACTTTTTGTAAATTTGTCCTTTTTTTGAAATATTAAACTGTGATTTTTATGTCAGTAATTAATTATTTTTTTTAGCATACCTCATGTTTTTAACAGAGGTTCATGTTCATAGTCACAGAGCCCAGCACCCTTTCCCTTGTGGTGTTGCAGAAGCTTTACAGAGAGTAGAAAGCTCCTGACTGACTACCTGGGTTAGGATCTGCCTGTGGAGAACCACTGCTCTCAGTGGTGACTCCTCACTCATTGCCACAGTCCTTCCTGTCCTGCCACTCTCAGGAAGTGGAAGTTCATCCAGGTTGTCTCAGGCTGTCCCTTCTTGGCAGAGTCAGTGTCTCTGAGCCAACTGCACATGAGCCAGACCTGGAGGGACAATCTGGAAATCTTAAAAGGACTGTGACTGTAAATCAAGTTAGAAAAACAATGGCCTTAAACAATAGTAAGACATTCTCTGTAGAACCCTTGTGAAAGGTAACACTCAGCACTTCCATTTCCATTTTAGATGTTTTGGGGGTTTGTGCAAAGAAACAGTTTGACGTGTTCCAGAGGTTTCTTTCACTCATCATTGGTAGTACAGAAAGAAGGCTTCTTTTCTTTTGACCATTTTCATTTCTTTGTAAAGCATGATTTCTTTTTGATATGTAAATTATTTTTGGTTTTCTTCTTTTAAGTAGGAGCAATGTTCCCTAGGTTTGTTAGACAACATCAGAATTCTATTCCTTGCTTAGATAAGATGGGCTTTTGTAAGATGGCTTTCATTTTTCACAGATGGGCGCAAATCTTAAAATGTGAATGCTTTTTAATTGTATGTTTCACATAAGAAAAGCAAGCATAGTGAGTTTTGTTACTTTAGAAGCTCTTTGCAGTTTAAATGCAGACATTCAGTACAATAAATACCTTGCTTATTTTGAAGTTCAAGCATGCACTTTTAGTTTGTTCAGACTGACTTCATTAACAGGTACAAATTTGCTGTTTACAATTATAGAATTCTGATTTTTTATGTCAGATGGATTTGCTTCAGGAATTCTATGAAACAACACTTGAAGCTCTGAAAGATGCTAAGAATGATAGATTGTGGTTTAAGACAAACACGAAGGTAAAATATATAACTTACTATTTTCTGCTTTTGCTTGACACCTTCAGCTAACTCTTATAAATGTGAAATCTTAATAGACCTCAGTACTTCAATTCTTTTTTCATTACAGCTTGGCAAATTATATTTAGAAAGAGAAGAATATGGAAAGTTACAAAAGATTTTGCGTCAGCTGCATCAGTCATGCCAGGTACCTTTATATTCTACATCACTGTGGCTTAGTAAACAACATTGATTCTTTTTTTTTTCTTATTTATTTCTTTTATGTGTGTTGTTGGCCTTTGTGCCTGCTTTAATTCATTACCTGTTTGCCACCATGAACAAAAAATGCTAAGTGGTTTATTTCTTGCTTTAAAATGATTTTTAAAAAAATTATTTCCAACTGCTGATTTCTCTTTAGTCAGGGGCAAGGGTAAGAAGCACATATGGATAGACTATAATGCATAGACGTTTATTTTAAAATATAGTGAAGATTCCACATGAGCTTTATTCAAAACTGAAAGTACAGTTGTTACTTTCCCATCTGGAAGAGGAAAAATAAATCAGCTGTGCAGCCTGCTGTGTGTGTTTGTGACACTTCATTCAGTATGGAAAATAGGTTACAAATATCTATGGATTGCTTCAATTATACACAGCAGAAGTGTGTTATCTGTACATATATATATATATATAAGCATTTATGTCAGTCAATGCATTTATATACTGAGAATGTGGTTTAAGGAAAGTGGAAAAGAAATAAAGCTAAAGTTTGGAGGAAAACATTTAATTAAACAAAAATACTGACTTTTTAAATAAGGGCTGTCTAAACTTGGCCTGGATAAGTTCTTTGTGTACTGTGTTTTCTGTTAGTAAGTGTATAAAAGTTTCAGAATTTAAGAATATTCTTATTTCCGACAGGAAATTACTGAGAGTATTTGGTAATCAAGTTTTTACTAGTATAAAACTGAAATTACTGTTCTCTTAAAATTTCACAGTATTTATTACTTAATCTGTCCTAGACTGATGATGGGGAAGATGATCTAAAAAAAGGTACTCAGCTATTGGAAATCTATGCTTTGGAAATTCAGATGTATACAGCACAGAAAAATAACAAAAAACTTAAAGCACTATATGAACAGTCATTGCACATCAAGTCAGCCATTCCTCATCCGCTGATCATGGGAGTTATCAGAGGCAAGTGCATCTCAAATTTTCATTTAACTGCTGTTGCAAAGATTAGTTTTATGCAAATCTGAGAACTAATGCTTTTTTCCCAGTTGCAGCTATAAAGACAGAGGATCCTNGCTGGCAGAAGGAACTGCTGTCTCTGCGCCCCCTTTTGTAAATTTGTGCTAGATGCTAAAGTCAGCAGGAACTAAAGGGCTTGAAGGTGTGCTTGAAAATACTATTTATTATTTGCAGTGATGAATTGTAGTGGAAACATGGCATGTTTCTTGGGGGGAAAAAAACTTACCCAGAATATTCGTGTGCCTTCCTTCTTCCCGTGGTGTAGGTGCTCGCACAATCAATCAGGCATCAGCGGGTACATCAGAAATTAAAAGAGATAGAGAGTATTACGCATTTTATTGTCTGAATTTGCTCCACGGATAGGGAAAATTCCATACATACAGGAAATCTGTTGCCATTGAAATGGAGATACATTCCATTTCAGTTTTTACAGTATTTTAACATAAAGGTGAAGTAATTATTGGCTGTGAGGATTAGTGTTCTTTCAGTTTTATGGTGTGGGTTGGGGGTTGTTTTTCTTCTTTGAAATGGGTTTATCCAAATGGCAGTGCTGTATGTGAAGGTCTTAATGCTTTTTTTTCCTGGTGAGTTCAGAGAATGAAATGACATATGAAAATATTTCAGTAATCTATTTAGAAATAGTGTGGAACTTGGGTACAATTACTGTAGTCAGCAACAGGCACACAGTGTTCCTTTTCTCTTCATCTGTGTTTTCTTTTCAGAATGTGGAGGCAAAATGCACTTAAGAGAAGGAGAGTTTGAAAAGGCACATACTGATTTTTTTGAAGCATTCAAGAATTATGATGAATCAGGGAGCCCCAGAAGAACCACTTGCTTAAAATACTTGGTCTTAGCAAACATGCTCATGAAGTCTGGAATAAATCCATTTGACTCTCAGGAGGTACTTTTTTCTTCTTCCTTCACACACACCTCCCCCTTTTCTAAATTTATAGGGTAATAACCCAAAAGATGAAAATGGGGAAAAAAACCATTTAAAATCTAAACTTGCATATTGTGCTTTCTGTTCTGTGTAGGCTAAACCATACAAAAATGATCCAGAGATTCTAGCAATGACGAATTTAGTAAGGTAAGATTTTAATTTTTCTGGAGCGGGGAACAAAAAAAATGACACAGTGTCCAAACCAGAAATGGAATATTTTTAGAGATGGCTTTTCTCTACACAGCTAACACAGTTATTTCATCAATGTGGAGCAAATGTTTGTACTGCTTTTCTTAAGAAACTTATTTACTCTGAGATACCAAAGTGTCTGTACTATAGCAGGTAGGAGTACAGAAACATGCTGTTTTCTCCTACTGTGCTGAATTTTTTATCCGTTGGCAAAAACTTAATCTCTTTTCTTAATTAAAGCTGTACTACAACTGGTCTTTAGAGTTTGGCTGATTACATATGAGACACTGAGTTGACTGACATCTCATACCAAAGCCAGTGGAATAATTTGAGGCATGGACATGTCGTCATTACTGAAAGAGCTTCATAATTTAGGAATACAAAACAGAAGTCTCAGGTGATCTCCATCCTTCAAACATAAGTGAAAATCAAAAGAAGGTCTAATTACCTCTTACAGGCAACTGTGAGATGAGAACTTTTAGTATATGAAGACCATCAGGCAAAATAAAGTGTACTGAGGCAGTTTTTGTACACAGTGTTTTGAAGCTGACCAAACCATCCACTCTATCCTGCCTTTGCTTCATCAAGTAAAAACAATATAAACAATACATAGGAAAACCTCTTCTGGCTTTTCATTACAGAAGAAGTAGTGTCTGCTCACATTCTGAAAGGCACAATTGATCTCTTGGAACAAACATGTTCCTCCATTATTGACATAATGATTGAATAAATTATTTGGCAGTTCATTAAGGGACTATTTCTGGTAATTCATTCCACTGTCAGAGTTTCTTGTGAGTTTGAGGCAGAAGGAACTCCAGATGGCCTTACCAAATCTGATTTGATTCATATTTCTAATTTATATCTTTTATCTTAACATTTGAGTGTAACAGCTTCTTTAAAATTAATAATACCATTAAAGCCATGTAAGTAAGAAATATGCAGTAGATAAAATCATTTCAAAGATTACAATTATGTTTTTAATCCTTCCTGTATTCTACAGCAAGAACTTAAATGTTTTACATATTATAAAAGAGACTTCTGAAATAATAAAATGACCAGAAATTCCTTTTAAGTATGAAGTACAATTTACTGATTTTGTGTGGCACAGTCCATGCCATTCACATAACTCCATTTATAAACTACTCAATCCTACTCCAAACTTAACAGGTCTTTTTCTTGTCTTTGACCAGTTTCAAAACAATTTTAAAATGTACAGACTATGAAAGGAAAATCGATGTTGCTTATAAATTGTTTGGTATTAGTATTAAGTAGAAATCATGTAATTTGAGGAAAAGGTCTTGTATTAGTGGTTAGAGCTGTTACGTGGTGTTGTGGTGCCACTACTGAACCCACCTTGGTTTTGTAATCTTTTCTCAGCTGGCAGGATTGATTAGTTAAAGGATGCAAAATCTATAAATAAAATCCTGAAAAGTAATACTATGCCTGACTTACTGATGGGTAATCCTGGAAGTCAGGATTTCTTCCATGTTCCAGTATTTTTAGAAGTCAGCTTCATACGGACATTGTAGAGACAGCAACAGCTTTCTAAACTCTTCTTACCTCTTATTTGGTCCATGAAGCACGAGTTAGTGAAGCCAAAATTCATGTAATGATACTCTTCAAAACTGGCTATTTTTAGGGTCTAGGCTATTCAAAAAATAGGTTCTTAAAGTACAGAAGTTTTGAAAATAGAGTGCACTTGTGCAACAATTTTATGTCCATACTAAACTTTAGTAAATGCTACTAAAGTTGAAATAGGAGAAAGGTAATTTGTTGCATCTCATCTTGAAAGAGTTTTTGCTCTTAAAGGTTCTGAATATAATTATTTCCCACCAATGCTTAATACATGTTTTTTTAGAAGATGTAGGTCATAATTTTATGCGTTGGTTTAACATTTAAAAATCATAATTCAGTCTCTTGTTTTTTCCGAAGTGCCTATCAGAATAATGACATCACTGAATTTGAGAAGATTCTGAAAACAAATCACAGCAACATCATGGACGATCCCTTCATAAGGGAGCACATTGAAGGTATTTTTGAGGGCTATTTTCTATTTTAATCCTTTTTGTTTTCACTACTTTTTTTGTCTTCTTCCCCATGATTTAGTTTCCTTCTTGGCAGACTGAGTTCTTTGTAATTACTTGTTGACAATTCCTTTGCTGTTTACAAGTTCCTTAGGAGCTGGGCAAGGCCAGCAGGAATCCAGGCATGTGGCATGACTGTGAAGAATTGCAGGAATGATGGTAAAGGCTGTAGCAAGAGTGGATATTCTAAGATAATATCTATGGTGGTGTTAAGACACCGAGTATTTTGAGTGGTTTGGGTTTTTTTCCCCATTGGAATAGTGAAATGAGAGCCACCCTTACCTGTAAAGGTGGTTTGTGTCAGCCTCAGCAGTGAGATGTTTGCTAGTTTATAAAGTTAATTTTCTGCTTCAGATTAAAGATCAAATCCGTAGACAATGTAATGAAGGTTACACTAAGAAATATGTAGTAATAAAATAGGTACCCAGATGCATACTTTTAAGTACAAATACTTTAAAAAGCAGGAGAACACATTACCACGTGCCTTTCTGTCTCATTAATGTCATAAAATAGTTACCTCCTGCATTTCACATGCCTGAGAATTAAAAAGTCTCTTCACTTGAGGACAGTGCCCAGTTCTTCAGGTAACTGCTTCTTCCAAGAGTAGGTCTTGCTATGGCATTGCAAGATCTTGTAGCCGGATAGTTACATGAAAGGATAGAGTTAAATCCAGAGACGTGGTTTGTTTCTTGTTTGTAAAAGAGAACATGGCAAACAGCAGGGGAAACTAAATATAACCCTGGGACTGCTGTTACATGTGAGCTGCGGGTGAGCTCTCAAGTCTTGTAGGGAGACTGTTGGAGAGATGGGTGCTGAAGGGAGAAGGGACAGAATTGGAAAGCAAGAGAAGGACAGGTCAGTCATAGCAATGAAGAGAATTACAGGCTCCTGATGTCTCACCTTTTTCACCCTGTGGCGATACACAACATGCTCGTGGTTACAATGTTTACAAACCTTGCCTCATGGTTTTCATCTTGGTGGTTTTATTGAGACAGTAATCTGGTCTTCAGTGGTGTTGGGTTTTTTAATTATATAAACAGTCGTTGTGTAACTAGTAGTTAGGTATAAATAGATCTAGCTTTTTTTCTGCTAATTTATAATTGTAATTTCTGCTTTCATTTTCTACCCACTTTCTTTAATAATGCAAAAATTTCTAAGACAATGACTGCACTATTGTACCGAAGCAAAATCAGCAACTCCACGCTGATGTTTTATACTACTTCAGTTCCTCATCATGATTATGCCATTAGGCCCTGATCTTGTACCTCTAAATGTGAATATTCCCCATGAAGTTAAATGCATACATCATTTTTAGGTTCCATAGCTTTAAGAATACCTCTTTTCACTCTCTGTAATGCAAGCATTCTAGCCATAAATACGAGGAGCAGACTTACCATGCAGTAATCTCTATGATTTATCCACTTAGTTTGAATAAATTTAATTTTTACCAGAAAATACATTGCTCCAGTTTTCGACTCCTTGTGTCCGCCTTCAGAGTTGCAAATTGTTTGGATCCCTGGAGAAAGAGGGCCCTTGTTCTGCTGTGCCTCCCCCACCCACTGAGTTACTACCTTAAAGATCCTGTTGTTTGGCAGATCTTTCTATATGGAGTGGTGTTGCATCTTTGTTTCAGTGCTGTTGTTTTTATAGTGTTTGTTTTTCCTTCTCTGCAGAGCTTTTGCGAAACATCAGAACACAAGTGCTTATAAAATTAATTAAGCCTTACACAAGAATACATATTCCCTTTATTTCTAAGGTATGTGTCAGTGGAGCCTTGCATTTGCTTAAGTAAATGATTAATAGTAAACAAAATCTTAATACAGTGCTTCCAGAAATAGAACATCTAAAATATACTCTACCCCATAAAGTAGTACTGATGTACTGCTGGCAGCTTTGCAGTGCAAAAATGTAAATTTCAAGTGCTAACCAAGTGCTGTTTATAATATGTACTATGATATACTTCTAAAATACTCAATTACCATATTCCACTTGGTGTGGGAAATCACATTTATGAAGAGAGGTATAAAAAGTAAAATTAGTATAATTAAAAATGTAATTATGAGTGTAGATTTTATGAACATAAAAAGCAAAATTTTAACTCCTTTTGTTCAGAAGGTATCCGAAAATGTCTGTGTTGTATGAGTTACAGATCTGTGGTAGTAGAACAACTATTATAGAATCACTGATTTCATTGCCTAATCTGGAAAGAAGAAAAATCAAAACCCAGTAATAAGAGATGACTGTTTCCATCTCCTTTTGCTTGCAAAAATTCACAGCGTTACAGAATCTGTCATGAAATATTAGAGATGCCTATTTTTTATCCCTGAATTCTATTTAGAACTCTGTATGCTTTTTCTAAATTAGGCTTAACATGTGTAGAACCTGCTTGAGCCAGAAGATGCAATTACATCTCTAAATAGTTTTGAGTGTAGATCCATTCTTTTCTGATAATTACTGTCCTATTTTATTTCCTGAGGTTTTGTGGTTGTGGTTTATATTGTTGTTTGGTTTAGGATATTTTTTATCTGTTTATTTTTCAGTAAGTCAGTAAAGGAACTCATTTCTGGAGCTTCCAAAATTTTGCTCCAGCTTTTTCTGAGAGGTCGCTGATCTCTCGATTCTTGGCCATGTGGACTTTGGTGGAGGTTTTTGGCTTGACAGATAATTATCGAATTGATACTTTTGAACAGTATGAAGCTGAAATTAAACCAAATTCTGTATATGATAATAACGATTGGAGTGTTTTAGTGTTGTAAAACATGGTGGCAGCATAATGAATTTGCTTTTTCTTTTAGGAGTTAAACATAGATGTAGCTGATGTGGAAAGCTTGCTTGTGCAGTGCATATTGGATAAGTATGTACTTTGCTTTTGATTACTGATCTTTGATTACTTCTAAATAAACTATATAAGAAGCAACAAAACATTGTTTTGGTGCCTTGTGACAATACTGGTTGATTCTAGAAGTGAAGGTTTTGATGCTGACTTTGGTTTTGCTTGACAGAGGAGCAGTAAAGTATGTTTGAAAGCTGAGAGCCAAGAAAATGACACAGAGAGATTGAGCAGCATGTTTTTATTTTAATCTTTAAGTACATCATAAATACCTTGAATTATTATGTAAGTTATTATTCTAAGTAACTGCTGCTTATACCTGTGGGTACTTTTGAGTATGTTTTCAAGTTGACAAATCAGTAGACTGCTCTCCTTAAGACCACACTTTGTAAAACCTATTTTTTGGAGGGGTAACTTGTTATATCTCCAGCAGAAGTCAAATCCGTACATAGATTTATATTTTTTGATTTCTTCAGACAAAAATCTCCCTTTTTTACAATTCCTTGACTTTCAAGAGTTTTTTACTTCATATTGCTTCGGACTTTGTGTGGGTCATAGCTAAGCAGATAAAATAAACATTGCCCAGTGAATTAATTCACTTGATTTCCAATCATGGTAGGCAGTCCTAGCCAGGACAAAAAGTATAAAACTACTGAATTCTGAAATGGACTTTGTCTCTTTTATATAAGACCTATTATTTTACTCTATTATTAGTTCCTATTTCTATGTCCATTAGCCATTTATATATTTTATTTATTTACTTCTAGCACTATACATGGCCGAATTGATCAAGTCAACCAGCTCCTAGAACTGGATCATCAGAAGAGAGGTGGTGCACGTTATACTGCATTAGATAAATGGACCAACCAACTAAATTCTCTCAACCAGGCTGTAGTCAGCAAGCTGGCCTAACAGAAAACAAGCTTCTACAAACGTACTTAAGGCAACAGTGCAGTGATGTAAACCTTAAAAGAACTGGGAATGGCAAAACTACTGTCGGTTGGTGTGCCCTGAAATTATTGGAGTTATGGCAGAAGTGCTTTTTTGATCAGCTGGTTTGTGTTTTGCTGCTGCATTTATCCCAAGAAAAAAACAGCTTTAATCTCCAGAAGAAAACCAAAATGCCACGGGATTTATGCTGTGTTGACATCTTGCCCTAAACATACAACATCCTAGTAATTTGTCAAGGGGCAATTAATGACCAGAGAGAAGATTTTTGTCATGATTTTAAATACACTGACACATTACTGTTGGTTAAATTTAAACATGTTTTACCTGCAGAAATTCTCTCACAGAAATAACCTGCAATAACTTGAAATGCATACCCTTTTGAACACTTCCTTTTCTCATGTATAAATTGAAATGTTTGCTGCATTTTGCAAAATGTCAATTCTCCAAAAATGTGTCCGTATATTTCTGTACCTGCAGTGTAGTAAAGGTTTAGAAGAAACCCCATAATTATAGTGGCATACTGTCACTTAGGTTTCAAGCAGCAAAATAAACAGTGCAGTTCAGAAATTGTACAGTTTGTTTCTTGATGTGCTTTCATTATACTTGAATTTTACTTGAGTTATTTTTAAGAGAAAATAGACACTTCTTCAAAAATAGGTATTACTCAGTCCCAGCCTCATTTGTGAAGGAAAACATGGAGATTTTAAGTCTGAATCCCTTGAAATATGTGCTGTTGATTTTTCCCCCTTGAAACAGAGCTGACATTTAGCAGTCTTGCTAACTGGCTTTCAGCTTGCAGGATGCCAAACCATTATCAGTCCTGTCTAGTCGTGTTGGGGGGGTTTTGGCTTCTCTCAGGGATATGCTTGGGGTTTATTTTGCTACTTCCAAGAATACAGGTTTGCCAGGCAGTACCCTGGGAACAGAAGTGCAAACCCTGATCTCTCTTTGCCTCAGCGGTGCTCTTTTTGGCCAGATTCAGTGTATATAAAATGACCCTGTGTATGGAGTGGGACCCAAGTACAGGGACATTGGTAATCATGGAATCTGTCATAGTCCCATCAGAGCTGCTATTCAAGCCCTGAAGTCCTGCTACATAGTGGGCACATGCCTTGTGTGCCTAAGGTTTTGGGATCATTAGATCCATTTAAAATGTAGAGCTGCAGTGCTGACTGCAGCAACTTTTATTCCTGTAGCAGATTGTGTGGAGCTGACAGAAAAATTCTCTTGCAGGTCTCAGAAATGTAGAAGAAATTCTGTAGCGTCATTTCTTCCCTAACTGCAAGTGTTCCATTTGAGAACTGGGAGTAGTGTGTGACAGTTCACAAACCACTGCCACACACAGACATTGTAATAGTAGAAGGAAAAATAGGTATGTAGAGCAATTAACAACACTCCAGAAATAGTGAAAAAGCCCAATAAATTGCACATGTCTATCACATACATGCAAGGCACTGTGGTAGACTCAGTGTTCTAGGGCAGGATTTAAATTGGTAACAGGGTGTAATTACACAGGATAAAATTAACTTTTATCTGAAGAATAGTTATGTCCGTTAGAAAATTACTTTGCTCTACAGTTTTCAAAGCAAGTCATTTTTTCCCTAGAGTTTACACAATAAAACTTAATGTGTACCATGAATAGCGTGATGTCTTGGGTGAGCATTTCTTCTTCACTAATGCTTTTTTTTTTACCCATAGGTATTTTTAAAGTGGTAAAATATGAATATAAATTAAACTTAGTTTTTAAGCAAAGGCAAAGGGGTTTTTTTTCTTTGTAAAATCTGTAGATAAGGTTGACTGAAGCACATTGTATTTTGTTTCCTTACAATGTTGTGATGTGTTACATAGCTTTTACTTTGAAAATTCCAATAATGCCTGTTGATGTGAAGTTGAACTTAATATTACTGCACAGTAATTGGGACCCTTAGCTACAGATCCAGAGACATTCATTTGGATAGCAAATATTGCAAGGTTCTTCCTCCCCTGGTGACAGGGGACTGTCTCAGCTATTTCAAGGTTCTCCTTCCCATGGAGACAGGGACAGTGACAGCTGTTTGAGTATGTTTCCTTTCTCTGCCATTTCTCACCACCTTCCCCATCCCATCCATGTCTGTTGTTGAGGCATATTTGGATTTTTTTCAAGAAGGAAATTGGAATACTGCAGTAAGTCTTGTCCTCCATCTAGTTCCCTTGTTTTAGCTTTTTGTTCTAATTGTCCAACTAGTGAAGGACTCTCAGTTTAACAGTGAGGCACAGCAATGTTTTTAGACTGAAAAAGTGTTAATCTACCTCTAATAAATTGTTGTGTATCTTGCTTTAGTTCTTACTAAAGTATCATGCTTTAGTTCTTACTCATGCATACAGTGCCTTAGCACCTGTGCTCTAGGCACATAATGAAGATTTATATCATCCCTAAGGGATTCTGCCCCTTTTCTGAGTTCTCTTGATATTTTACCTGGAAGATGAGAATTTTCTATGGGGAAATACAAGATACAACTGCAGCAGAAATTACCAATAGTAGCCCACCTGGTGGGTATCATTCTGGTGTCATTTCTGCCTCTTCAGGAAAAGTGAACAAGCAATTGAAGGAAGAGGGTGACTGAATTCTTTTTGAAGAAACACTATTGCAGGTTGTCAAGATGGGGTAAGCAGTCTCACTGTGTTCTCCAGTCTCAGTTCCAATCATTAAATTTATGCAGTTGTTATTAATTGTCAGAGCCACACTTTTGACAGCTTCTGAGGTCTTGATGCACCTTTTGTTGCTGTTGATACACCACGAACTGGCATCTTAGTACCAGCAACACTATGCAAAAGAACATTTTAATGGCTGTTGTAATCTGGTGTAAGATTACACCAGTGATTAAGCTGTGTATATATAAACACTTCTTGTGAGTTGCTGGCAGCTTATGCCTTAAAACTGAACAACATGCAAATGAAAGCTGGGAGGACGGAGATGCTATGTCTGCATTTTACATTTTTTCTTACTTATTAAACATACTTTGGAGGAATGTATTCTTTTAGCATCTCAAAGTCCTACTCTGAGTGGATCTGAAACCTTGATGTGATGAAGATTTCATTTTGCTTTTAAATAGGCTTAAAAATACATTGAACAACAAGAACAACAACAAAAAACCCAACAAGCAAACAAACAGAACACCCAGAAAAATGGCAAGGCACCCGAAATTCACCTGGCAGAATAATATAATGAAGACATTTGAATTGTAGTCTGTAACTAAACACTGAGTTTTGTAATGTACACAGAAGTTGTCAGCTGTAAAATGTGTCTGTATCTGAAGATTGTTGTGTGGGGTTTTTGTTTTGGTTTTTTTGTTTGTTTTTTGAGAGGTACTAAATTAATTCACTGTGTATGTATGGAGTAAGAGTAAATTCGGAGTACCCCTCGCTTTCTCAAAAATACAGCAGTTATTTGAACTAAATTTCCGTATATAGAGGTTAATATTGACTTTAAATATAAAAATTCACCCGTTGCTTTATTATTTTCAAAGTGCTAAAAATATATTTCAGAACTAAGTAAAATACATTACAAGCTAGTCACCTAGTGCAGTGTTGACAGAAAGGATTATCACCATCTTAAATGCCTCTCAGTCTCTGGGAAGGTAGATTGCAAACTATCTGTGTTACAATAATTGCATATGTAGTACTAAAGCTAAGATGTAATAGCTGCAAGCATTCCAGCAAGTCAAGGCTAATCCCCTCCTGGCCGTGCTACAGGGACCTGCATGGCAGGATCTGTCCCAGTTGGCGCTGCTGCTCTCGGTGGGAGTGCTGGGCCCACTCTGGCTGCTGCCAGGTAGTAATGCCATGTTGCCATCAGAATCGTGGTTATGAGATTCACAAAGTAGTTCCCAGCTCACCTTCCCTCTTTGGTTCCAGCTTTGTTCCCTGTCGTGTCTGCCCTGAGCTGCCTGTGCAGGACACCACACGTGGGATCACCACATGCAGCTGTTTATGTGCCAAGATACGCTTTGCTTTCTGTATTTGTATTTTTCTCTAATTATGCTGAAGGTTTTCATCCCATGCCAGTACAGCTGTCATTTTGGAGTCTGCTTCATTCCTGCTGCCTCTTCCCCTTGCTCACCATGGCAGCCTCCAAACCCACTGCAGTAGTCCACGTTCAGGGGCTGCTGCCTTGGAGCTCAGTCTCAGCCTGTTTAGACCTCAGGGGTGGAGGAGGTGTTACTGAGCAGCCCTTATTTCAAGCTTCCATGCCAGTGCAGTCGGGCCTATACATATGTTCAGTGTGCAGTATGAGAGGCTGCCTTGATTTCAGTGAGACAGACGTGCATAATCACATCCTTACGTGTTCTGTAGGACTTCATACCCACTGGATGTAAATAGACCAACTGGAAGTAGAGAGCGTGAGTAGCCACACATGTGCTGTCAGATTTGCTTGTAATCCTGTGACTGGAATTCTTAATACAGTCATTACCAAGTGCCTTTCCATATTGCTGAGATATTTTAGATTCCATTTTTTATTTTTGTGTTGACCTACATTTTCTTACTCATTTGATCTGTCCTCCATTGCGTTCAGGAAGGATATTTCCACTACGCAGCAGATGCAGCATCCAACCCTAAAATTTACAAGTGAAATTGCAGTCAGCACCTGCTAGATTCAACCATCAGTTTTGCCTATGAACTATTCACTTGCTGACTCCATGTTGCAGTAAATAAATAGCAATAATTGTTTACAAACTGCCAGATCTAAGAACTGGACCCTTAGGATTAAGTATTCAAAATCAGCTGCTGCAGCTGATTTAAACACACAGCAGTGTGTTTAAATTCAACGACTTTTAGAATTTAAGGCTTCCTTAAGGACTGTTAAACTGTTGACTTCTCTTACACAACACTTGATCAAGATGACAATGATGTAACCAGATACCCTGGCATATTTGTGATAGCTGTGGATAGAGGATCTAACATAACTGGTTCGGAGTGTTTTTCTCCTTGGTGATAACGCAGTTAAATTTTATGGGAGACTTGCAATTTTTTTTTCACCCAAGTGGCCACTTGGGTCACCCAACATGACTTTCTGTATTATGTATATTGGACAGATTTATGTAGCTCTGATGTCTATTTAATCACTGCCCAGTTTAGCTCTTAGACATTCTTGTTTGAGCATGCATAAGAGCCCTTTCAAGTGTGACCTTTCTGTTGGTATGTATGTTGGGAACAAAAGAAGAATTTCAGAATGGCCAGCCTTGCAATAATAAGTCATTATTTTTTAAAAACACAACTATCTTAAGAAAATGTCATAATATATATTCTGTGTTCAGCACCAATTTGAACAGATTAAGCTGCATTCCACACTAAAACACTGGTGTGCTAATACAAGAAAACGATTGTTCGAGTTGTTTCAGTGGGGTGTTTTTCACTGTTTTCTGTCCAGTCAGGCAAGTTCTCCCACATTACTTGGGAGATGAAAAGTGACTAAATTTGAAATAAATCAACCTAATTTTGCACAAAAAAGCAAAATACATTCAACTACTTGGAATAAAATATATTTCACTCAGTAGAGATTTGTTGCTTAATTGAGATTTAGTTTAGGTGGCTTACGTTTCATAATTATTTATCTCTAGATTTCCATCTCATATTTAAGTTCATCCATGACTGATGAAATGCTGTTATATTGCATCAGCTGACAGCTCTTTGTACAGCCAGCTTAAGTTTTACTTTCGTGACTTCTTGTGTTGAAATAACAAATCTCGTTGTGTAAAAGCCCCTGGGAACATCACTTCAAATTAATTTTTGTTACTACCTTGAAATGGCTTGCTATGGTTATGAACACTCGTTGGAGTCCTGCTGATCACTTAATCTCTTCAAGGAAAAGATACAAGGATACAGAAGCACATATAAAGTATACAACTGCTGCAGCTTCTCCAGTTAAGATGAGGTTTCTGTGTTCAATTAGGGTGCTGCAGCAGCCCTCCCATTCTCTTCACTTGTAGTAATACACTGGCCTCACTGAAGTTAACAGAAGCCCTATAGTTAAATTTAATTGGGATCACAACTTCGTCCACTCCCTTTCTCACATGATCCGTGGGACCTGTGATTTTGCGTTCTGCAACCTCATGAAAGCTTAAGTCACAAAACATAAGTAATGTTGCACACATCTAAGCAAAATTACACTTGGATGGTGATCCTGCTGATGTGGATGGAACAGCACAGGAGGCAGTGAGGGTCTGCACAAGTTCTCTGCTCGTGTTGTCTGTTTGCAAGATGAGATCTTGCTGTGCAGTGCAACA
The DNA here is from genome assembly GCA_013390025.1 of Pitta sordida. Classification (NCBI taxonomy): domain Eukaryota; kingdom Metazoa; phylum Chordata; class Aves; order Passeriformes; family Pittidae; genus Pitta; species Pitta sordida. Next base: position 152,208 of record WEKX01011377.1, read on the forward strand.
GCCAACTTCATCATCCCGTATGTTACATACCAAGCTGTGGTGGTGAAGAGCAACTCTTAAGAAAACACACTGGGATTATGTGGATTAATCCAAGAAATAATTTTTTTATAAAGTCAAACAAATTGCTACATAATATAATGAACATAAATCCAGGAAGATTAAATAATTTTAAAGTAAAGGTACAATCCAGGAAGCTCGAGCAATATATCTCTGTAGAGATTTTTTTACCTCTGTTAAATTCAGATACAGGTTTGCTCACTTTTTTCTTTAAAAAGCAAGCCATTTATTCCTCACAAGAACCTTTACAAAGCAGAAACATGACTTTTGTATCAATACATAATATACGGTATTTATAATGTGTTTCACCGGGAAGTGCTCAAGAGTCTGCTCTAGGACATCCTTCGTGTATTTCTTTCAAAGGTACTTAGTCTAGTTCTGCTTTTCCTTCCCCTTGCCTTGAATCAACCGAGTTGTAAATAAATCACGCTTCATTTCCATTAAACCCAAGGCAGCAGACACATTAATGCTCAATGCAGTGCAGGAACATCCCCCGCAGGACGCACGGGATGGGCCCTGCCCTCGCTTCCCGCTCCCCAGAGCCTGGGGCTCCCCTGGATTGCCCGGGCCGTGCAGAGTTAACCCCGTTCCCACCGGGGCACCCAAACACAGGCCGCTCGCACCGGCTGTGCCCGGACCCCGCCTCACAATTCCCCTGCCCTGCCCGCCGGGCCCGCACACACGGGAACCCGCCCCACAGCCCGGCCACACGCCGCTGCGACATTTTTCGATTTCTGCCTCTAAATAAATCTTTTATTGTTTTCCTTCGATGTTCCAGTTAATTTCAAGGACATGGTCGGCCCGNGAAAGGCCGCGCCCGGCCCGGCTGGAAACCGGGAACCTGCGAGAGGCTCCCCTGGGAATCCCGAGGGAATTCAAGGCTCCGGTTTGCTCTTCTCCCTCCTGATCCTGCAGGCTTTGTTTCGAGCTTAGAGAATAACTGTAGCGAGTGACGTTTTGTTTAAAGCTGCCTGGCCATTCGAAGAGACATGGCTCCTTGAGGCAGAAACAGGTTTCTTGGGAACTTTGCAACACGGGTGAGGTTCTCTCCTATTGGAATACTGTATGTGCCAGCTTCGGGCTGAAGTTTTCAGGGACAGGACCCAGCTGATGGTCTCCTGGTAGATGAGTAGGAGACAAGTGGGCGTACCTCCCTAGTTCTACATGTCGTAATATCTTTTATTTCCCTTCAGTATTAAACTGGGCTTTGCCAAGGTAATCAGTTTGCATTATTCTTAAGGCCCTGTGGGGTATGAAAAAGGTGTGTAGAAACTTAAGAGTTTGTCTGGTTTATTACTGTGAAACATTTCATCAGCAGGAGGTAGTTCTGAAAGATGCATATGAAAACAATGATGTCATCCATGACAGCCTGGTATTACTTCTGAGCTTCTGTTTCAGGAGAGTGTGTTGGAAATCTGTGCATTACAGCTCTTTGTTTCTTAGTTTTCAGCTTTGGCATCTCCAGAGTTCCTAACAGTAGAGTGAAGGAATAAAGTAACACAGATTCCTGTAGCAAAGTAGGTAAATGACTAATAATGCACTCTGGTAAGAGCCACTGCTCTCCAACTTCCTTAGATGTATACAAGATGAAAAGCAGTGTATCTTATTACAGTATGGCTCCCACAGTGGCTTTCTCACTGGGCTTTCTGGGGCGATAATGATTTTAAATCTGGTTTTTTAATGCTTTTTATTTGCCTTTGTGTAGAAAAACTGATCTTGGTCTGTAAAATATGCATTAGTCCAGACTGTAGTACTTTCTGCTTTAAAATCTTGGATTTTATTGTGTTTGGGTTTTCTTATTTTACCCCTTTGTTTCAACTGTAATTAGTACTGCAGTACACTTGTGAAATATTTATTCCTTGTTGCTTGAGCTCTTCACTGGAAGTTCGCACACATGCCCTTATCAAACCATTCTATTTTAATCTGCTTGAAATAGTTAATGAAAACTGAGAGTTGTGTTGTTTACAGTGTAAAGTGTTGACTCTGGTTGTCTTAACTAAGTGCAGTGTTTTGACTTGGAGGTGCAGTGAAGCTCTTTGAAGCAGGAACTGCCTTCTTGTTTATTCTGTTTGCAGCATATCTGGTCCTGTTGGTTCCTTATCCAGCAGTAAGGCGTGTAGGGAGACAAATAATTAATACCTGATGAGTTTCTAATACGATTCAACTATCTTGTTTCTTTTGTCTTCTGATTATACAGTAGCATCTTGATTAGGAGATCCCTAAGTGTTTTGGGTTTGAATCTTTTGTGCTCTAAGAATTCAATGTAATCTTCCTTACTAATGTAACTGTCTGGTAAGGTTGCATCAGTTTTGGAAGCTGTTTAATTTTTAATTTATTTGGGTTCCTTTCTGTACCTGTGTTGCATGACAGCTGATAAATTACTATTAAAGCATGCAGATGTGAGTGAGCAGCGCTAATTCCTGCCTTTTCCCTCGGAATTCTCTCTCAGGCACAGTATGGTAACTGTATGTGCAGATAAGAATAACTACTGTGCTATCAGAGCCCCAGCTACTGGGGCTATTGTACTGTGTCAGCATGGTATTTCAAGGGTAAAGGAAGATCACAAATGCTTTTGATGTGGAATTTGTGGTGGTGGCTCAGTAAATCAGTATGAGATTTCATGTAGCAGGACACCTAAATGACAAAAACATGTCACTTGTAGAGTGCCCTTCAGGTTTCTGTTACCTTAACTCTGGTATGACTTCATCTGTTACGTTATGCTCAGTGATGTTTTGGCAGCTGACATAGATGAAAACAGATTAAAGCTGTTTACAACAAATTTACTTTATGATAGTTGTTGTGATTTTTGTAGTGGGTGTGGAAGTTTACTTCTGTCTACACGAGAATGAAACTGTTCCCATTAAAAAGACGATGGGGTTTAGCAATTAAGTTTTGATGATTTTCCTGGAAGAGAAAAAATTCAGCATATGACCTCTGACAATCTTTCTGTTTAAGCAGAATATGGTAGAAAACTAAAGAGAAACAACTTCTCTTTGCAAAGGTGCTCCTGTGCTTGGTTTTTTCTCAGTGTTATACTGTTGTCTTGCCCTGTGATTAAGACACTTGGTTCCTTTAGTACAGTTGAGAAATCAGGTGAAGTTGCAAAATCAGTGACCTGTGTTGTGTTTTACTATTGCTTAAAGACAGCCTGTCCTGCTGCCTCAGCTCTTCCTGACCATTCAAAGGTGGCTTGGTAACGTGGTTGCCGTAGAAGTAGATCTGGATCAAGGCTTTGTGCTCTTCATCCTGACCAGTTTCCTTCAGTGTTTCTTGCTCATTGCAGATTTTTCAACTGAGGCAAACTGGAAAACAACAGTTTCCCTATGCTGTACATTTTCTGTTGCTTTCTCTTGAACCTCAACAGGGCAGAAGAGTTTGGGTTTTGTGAGAGTGTTGTACATATTGTCTTAGTTTAGAACACTTTCTCTGGTGAATTTGAATGTTATGATTCCATGAACATCTTAACTTTTTGATTGTGAATTTACTTATCATTGGCTTGTTTGTGGAGATCATGATACTTTGGATTAATCTTTTAGTGCATTGTCTGTAAAGCATTGGGATGTTACTACTTCACATGGATAGCATGAGTTTAGAAGACTTTATGAGCTGTTAAATGCTGTAAAGTCTGTAAGTGAAGATGGTCCTGTTGGTAGCTTTTTTATCTTTGGACAAGTTTTGTGACAGTGAATATGAAATTTTATTTTCCTCCTATTTTCCTAGAATATTCTGGGTTTGAGATTAAACATGGCAACTTGTCATGTTGTGCCATTTGCTTGTTTTCTATATATAGGTAAAAATGTCAAATATTTAGCTGTGTTATGTTCTCATCATTGTACTTTCTTCTGTGAAAGGGAAGAGAATTTTATATGATTCCCTTATGAGCGGAGGGAGAAGGGAAAGACTCACTTGACAGTGTATTTGCTTTAAGTGCTGTGTTGAAATGACTATGCTAAATGTAAATAGGGAGGATTAAATTTTGTGCTTTGTTTAATGGCCTGCTGCTGGTGTTTCCAGTCGGACTGCATATTTACCATTCCCCAAGTATCTGGCACTTAGAAGCAACTAATTATAGAAACAATGACTTCCATATTTGTAAAGTTTATCTTAAAATAGATGAACTGTAACTTGCCTTACTACTAACATGGCTTTTAAATTATGAAATCCAAGATGGAAAAGTAGGATTGTTTTCCTAAAAAAACAGGTTTAGCTATGTTTTTATCTTTGGATTTTTTTTTACATTACATTTTTACATTACATTTGTGATAACACTTCCTGTTTCCAGACCTCCAGACCATAAACCAGCTGATTTTATTCCAGCCCTCTGAGATGTGGCATCTGTGTCTATTTTCTCACCCTGTGAGTGGTAAGATTGATATCTAAGCATTTCCCTCCAAGAGAACAAGATGACAGAGAACCTATTTAATGGAAGTTGCTGAATGACATTGAGATACAATGAACAAAAACTTTTCTAAGATTAAGCGTACAGTTTTATAACTATAGGACAAAGTTTACCAGTCTGTTCCTGCTTGTGTCATCTTCTGTCTTTGCAGCTGTTGATGACTACAGTAGCTTTTATATAGGAAACAAAGGAGCTCTTCAGTGTATATGCTGTCTTGAAAGACTTGTAATTGTTGCACTGAAATATGTAATGAGCTACACTGCAAAACATTTTGTAAATTGAAACTAGGGGTATCTACAAAAGAGACTTCTGTCTAAATCTTGCTTTCTTTTGAAGGGGTGTGCTTCCATTAGTAGGCAGCTAATTGAAAGTCTGATGTTTCAGCATGACTGAAATTCATGTTTAGAGTTGAGTTTGGTTATCAAAGGTCTATTTCAATAAAGCTTTGTTTTGCTTTGTGATATGAAAGGTTGAATAAACATGGATAAGTTGCACTCCAGAATAAAATTTAGTTTTGTCTTGGAGTATTTTCAGTGTTTGCTTTTAGATTGTCCGATCAAAACCCTGTATCACTTTGTAGTAAGGTCTGACCTCGCGTTTACTGATGCCAGTGGCAAAGTGCCAATTGTTTTAGAGGATGCAGACTAGAATGAATCTCAATACTGAGAGCTGTTGGAGCATGAGCTTGTATCACAGGTGTTGTAAGGATTAGGGAATGTGAGGAGCCGTCCTCCAAGTCCTTTAGTCTGTGACAAATCTTGTCTGTGGTTACAAACCAGTGGCATGATCAGTCCTGTTGGTGCTGTTTGGGTGCACTTGTCACTCCATTTGTACTGTGTGGGTCCACATCTTTGAGGAATTGTGTTCATATATATTTCCAGCACTTTGAGTTATGCACTTTTTGTTTGCTTCTGGCAAAAAAACCCCATCATTTGTCATTGGTTTCATCTTCCCCAAATCTTAAGCACCTCAGCATGGTGTTTAAAGAAACAAACCTACCACTATCAAACTGTTAATTTGGCATTATTGTTTCTGTATCTCAACCGAGGAGTACAGAGACAACCTGTTAAAAGAATTAAGAATTTTCAGTAGAAGACAACTTTTGTTTGTCTGGTGCAATGGGAAATGACCAGCACCCTCACTTAATACTAAATTGATTTCTTTCACTTTTTGTTTCGCTTTTCTTCTTGCGCTGTGATGCAAGTATTGTTTCTGTTGTTCTGACAACATATTAGCTGCCAAGAGGGCTAAAATGCTGTCAAATACAGGAGTTACTTTGCTGTCTATCTTTACCAACCCTTCTACCTAGCTGAGAAATCCGTGGTCCTAAACAAATCTGCTGAGGTAACTTGGGACAAATTGCTTCGCATTCCTCGTTTTTCCCCCTCCCTTAAACCAGTGGCCATCCATGCAAGGTGCAGAGTTAATGCTGTGGTTTGGTTAGCAGTCTGACGTGACTTAGTGCATTTGTTTCCCTGTTTGCTTTAAGCTTCATAAAGTTTACTGCCTTAATCTGGAGACACATCCTATGTAAAATAGGACTTTTGGAGTGTGCTTGGAAGCCTGGTAAAATACTATAAGGAAGCAGTATGGTGAAGTTAAATTTGCTTTAGTTGGTAATACATTTGAGCTTTCTGTTTTCTACCCCAGAGTGGAAATGGGATCTTGTTGTCTAATGAAATGTGTAAGTTGTGCTGAGGATTGCATGTATTATGCTTGCAGAATAGTTTTGAAACATTTTTTTTAGACTTCTAAAATTTTCAGTTGCTGTTTTGATGAGTTGGCACGCTACAGAAAAAAATACAAAATCTAAACCAGAGGTTTATCCTGAATTCTTTCCTTTGCTGAAACAAGTTTTTTGAAAGGATTTAAAACCCCCAACCTCCATAAACCAAACAAACCTGTATGTGCAGACTAAATTGCACAAGAAAACAGTGTTTAAGGTATAATGCATGTAAAAGGCTTGTGAAATGCAGTTTTCTTTCCTTTAAATAACAAACACTCTCCAAGTTCTATGAGCGAAAAAAGAAATTAACTAATTGAGTATGATTACAGGATATGCTGTGTCTTTATTTTGCCATTATAGGTAAGCTAAACTTGTTATGAGTTGTACAGAAAATGGTAATTAAATATATCACCCAATTGCTCTGTCATAGCAGTAATCATTGCCTGTATAAGAAACTGGGCAACAGGAAAGGAAGCATTAAAGTTGTCTTTCTAGTTTGGGCATCTCTGAGTTGGTTGAGCCTAACAAAATCAAGTGGAATAATTCAAATTATTTTCCTAAACTTGTAAAATTATGATACGAGACTGTTCTGTGTTGTGCAAGTTTTTTAGTAAATTTAGGAAAAAACCCTAACCCCTTAGTAGCCCTATTTTTTCTGGAAAGATTTAAATAAACCAAATTTTATCCAATCCACCTTCCAGCTAGGGATTATCCTCACAAATTGACAAGAAATACTTTGCTCTGGCAGCCTTGCTTCTGCTTTGATCGTTTATATCTCCTTTTTTTAATACTTGATGTGAAAGACTGTTCTCCCATAATCCTAATAATGACTGATGATGTAGTACAATGTCACAAAAATCATTGTAATGAGACCATTCTGCAAGAGGCCTGTCAGGAAAGAATGATTTTTGTATTTCCACATCAGTCTCCCAAAATAATATAAAGATAGTACAGACAACCAGACAGGAGAGATCTTTGAAGCAGGGAATCTTGTCCCAACCTGAAGGACAAATAGAATGTTTTGACTATTTTCTGAGCCAGGACTCGAGTTTATTATTAGTATCTTGGCTGAAGTTCCCTTGACATGTTGTGGGCAGATAATGACCTGCAGATTAGGAATACATAGTTGTTTGGAAGTTTTCAGTGTTTATGAAGCACTCATCCTTGTTTTTCTCTTGAATGTTCTATGGATGAGACATCCTTTCTGTGTTCCTGTAATGTTTATGCCATAGTCTTGTAGGCCAGCCCATAACTGAATCTATTCTCAGGAAAATATTTTTGCCTGACAGCCTTGAAATAGCACAGAAAAAACTCTGTTAGAATTTCAGGGAGGGATTGTTTGGGTTTTTTAATGAAAAGTCTTTATCCTCGTGGTGCGTTGAGGAGAATGCCGTGGGGTTTTGCAGAGGGGTTGGCGAGTCACGGGATGTGCCTGAGGTCAGGGAGGAAGCTCCAGGCTGCGACTGGATTTGTGTTGCACAAGTTCAGTGCTGCTGCAGCTGCCCCACAGCTTTTCCCGGAAGTGGAACTTGGGGAGTTGGAAGAGTTACTGACGAAGAAAGGAATGTTTGCCACCTATCTAATGATAAAGAAATGCATTTAATTAATCCTAAGGTGATTGTTCCCTCTAAGGCAGGCAGACCTTGTCGCAGAGCAGGTGGTGGCTCTTCTGTATCTGTGCTTATAGAATCCTGGAATGGTTTGGGTTGGAAGGGACATTAAAGATCATCAGTTCAGCCTGGCCTTGAACACTTGCAGGGATGGGACATCCTTCCATTTATTGTAATCCATATAGACTATCTCCATTTTATAGCCGTAAGCATTTTGAGAACAGGCATTAATAAATACACTTTTCTGATAAGAACAGTATCTTGTCACTTGCAAAGACATACTATTGTCCCACTCCCCCCGCCCCAGCACTCTAGTTCCACTTTTATCATTTTATTTGTTTTTTAGATGTTTTGATTTCGACTTTTGATTAGTGCTGGAACATCACATCTCTTAAACTCAATTTTGTCTTTAAATGATTGATATTGTTACTGAATAAGCATATCAAAGCAGACACTCATTTTGTTGGAAGAGATACTTCTGTCTCCCCAGCACGCTTCAAAAAGTCCAAGGACACATAATCTCCTTAAGAAATTGTTAAAGTAATCCTGGAGTTTATACTTCATAGTTTTTGTGGATTTTCCCCTGTTCTATATAATTTTTTTCAGTTCTGAAATAATTTTGACCAAGCTTTGGCCTTGGTCACTCTGGCTTGCAGAATGTCCTACCATTAAAGTTATTAAGGCTGTGACTTGATATCAAGTTAATACTTGGAGGCATCCTGCAGACAATGGTCTTCTATCCTAAGCAGGATTTCACTTATTTTCTCCTGTGTTTATGAAGCTCATCTTGGTGAGGTTTGCAGTATCTGGAAGAAGTGAGTGATATGTAAATATAAATTATTTGATGACCTCATGTTTACAGGAAATGGCTAATGGTGAAAATTGAGATTTTTATGAGATTTTATGCAGTGTTACAAGCATGAATTAGCAAATTTGGTAATGGAAGGGTAAAAATAATAAGAGACAGGCACTTTGTTTATAATAACACTTTTTGCAGGAAAAGTTTGATTTCACTTGTACAGGTAATCCAAAGAGGAATGACCTGTTACGGAATGACTGTTTTCACAGTTAATTAGTTTGAATGTCATATTTGGAATTGGGAAGAAGCGATTAAGCCAAATTTTTGGTTTAGCATTTGAAATTGAGGGAATTCTAATATTACTAAATAAATAATATGCATTGAAAATACCTTTCATATAAAAATGCATCAGTCACTGGTAGTTGTGGTGATTTAATAGTGAATGTAATACTTATGTGAAAATCAGGGAGCTTTTACTGTCTCAACTGTTTTTTCCTCTCCTCTTCGTAGGTGACAGCGAAGTGCTTAAATACCAGTTGAATTTCAACTCATTTGTTGAATTACAGTGTAACTCACAGTCTTAGTAATTTACTTGATGATGATTCTACCTCTTGCTCAGTAATTAACTTTTCTTGTATGTAAGTGTGTCAGACTAACTAAACAAAAAGCCAGTGCTTTGCATGAGCCGGGCTTGACCTCACTTCTAGTTCAGTCTGATACATTATCAAGTAAAAGTAGCTTTTCTTGCTCACTGAGAAAACTGTATTTTCAAAAGATTTTTGGACTTGCCCCGCTCACTTCCTCCACTCCCATGCTGCTAAAACAATATGGGGTCTTGTTTAAGAAGAATAATTTTGAGGGACTTGAAGGTTCTGATATTGGGTGTAAGACTGTCTCTGGATTGTGAACGTGATGCAGAGCAAGGGCATGGGCTGAGATATGGTGGGTGTGGGACTACTTGACATGGTATTTTCAGGGCTCCCATTTAACTGCTCCTGCTGTTCTGCAGGTAGTGGGAAGGATATGACTGTCCTCAGCACACTGGTCCTTCAGGCTCTCCTTTTTGTAAAACAAGAGCATGTATTCATACAGGTCGAGTGTTACCTTTGGAATGCTTTCTTGGGCAGATGGAAGGAAAATTGTCTGGACTCCTTTTCTGCTTTAGAAAATCTTCAGATTTGGTACTCCGTGAAGTAGTAATGTTAAATATAATTCTGCTGAAATCTTTGTACAAAAAAAAAAGATTATTTTCAACTGAATATGGAATTTAAGGGTACTTTGGATCTGCAGTTGTCTTACTGAATGGAGCATTTTTCATTGTTTAAGATGTAGCTGTGCCATGGACAAAACCATCTTAAACTGAGGATGCCTTCAGGATCAGGAGAGATGCTCTTCTTTGAAAGCAGAGTTTAAAACTTACTTCTAAGTGGTCTTTAGTGCCTTCTTCATGGCAAACTTTAATCATCATCTTAACGCTATAAAGCATGTTAAAATGGTGCAGATGGGATGTAGGGAGGCTTCTTCTGTGACAAACTAGCTATTTTAGCAGTAAACCTGTGGTTGAGTGCTGAAAAGTCTTTTTTATAATTGCCTAGGAACACGGTCAATTTTTTAGAGCAGGCCAGGCATTACTACATCTTCCATATGTTGGTTTCACTTCTGAAAGCCTACACAGCTCTGTTCCACATACAGTGCTAATTTGACTTCTTTCTGTGCTCAGGCTGATATATCCTCTGCAAGATCTGAACTTCAGTCCCTTTTAAATTAATTGGTGTTTGTATTGCACTTGTAAAGGTTAGCAGAAATGCTAAATGTTGGTGATCTGTGTTACACCCTGCCTTGATTGGAAGGATGCAGGAAGCACTTGCCAACTGTTTTCCACCTCCTGTGGGCTTGTCATCCATTTGCCTGCTGGTCGTGGTACTGAGCGTACAACTTCATCAGCAATTTATGATTGTAATTAATGAAGACATTGTTCCTTTTCTCTTAAGAATGTCAAGCTGTCAGCTGAAGTAGAACCATTTATTCCTCAGAAGAAGGGTCCAGAAACACTAATGATCCCGATGGCGCTTCCTAATGACAGTGGAGGGATTAATGGCATGGAACCAACTCCAATCCCTAGCTACCTGATCACCTGCTATCCATTTGTACAGGAAAATCAATCCAACAGGTAATAAGTGGCTGTGATCTTCATGGAAGAGGATCTATTTTTAAATGAGTTTGTACTTCTGGTAGACTTGAGAGGAGTCAACAACTGTGGGCTGTATATCCATTGTTTTTGCTGACTGTATTTAATCTTCTGACCCTTCATGGGTCACGATGAAATTTCTCCGTCTCCACTCTTTTACTTGTTTTCTTCCCTATGCTTTTCTGTGTTCATATTCTTTGCTGCCTTTTTTTTCCTGGCTACAATGTCTGGTGCAAATCCCTCTCAAAATCACCTGCTGTGCTCTTGGATCATCCATGGCAGTCAGTAGGTCTGTGTCTGCACCTCTGATGCTGAATGAAGGGCAGTTTTGGGTGTCCCACTTGGGTCCTACCATGGTGAAATTGGCTGACTCGGTATTGAGTGTAGCTGTATCCAGTTTTCTTCATGTAACTAGTTAAAATACGCTGAGTTTAGGAACTTACTATAATAAAACTGTTAATTTTAAAGAGCTGGTAAAGATCTGAGTTTTGTTTGAGAAGGGAAAAACTTACTGAGTTGTTGCAAAGTTGCCTTTGCTTTTGCTTTTTTTTTACAGACAGTTTCCTTTATATAACAATGACATCAGATGGCAACAACCCAGCCCAAATCCTGCAGGACCATACCTTGCTTATCCTATAATATCTGCACAGCCACCTGTTTCTACAGAATATACTTATTATCAGCTGATGCCAGCACCATGTGCTCAGGTCATGGGGTTCTACCATCCTTTCCCTACCCCCTATCCTGCACCCTTTCAAACACCAAATGCTCTGAGTACAGTTACTGCAGAGTGCACTGAGCGGCCCAGCCCATCAGGACAGGTCTTTCCACTGTCCGGTCAGCGGAGCAGGAGCAGTAACAGGGGACCAGTGGTACAAAAAGTAAGTCTGCTTTTTTGCAGGATAAATAGAACTGTTTAAAGAAAATGTCTTTGCACAGGAAGCGTGTATCTCACTGGAGCTTAGGGCAGGTGTGTCAGTAGTGTCAATGCAAGATGGGCAGAAAAGGTGTTATTCAGAGAGCGGAAGAACTGTACAGAGATTTTCTGGTAAAATAATTTGTGAGTTTATAAAGTGTGCAAGTAGAATATGGGGAAAATCCCACTGCTTCTCTGCTACTGTGGTCTGAGCTTAGAATTACTTCATTTGAGAACAAAGGAAGTATACCCATACTCTTTCTTCACATTTTTCTGGTACTTTCACATGATAATGAACAGTTCATGTAGAAAATAATGCCAAGAGGTTAATAAATGAAGCACTTCTGTGAATATTTCCTTTAATCTCTTGTCTTGAAACATGTGACTTTTGTAGAGAGCATTAGAATTTTTAATTGCTTTGCTTGATTACAACTACAGAAACAAATCCTATGGCTTTTTTTTTTGTGTGTATGTGGCTAATATTTTAAAACAGCAGCAGCAGTTACAGATGCACATAAAAAATAAACGTCCTCCAGTGAAAAATGTTGCCACTCAAAAGGAGACTAGTTCGTCAGGTCCTGAGAACAGATCAAAGATTGTTTTGTTGGTTGATGCCTCACAGCAAACAGGTAATTTGTTTCTTAAGTTCTGGGTGTACAAAATAGCTACAACTACATGTCAGTTGCCATCTTTTCTAAAAGAGGGTGGACCTGGTTTAGACACGACTTTTAAAAGAAGTCTTTGCATTTCAAAAGGATAATGAAGAAAAGGTGCTGATGATTGCAGATTGCCACTCAATATGTCACCTTCTAATGTTGCAATAATATGGTACTCCTGCAGAGACTCTGCCACTGTCAGACACTCTCCTCATGGAGGAGCTGGTTGTTATTAACAGTTGGATTTAGGCATAATTTAAATTCAGTGCTGGTTCAAGGTTTTTAATAGACTTTAGCCTTTTCAATTTATTTTTATGATGTGTAGGTTTTTCATGTCTCTTAACAATTCCTGCACGAGTAATTTTATTTATATTGTTTCTTGAAGACTTTCCTTCAGATATAGCTAATAAGTCACTTTCTGAGAGCGCCTCTACAATGCTTTGGAAATCAAAAGGCAGACGCAGAAGAACTTCTCACCCTGCTGCAGAGTCCTCCAGTGAACAAGGTGCAAGTGAAGCAGACATTGACAGTGACAGTGGCTATTGTAGTCCTAAGCACGGCAATAACCAGGCTGCAGCCATGACTTCAAGAAATACAGATTCTTGTGCCATGAATGTATGTAAACATAACTGAGTGACTTCACTGTATTTCTGTCTTACAGACTACTGAAGGTTACTAAAAAAATTATTTCTTTCCTTTTCAGGTTGTAGAACCATCAATAAATGCAAGTAAGCATTGTCATAACTGGTGAGCTGTTTAAAATTTGGCTGGGTCACATTTGTATTTTGGCTTTGTGTTTTGCCAGAAACCACCTCTTGATCTACTTGAGCATGCTGCTCTAACTCATCAGATACTCCTGAAATTTAATGTAATTTCCAACTGCCTCCAGCAAGACACTACTTAATTCTTTAATGAACAAGTGTATAGCAATCACTAATGGTTTATCAATAGCTGCCTTTCTTTAATGGGTTAAAAAAGCTAAAGACTCCAGTGGAGGCATTCAGACAAAGCTGTGCTTCTGTTTATCCTCAAGCTTCATAACCCTGCAGAGCTGAGGATCATACCTGGGTAGTGGTATTCTCTATTTGAGAAGTACTGATACTTTTTAGAAGCTTCAGAGAAATACTGACTGAACTGAAATCTGTATGAATGTGAACCTGAGATTTCGTTTGTCTGACTGCTTCATAATGAACAACTGTTGGCAGTTGGAATGTCCCATAAAGGTAATTCTGCTGATGTCTAAAAATAGCTACAAAAGTAAATATTTTTACAAGAGAATTAGACTTTCTTAGAGAACTCTGTTTGTATCAAAACTGTGTTCCTGGCTCTGTTGGCATATGTGTCATTGGGACACATTCTGCTGTACTAATTCAGTTTTTCATACGTGGCACTTCTCTTTCAGCTGGTATAAGTTGGGCTAATGTAAATTCCCAGGCAACTCAAAAAAAACCTTGGATTGATAAAACTCAGACCTTTTCTAGAGGTGGAAGACAAGCTGAGCAAAGAAATAATCCACAGGTATGTTGTTATGGTTCTAAACTCAAGTCTTTTGGAGCTTTTTATAATATGTATATGAAAATATAGAATTTGAAAGGAATTATAACCTACAAATAATATACAATGAAAAGAGTGAAAGAAGAGGGTAGAAACTCAGCCTAAAAGTCCAGTTGAACATTTTGAACTGGGATGTTTCTTGAGCTAGCTCTTTATCATGTATATAAAATTTGATGTACTTAGCACTCTTCTGATTGTAGCCTCATCTTTATATGTATCTACCTAGGAAGAACACTGCATATACAGAGTAACTTATGAAATCAAGACAGTGTGGATGGTGAAAAGTTAGTTCACTTTTTGACCCATTCACACTTCAGGAAAAAGAAAATCCTCTCAAACTTTCTCAAGAAAGATTTTGATGCGAGGGTGAACTAGAACCCCATGTTCTCTCTTCTGTTGTCTTTGAAACTTTTAAAATTTACATTAGCATACCACATTTTTATAACTTTTATTATTTCTTAATGATTTAAAATGTTTTAAATGATTTGTGCAAAAACTTGAATACATTCCTGTGAAAATTCCTCCAGGCGGGACAGGAATTGTGTAGTTAGTAATAGGAAGGCCACTCTCTCCTTCCTCCTCAGAATTTTGATAGATTGCATTGGGGCAGGTGGTTCAGAGGGGGACAGAGATGGCTGAAACATTTGCCTGTGTTTAAAGGTAGTTCTTTTCTTCAGTTTGGTTTTTGCAGACAGGGGTTGCTGACCTCATCAGACATGCCTGTATGTGCAAACATGTGAGCTAGCTTGTCCTGTTCAGGGTTTACATGGAGCTCTTAAGTTGTCTTGAATCTTTCCAGTTAGTGTCCACAGGTCATTATATCAAGAAGCTTGTGAATGCTCTTAACTGGCAGTGTAGCAGTATCAGAGGCTTTAAAAGCCGCTATTGTTAGTTTATGGCNATATGTTGAAGAGGCAGTAACTGCATGCAGAATAATTATGTAGTGGGGGAAAGTTCTTTTGAGTGATTGTGATTACAGGCAGTTCCTCAGGATTCGTGTCTGGTAAACAAAGTCACCAGCAACTCACGGGTTTCTTCATGTCGAGCCAAAAGGAACTTTTTTTCCCAGGTTAAAAATTCAGAGATGAAAATATGGAGACACTG
>WEKX01011377.1:167238-232670 GCA_013390025.1 Pitta sordida
CTTTCTCAAGAAAGATTTTGATGCGAGGGTGAACTAGAACCCCATGTTCTCTCTTCTGTTGTCTTTGAAACTTTTAAAATTTACATTAGCATACCACATTTTTATAACTTTTATTATTTCTTAATGATTTAAAATGTTTTAAATGATTTGTGCAAAAACTTGAATACATTCCTGTGAAAATTCCTCCAGGCGGGACAGGAATTGTGTAGTTAGTAATAGGAAGGCCACTCTCTCCTTCCTCCTCAGAATTTTGATAGATTGCATTGGGGCAGGTGGTTCAGAGGGGGACAGAGATGGCTGAAACATTTGCCTGTGTTTAAAGGTAGTTCTTTTCTTCAGTTTGGTTTTTGCAGACAGGGGTTCCTGACCTCATCAGACATGCCTGTATGTGCAAACATGTGAGCTAGCTTGTCCTGTTCAGGGTTTACATGGAGCTCTTAAGTTGTCTTGAATCTTTCCAGTTAGTGTCCACAGGTCATTATATCAAGAAGCTTGTGAATGCTCTTAACTGGCAGTGTAGCAGTATCAGAGGCTTTAAAAGCCGCTATTGTTAGTTTATGGGATTGGGAGAATAGGAAAAACCAGATTTTTTTTTTCATCCAGTGTCGGTTTAGACTCTAAATCTGGCAATTATTTTAGATACTTAAAAACAAAGCTGGCACGAAGAGTTTTAAATGAGGTTGCTCCAGCCAAATTCACTGTACCTCAAGGCAGAATTGTACTAGAAACTATTTTCCTTTGAAACTAAATTGGTACCAGGTCTGTAGGAAATCTTCTTGAGAAGCACATAAGTATCAATGTGAAATTCAAGTCATGCATTGGTTTTGGCCAACCAGTTTTGCATGTGGGTGTCCACCACATAATAAACAGATGAATTTTTATGGCACTATATTCATGTCTCTTAGAGAACTGTGTGCATGTGCATTGTCATGAAAAATATGTTGAAGAGGCAGTAACTGCATGCAGAATAATTATGTAGTGGGGGAAAGTTCTTTTGAGTGATTGTGATTACAGGCAGTTCCTCAGGATTCGTGTCTGGTAAACAAAGTCACCAGCAACTCACGGGTTTCTTCATGTCGAGCCAAAAGGAACTTTTTTTTTCCAGGTTAAAAATTCAGAGATGAAAATATGGAGACACTGTTTTTGGCTTGAGGAGGAGGAATACTCTGATACTATCTGTGGAATATTTGTGCAGGTTTAAAAAAAAAAAAGGCCAGCTAAAAAACACCACCACAAAAAAAGCCTGGAAACTCCAAAGCACACCTTATCTACTGTAATTCCATAAAAACTAAACCTAGTTTCTAACTAGCAGGCATGAGAGAGCTTTCTGTGTGTGCACATGTCTTGAAAATACCAATCACTTGTATTATTTTCAGTCTGGTTTCAGATGCAGAGACCACAGCACATCTTCAGAAAGAAGGCAGAGTTTGCAGAAGAGACATGACAAACCCCTGACTACAAGCCAGTCAAGCAGAGCAGAACAGAGCCCTGAGCCTCTGTATTTTGAGGTACTATTGTAGGAAAGCTGTCTCCACATTGCACACAACTTGCCTTTCCACACAGTAGGTGATGTCCTCAAGAGGAAGCTGCCAAACATCTGGCTCCAGGAGTTGTATGATACAGTGCACTAATTTATTAGATAACTCTGTCAGCATGTACAAACAGAGACTTGTATTCAGGTGATGTGGAAAGTGTAAGAATTTAGAGCTATGTGTGACAAATTAGATAAGCAGCTTCCAAGTAACTTGCTGTTCACTTGTGAATAAAAATTAGTGTTCTCTGGTTTTTACCCCCTAATTGTAACTGTATTTTTTGGTATAAAAAGTTTTATTGATCTTTTTTGAAAAACACTACTTGGATATGGAAATGCTTTGTTAATTTTTGATTTGCTACCTGTGTCATTTTTAAGCTCTTCTAGCTTATATGGGACTTTGGGATTCAATTCATTTTTCTGCCTTAAACAGTTTCGGTTGGTGCTTCTCAGGTGACTTTTGGTTACCTTCTTTTCATTTTTAATTTTTGTATCGTTTAGGATGAAGATGAATTTCCAGAGCTAAATAGTGACAATGGCAGCAAAAGTAGTAACATCCAGCAAAAGATCTCACCCAAAGTAGTAAGCAATGATTTTGTTTTGCAAAGCATTTTGTTTTGAGACTACTCAATTTGTGTAAATATTGATAAATCTGCTACAATACTTGTAGTTAAGTAATTGTGATGATAGTGGGATATTTGCATTACCAACCTTGGATACTAAAGAAATGCCAATTAAAATAAGCAGGGAACACTTCTTTAAAAAAGAAGTGCTGGATTTTTGTCTGCTAATGCAATTGTAAGATACATATCATGGTCACTGAGTATCATAGAATATCCCAAGTTAGCAGGGACTGCTACATCCTGATGCTTCAATGCAGACTTCTCTTAAGATTGTTCAATCTGCAAATGTGTAGTAATGGCGTCAATTTTTCAAACTAACTACAGGTTGTGTGGTTTATTTCAAAATAAACTATATCTTCTTTAAGGCTGTGGGGAAGTTGTTGGGAAGATACTTTTTTAGTGTGTGATCATCTTAAATATTGTTGCAGAGCTGTACATATAGATTGCTTAATCTATTTGGCTGCTTTCCAGGAAAGTCAAGTCCTATGTGAAATCTTTGAGGGGGGTGGGAAATATTTTATTTAGCAGTCAGGCTGGAAAACCTTCTGAAGCCATAATTGGAGCTAAATATAATAGTTTTCCAATACAAATCCTAAATATAAATAAATAAGCTTTTAGTTTTACTGACTTGCTGTGTCATCTAGGTGCAGTTACAGGATGTAATACTGGTAATCAAACCCTTGGATGATTTGGTTTCTGGAGTGCCACACATCTTACAGTCTTGAGAGAAAGGTGTTTCATTGTGGGTTTTTTCCTTTTGTTTGAAATTCTAGTTGGATGACTTGCCAGAGAATTCTCCAATCAATATAGTCCAAACTCCAATTCCCATTACAACCTCAGTACCAAAGCGTGCTAAAAGCCAGAAGAAGAAGGCCTTGGCAGCAGCACTTGCAACAGCTCAAGAGTATTCTGAGATAAGCATGGAACAGAAAAAACTTCAAGTGTGTAACACCCCGCCCCCCCCAGTAGTTGGTAAAGAGGAGTGGCACTTACCTGTTGCTCCTCTTATTCTCTTAATAATTTTTTTGTAAAGAATGTTGCAGGCACAATTTCTTTGTATTTATTGGCACGTGATGTTCCTGTTGTAGGAGGCTTTATCCAAAGCAGCTGGAAAGAAAAGCAAGACGCCTGTTCAGTTAGATTTGGGTGACATGTTGGCAGCTCTTGAAAAGCAGCAGCAAGCAATGAAAGCTCGTCAGATCACCAACACCAGGCCTCTCTCATACACAGGTATTTGTAATCTGCTTGACAGTTGCTAAATGAATTTTGTGATGATGAAGATTTGATTAATCTGGGCATCTTAAATGTTGGGGTTTTTTCTGTCAAGTTTTTGGTTTTGAATATCATCATAAAAACCTGGAAAGTCTTTTTAATGCATTTCTCAATAATTCACCTCTGTTTTCTTCCTTTGAGCTGCAGAATGCAATGGTGAAAATCCGTGTAGAACTGAGGCCAAATATCTTTTAAAAGATCTGCTACTCAGGATTCAGGTCTTGAGAGTAATTCAGTGCTGAAATGAATATGTGAGAAGAACTGTGTTAGGTCAAACCAAACATCTATTAAAGATGCTACAAAACACTTTTTGAAAGCAGCTTGGAGGGATACCTCTGACTGATACAGAGGGATATCTCTCTAGGAAATGCTTTCCATCTCTGATGACACATCCTGTGGTAGAGTGTAGTAAGAAGAAACCTGTGGATAAACATTTCTTTGTGGTGGGATTTTTTGGGGTGAAAGTCAGTGTTGGGGTTTTTGTTGTTAGCTTTCATAGCCTTTGTATTACAAAAACTAAACAACTATTCCTAGATTTTTTCCCCTATGATTCTTAGTTCTCATCTCTGCTCTAATCTGAAGAGTCTTGGTCTATTTAGTTGTTTAATTATGGAAATGTCTTTTCTGAGAACCCATGTTGCGTTCTCTGTACCTTTGTATAGTTCTACTTTGTCTGAACTTCCTTATTTTTAAAAGAATATACTCAGAATATTGTTGTAGTTCCATGAATGTATGCAATGGCTTAATTATGCTTTTTTGTTTGCTATTTTCAATAAACCATTAAATTAGCTTTTTTATTGCTTGCTGCCAAGTACAGAATTGACATTTTTGTAATTATCTATTATAACCCACCAGTCCCATTCCTGAGCACTTGTAGGTAGCCTGGAGTCCATCCTTATGCACATAGTTACCATTCTCTTTCTTGTGTGTTGCTTCATTTACCTGCTTGATTTTTGGCAGTGTTCAGACATTACTTCAAGTTGGCAAGGCTGTATCAAACAAAGCTCAGCAAAGAACTGTTGGCATTTCTATTGGAGACAGCATTTGTTTTATTCTCTTTCTGGCAGAAGATACGCTTAACTATATGCTGCACTCTCTTGTCTGCTTTGTCCTGTCAACTGGACAAGTCTTCGGCAACTAAAAATCAATGTTTGGATAAATACTTGCAACTTATCTTACCATAAATAGCTAACTAATAAAGCTACANCCTGTTCTCATGAGCGTAGGGCAAGGGAGTTGTGAGCTTCTGCCTCTGGTTCCTGCTGAACTGGTGCCCTGTCCTTTGGATCTAGGAATGTAACAACTTTTAGACCCCTGTAATTAGATGAAGGTGATACAAATATATCTCAACACAGACTGCAAGGTTTGGGGCTTTTTTAGCTATAGGCACTATAAGCATAGGGACACAGAGGAAATCTTTAATTGTTTTTTTTATGTTGCTGCTTCCTAGTCTGTGGTCCAGTGTAGTATGCTAATTTAATTCTTCGTAATCCTTTTTGTAGAGATGGGTATGGAANCATTTCTATTGGAGACAGCATTTGTTTTATTCTCTTTCTGGCAGAAGATACGCTTAACTATATGCTGCACTCTCTTGTCTGCTTTGTCCTGTCAACTGGACAAGTCTTCGGCAACTAAAAATCAATGTTTGGATAAATACTTGCAACTTATCTTACCATAAATAGCTAACTAATAAAGCTACGTGTAGTCATTTGAAAAAGATCCCTTACCATTTATTAAAATAATTCCTGGAATCCATAGCTTTCTAAAACACGAGGCTAAGTTGAAGAAATCTTAAAACCATCTGGAAGCAACAATATCTGATGATGTAATTTTCCTGTTATTATGAACTGATTTTTTTTTCCAAGGAAGGAAAATGTACTTAGAGAATTCATCAGTGGGAATTCTGAAAACGGTCTTGAAATAAAGCTTGACATGTCTTTGGTGAAACTAATATCTATCTTGTATTTAGNTTTTAGCTATAGGCACTATAAGCATAGGGACACAGAGGAAATCTTTAATTGTTTTTTTTATGTTGCTGCTTCCTAGTCTGTGGTCCAGTGTAGTATGCTAATTTAATTCTTCGTAATCCTTTTTGTAGAGATGGGTATGGAACTTGAAGTAAACCCACTGTTTTTCATTGAGTAGATTCAGAAATAATTGTGTGTATGTATCTACATACATGCACTCCAAGTAGGTATGTACACAAGAAATAGAGTATATGTATATGGAAATTAGAAAGGAAAATACAAAAGTGTGAGCCCAAAAACCACAAGTGTGAAAGCCTTTTTCAAACTTGCCTGTGACCCCAGTTAGAGGAATTCAGAGCTACATGTTCAGAAAAGTTTTGTAAACTCTTTTTTGCTGTTGCTATTAAACATCATAGTGATGCCAGTATATCCATGGCTACTTACGTTTGCACTTTCTTTTATAGAAAGGATTCTCTTTGTTGAGAGGATCTTCACCAAGTTCACTAGTATGGTTGCTTAAGGTATTTTTTTACAGGCATGGGGATGAGGAATTTTTTAATGAGTATTATGTATTGAAGCTGTGAAAGTACTTTCAACAGCTTTATGTAGAAGTGTGTGAGTATTAAGTATACCATCTGTAAAATGCTGGAATGAAATACTCTTCAAATCAAAGAGGAAAGTGAAATGATTTCAGGGATTTCTGTGCTGGCATGCCTAGGAAGGTTCAAAACAACTCAGTAACTTTGTGTTACAGTCATCAAATGGACAGGTATCTCTATAATTTTCAGATGCTTAAAAATTATTTTGTTCCTAGATTATTTTGAAAGAGAGAGAGGAGAAGAAGGGTCGTTTATCTGCTGACCACAGCCTTCTGGGTTCTGATGAACAGAAAGAGGCTCATATCAGCCTGACTGCTGATGAGTCTCAAGAGCTGGCCTCTCAAGAAGGTTGGTCTCTATATCTCTAGACTACCATCACTCCCCCCAGTTGTACTAATGTGCTTATTTTCATATTTTGTGTTTCTCTTTGCGTGCTGCACAATTTATTGATGCTAACTTTTTTTACCTATATGAAATAGGAGCAATTTAAACCCTTTTCTGAAATGCCTTGTCTGTCCCTCAGCTGTGGAAGCCTCAGTACAGTCTGGGTTCTCAGTACATAATCTTCATACAGCCTTTTAATTCACTGCTCAAGTGGATGCTCCCGGCACATGTCAGTTTGATACCATTTTTGATAAGGAAGGAAAATGTGACCTGTTGTCAACCGTGCCATGTCATCACAGTGGTTTTTCATGATAAGCAGACTGAAAGTTTTCCATATATAGAAGTTGCAAGCTGTTTTCCAGTTTGTTGAACATGCTTGTTGATGAACTCCTGTGTCAGGGCTGTCAATCTGCAGCAGCAGCCCTGAGCAACTGAGAAACTTCAAAGGATTGTCTGTGTCTTTAATGTGTTTGGGGCAGGGAGGGTGGGGGAAGGAGGTGTCTCTCAGGATTCCAGATGTATTGCTTCCTAACTCTTCTTCTGAACATACTGCCTGACTTCACCTCACTGAAGTGGGAAAATCCTAAGTATTCTAGGAATAAGTTAGTTGAATTTTATACTATATAAATAGTAAAGAATTACTGGACAAAGTTGTAGGATTTAGACAGATTTTTCCTTCTGTTTTACCGATTTCCCAAACTAAGTTTGGGGGTTTTTATAATGAATATTGAAATACTGATTATTTATCCACTCTGTGCTGAGTGGTGGGTCTGTGCTTGTTTTAACTTCCCCCTCACCCCCTTCTCGGCTACCCCTCCAGGGAAGAAGCCTTAGTGTCTTCAAAATGTAATTTGGAAAAAGTAGGGAAACGATACACAAGAGGTGATTCTGTTCCTTCTACATAAAAATGTATTTGTATTTTATAACGTTTCAAAATTGCCTTTCAGAAACTGGACTCAGTATGCCCAGTGATACTTCCCTTTCTCCAGCAAGTCAGAATTCTCCATACTGCATGACCCCAGTGTCACAGGGTTCACCTGCTAGTTCTGGAATAGGCAGTCCAATGGCATCTTCTGCAATAACCAAAATTCACAGCAAGAGATTCAGAGAGTAAGTGTTGCACTACTAATATAAATTCAGGGCTTGCACTTGAGTCACCCTTGTTTAAGTGTGTATAGGTTTAGTAGACTTAAGAGCTTAATGAACATAAGCTTCCCTTTCAGAAATAGAAGGTTCTGCAAGTGTTTTTTTTTTTTCCTAGGTAGATTGCTCTGTGTGTACACAAATGTGTATAAATGTACACACATTTCTTTTAGACCTCACTTCAGAAGTTTAACAGTTCTGAGGAAGTAAAATTACTTTTATTTGGAAAAAGAAAACATTCAGTGGAAGTGTTGGTGATGTGCTGGGCTAATAATTGTGAATTAGCTCTGCTGACACTTGTGAAATTTTTTTATTGGCAGGTACTGTAACCAAGTTCTAAGCAAAGAAATAGATGAGTGTGTGACACTCTTATTGCAAGAGCTTGTAAGCTTCCAGGAACGGATTTACCAGAAGGATCCCATGAGAGCTAAAGCAAGGAGAAGACTTGTTATGGGGTTGCGTGAGGTCACTAAACATATGAAACTAAACAAGATCAAGTGTGTCATCATATCTCCCAACTGTGAAAAAATCCAGTCAAAAGGTATAAATGATAAAAACAAGTGGTACATTTTGCTGGTTTTTTGTGCTGATTAGAAGTGTTAATTAGCAAGGTTAGAAGCATTTGTTAGTTACTATGTCTGATGTAACACTTCTAAACTCCAATTGTGTAATTGTGATTTCACATTCATTCTTTTCTACTCTGTTCTGGAAAGAACTAGTGGGGAGAAAGCTTAAAGAAAAATAGATGCAGAGTTGATACGTAATAGTTACACAGATACATAATAGTTACAGATTTGAAGTCTACTGTGTGTTACTTCATTCAGTCTTGAACACACCAAGAGTGCAGAGCCCTGGATGCTTTTAGGGAAGATTCCTTAAGAGGAATGTGAATTGGTTCATTAACCAACCAGCACATTCTGCCACAACCAGAAATGTAGACAGAGGCTTCCTGAGATAAGAGAATAGCAAAGTTGTGCTCAAGAAAAAAAACTGTGAAATTCTGTTTTAGTTTGTGTGCAGGACTAACAGAGAATAGAGAATATCACCTTTGTCTATTCTCACTATAGTTGAAATGTATCGTGTGCCATCCTTTGGGATGTGGGAGCTGCTGATGTGTGTATTGAAGTTTTACTGCCTGACTACAGTAAAAGTGGGTTAGAGAGTTGTGCCGTGCCATAGGTTGACTTTAACTGACTTTATCTATTTCCAATTGCTCTCTTCCAGGTGGACTAGATGAGGCTCTGTACAACGTCATAGCCATGGCACGGGAACAAGAGATTCCCTTTGTCTTTGCTCTGGGCCGCAAAGCCCTGGGCCGCTGTGTGAACAAGCTGGTTCCTGTCAGTGTTGTGGGTATCTTCAACTACTCGGGTGCTGAGGTGAGTAATTCCAGTCACATAAGTGGCTGCAGAAACAGCTGTGCTTGTTGTGAAGAACTGAAGCACACCTGAGTAACACACCTTTGATAATATTTGAGAATATCCCTGACCTCATCTTTATTACAGTGTGTTTTTCTTTGAAATTCAGTTTTTATACTATGAAGAGACTGTGCTGGAGCATTTCGGTCACAGCAGCTCTGTGGTTTTCAAATAGACTTAAATGCCATCTGTAACTCTCTGGAAGGCTTAAGATAGTAAGAAGAACAGTATCTTCAAGTACATCCATCTCCTCAAAGTTGAATAAATATGGAGTGGTGTTTTTATTATTTAATACAGAGAAGAACTAATTTTTATTTCAAGTTGAGATTATTAAAACCAAATACCTTGAGGTATTGTGTTGAGGTGTATGTGTTACACCTTTGACTAAAATGATTAATTTAAAGTGAAAATCATTAGTAAGAACTACTGATGATAAAAAAAACTGCCTTAATACTTAGGACCTGTTTAATAAGCTGGTGTCCCTGACTGAAGAGGCCAGGAAAGCCTACAGAGACATGGTGGCTGCAATGGAACAGGAACAGGCAGAAGAAGCCTTGAAGAATGTCAAGAAGGCACCACATCATATGGGTCATTCTCGTAACCCCTCTGCAGCGAGTGCCATCTCATTCTGTAGTGTTATTTCTGAACCCATCTCTGAGGTGAACGAGAAAGAATATGGTAAGTATGCTAAGACTTTGTAACTAAAAGCTGGTGTTTTCCAAATTCTGTTTATTGTAAAATGGAGCTAAAATTGCAGTATATCTTTGTAATTTACAGTGTTCTACAATTTTCATGGAAAAGAGAAAATTTGTTAGTCTTCAGTTAGTATAGAAAATCATTTCTAATCCTTGGAAGTGTTACAGCCATCTAACTCATAGTGAAGTGGCTTCTCCAGCTTTACTGAGCCATTATAAAACTGGTCCTAAACACAGAATTGATTATACGATGGACAAACTAATGACAGTAGGAACTACATTTTTGAGGTCTCTGAAGATACGACATGTAACCTAAGTTTTTAAACTCGGGATAGTAATGACCAGTGCTATTGTCAGAAAAAGGCAAGTTCATTTGCCTGGTTGCTGAAGCCCAGATGAAAGGGACAATAAAAGGGAGAATACTATGTGATGTCAAAAGATTTCTTTTGTTTCGCTCTGAGAGTGAATCTAAGCGAATACTCTCTTTTTAGTGAGGTTTTTTTGTGCTATTTTTAAATGAAGTTAAAGTGTCAAACATTATTAAGGATTTCTTAATATGTTGGCACTTTCTGCTTTTAATTTATACTTGAGAATAAGGTCTTTGACTGCAGTCATTACATTTGGAGTTTACACAGGAAGCTAAGTGGCACAAATTTTCACCCTTGTGATGTCTGGTTTAGGTTACTGTAAAACTCAACACAGCTCTTTCTGTTGTCTCTGCTTTCTCTTATTTCTAATAGAAATTTTTCTAGCAAGCATCGAATAACACCAAAATTATTAGCTCCTATTGCTATTTAAGCAGTTATGGCATACTTAGGAGAAATATTTTTATACACCAGGAATTAATGTTTCCTACTTAAACTTCTTTTGAAACTTGTAGAAACAAACTGGAGAAATATGGTGGAAACATCTGATGGTTTAGAGACCTCTGAAAATGAGAGAGAATCCTCTTGCAAGAGTGCGGCACCAGAAAAAGCTGGTAACGGTCAAATGGAAAAAGCCACTCTTAATAAACAACAACCTCTGGCTGCAACTGGCACTACCTCAGCAACAAATCATGGAAAATCCACACCAGGTGACAAAGATGAGATGAAACCAGACGACAATCTGGAATGGGCCTCCCAGCAGAGTACAGAAACAGGATCCCTGGATGGCAGCTGCCGAGATCTTTTGAATTCCTCCATGACGAGCACCACCAGTACTCTTGTACCAGGAATGCTAGAAGAGGAGGAAGAGGAGGAAGATGATGAGGAGGAGGATTATGCCCATGAACCAATTTCTGTAGAGGTTCAACTTAACAGCAGAATTGAATCTTGGGTTTCAGAGACCCAGAGAACTATGGAGACTCTTCAGCTTGGGAAGACCCTGAGTGGTGCTGAGGAAGACAATGCAGAGCAGAGTGAAGAGGAAGAAATAGAGACTTCTGAGCAGGCTGATCCCATCACTGATGGGGAGGAATGGACAAATGATAAGCACGCAGGTAACACTCAACATAAACCCACCATCTGCAGTTCTTTGAATAAAGAACACACAGATTCCATCTATATGCCGTAAAAATCAGCAGGAACTCAGGAACTTTTTAGAAGTTACATTAAAACTAACTCTTGTGTAAAGGTTGCAGCCATTATTTCATATGCTTCATCTCAACATTTTGCACTGTTAAAACATTAATACGTGTATTTAATTCACAACAATATTTTTGTAGTCTGTTACTTGTTTGATTTAAAAACTAGCTTAGCTCTTAATCAGTATCGATGTCTGAGGTTAGAAACTGTGTGGAAAATTTATAAGTATTCACCTGATGTTTTTTAAAAGGAAACATCTTGTAACTGACTGGTTTTAAGCAAGATTCTTTTGAGTTGTGACTGTTTAGCTTGTTTCCAAACAGATAACATACATTAGCACTGACAAATTACCAGCAAGTCCCATTGGTTGTATGGTGTTATGCCAGGCCTGTCAATGTATTTGGCCCTGACTTCGAAGTTCTATCTAGAAATAAAAGTAAAATTTTGGTTCTCTTTCAAGAAAAGCTAGAAAAAGCCATTTGCAGTCTTAATGTAAATTAATTAGCAGAGAAATTGTGTGTGATTCTTCTGCTGAGATAGATGCAGCTTTTCAGTTGATCTCAGTGAATGCATCGTTAAAAAGCTGCTGATAGCTGGGATGGTTACAATAAGCTATAACAACTTTGGTTCCAGAAAACTTTAAGCCAGAGGGATATAATTAACATTTTGTAGCTTTTTTACAAGGTGGAAATACTGCATTAAGAAAAACAGGAAAGAAAACAAAAATTCCCCATTCTCTCCACAGTTGCTGTCTGCCAAACCACACTGAGTGACACATTAACCATAATCCCTGTCCAGGGCTTTTACTAAACTGGTGACTTCCTCTCTCTCTCCTGTCACTTACCTCAGGAATGCTATTTGCATATTGTATACTGCATACATTGCTAAAAGCAGGATTAGTCCTTTACAGAGAGTGTGAATGATAGGGTGGCTCAGGTGTCTGTGCATTCACCTGCACGCTGAGATCCTGGCCAGGATGTATCTTCACAGTTTCTGCTGAAAATGGGACCTCTTCGTTCCCACAGTTGTAGCAGCTTTAGGAGTTGACTTGTGGAATCGAAAAGGAAGTTGTTATTCCAAGAAAGGAGGAAGTGCCCTGTAGTATGGGGAGGCAGTGGTTTAGAGGTGTACAAGAAACAAGAATATGCCCTCCCTGTTGCTGGAGAATTGTTCCATGATTTGTTCTGAAGATGGAGTGAAATGCATGAGCTACGGGTTCATTTCAGATGGAGGACAGAGTGTGTCTAAACCTTGCAGGAGTCTGTTTTCCATCTTTGTCCAACATTACCAAGGGATATCCTCAAACTGCCAGCAGCAGGAGCTTCACTACAAGAGTAGCCAAAGAGTAACTCACATGAATTACACTTTCTTAGCAAACATACGTTTCTTTTAATTCCACTTCATTTTTCTTGCTCACTGGTATCAAAATGAATGAAAAGCCTCTGGGTAGGCTGAAAACCACAAGAAATGGGTATCTGAGTTAGGTGTTTAGTCCTCACTTATGAGTATGGGACCAACATTGATAGTACTAGTGATGCTGGCATTTTAAGTTGCACTGGGAAAATAAGGCTCCAGGTTTAGAAGTCATCTAGCCCTGGGGTTTGGGATGCTAATGAGAATAATAGAAACTGTGTATTATGTAAATAATTCTTTGGTAGCTATAGGCATAGCAAATGCTATGTAGATAAGCAGTGCAGAGCTGCTGGGACAACTGGCTGTTCTGTCACGTTCTTAGTTCCTTATTGTAATATTCCTAGATGTTAAACTGGTGTTTCATAGGAAAACAGAGACTAAGGAATGATGCCTCCTGAATGTTCAAGCTTTTACTGTCTGTATGGCAGATTTCTACTGTCTGTATGTTTGAAGAGTTTTGGCTTTAGGACATGACAGGTGTTTGAACTGCTGACAAGCAAAACTGGCCCTTGGATGTGTAAGCACATCTCTGCACAGGTGAGCTCAGTGCATACACTGAGGGCAACACTTCGCCAGAACATCAGAAAACAAAGGTGTTTGTAGTTCCTCCTTTTGCTTTTTCAGTGCCAGTGATTCAAATAACTTTTGATCTTGAAGTATTAACATCAACAGCGCATCTTTTTATATGTCTTTTCTGAACTTGGACTGTCATTTTAAAATTTTCTGACATTTATATCGAAGAAGTCTTGTAATATTCAGCCCACTATTTAACTGCAATTTTGCTACAGGTTTAATAGAGGTCTTGAAGGTGATACAGCACTTAAAATATCTCTCAATTTGCCAGCAAATAAGGAACTAGTCTCTTTTTAAAATGTGGCAGATCACCCTTAGGGGAGCAAACTGAAACTGAGTAAAGGAAACTGGGTTTAGTGCTTCCTTTTTGATAAGCTGGGAATGAGCAATAACTGTGAGAATGAAATTGCAATTCCTTTGGGAGTGATCCATTTGTATCTGAAATTAGGGAAGTTCCTTGCCACTTGAAGCACTTGAGGAGAGTATCTCACTGTGGTAATTTTGATTCTATTATCACCAGAATTTAAAATGAAAGTATACATAGGTTTTACAATACCATGATTTTTTTTTTAAGAAGTAGCTGAATTTGTATTTCAGTATAAAAGTGTGCAGTTTATACAGGTTGTTACTGTCCCCATGGAAAGATGTTTCTGTAGTTATAGGTGTATAGCTATTTTTGTTGTGAAAATGATTATTTGGGAAACAAATCTACTTTTCTTAAGGCATTGTTTATAGAAATGATTTCACCACTTTATCTGGTAAAATCAAGAAGTATCTGTGGTAGGGGTAGGGATCTTTAAAGCTGATAGACGTGGCTATGTATACAACCTATTTATATAAATATCTCTGTCAATAATAAAACATGGATTTCAAATGTGTAAAAGGGAAGAATTCTGAAGAACTTCTGTCCTTAGTTGGACCAAGTAGCAACGTCTGAGTAGGGTTAAGGCGCTGATCCTCCTAACATGTTTCAGAGTGTTAGTGCCGCTGGCTTACGCTGGTGGCCTGTTTATCTGCTTAAGTTGTGTGCAGTTTGTTGTAGGATTGGGACAAATCGGTGACAGAGGGTATTGACCTGTGTTTTAAACATTCATTATGGAAAGTGTTCAGTAATGCACTTGTTGGTGTTCTTCTGGTAAAGATAAGAGGTGTCTTTATGCTCATTTGGGTGGGTGGGAGCTTACACAATGTGGTTCTGTCCAGTTCTTTAACACACACTTATATTTTAATAATGTTACTTTAAATATGTATGTAAAAAAAGTATTATTGTTTGAAAAGCTGCTGTTTGCTGAAACTGTCATTAAGTATTTCCTGTGAAGTTGTGCCAACTAATGAAACTGTTGAGTTGATTTCAATGTCAGCCATTGAAAAATTAGACATGGCAATTTGTTAACAGAACAAAACCCAGCAGAAACAAGCCATAGAAACCAGGAACAGGGGGGTTTCTACTCACTCTGCCACACACAAGGAAATGTGAGAATGTCTTACCTAAACTTCCTTGCAATGAATGGTAATGCTGAAAGTAGAAACCCAGTTGGCACAGCCCACCTTCTAAATGTTCATAAATAGTTCATATAATTTACTTTAAAAATAGATTCTAATAAGAAAAGCTGTTTAATCTTTAACGTCTTAAAATTTATAGTAATATTTAGATTAAAGCAGTAGAAACATCATTATAAAGTACAATATGAAGGGTTTTGTTCCATTTCTCTTTTGCTGTATGAAGGATAACTGTTCTGTCTCCCGTACTTTTTGGAGTAATAACGGCTTTTTTGCACTATGTAAATACTAGTGGGGGTCCTTCCATAACTAATAAAAATGATTGTAGAAATTCATGGCTTTATTACACTGCTATGTTTGTTCGTGACCACTTGATCCTGAATTTGTTTGGAAGTGCTGCCCCGGGCGCTGGGAAAGGTCTGTGTCACACTGTCTGTGGCCACAGGGTGGAGGAGCTGTGTGGTGGCTGAGGGCACCTTGTGCCCCAGCTCAGGGGGAGCCAGCACAGAGCTGAGCCCCTGCAGCCACTGCCAGGAAACGGGCACAGATGGAGGGGCTGAAGCAAAAAGCAGGATTGGCAGAGGATTTTTCACATGCACGCCAGGTCCCTGTTGTCACACACTCTTGATAGTGACCATAAAAATACACAGAAAAACCTCCCCTTCTTCAGAGATCATGAAGCTAAAACTGGTCCAGGATACTAAGTTGGAAATACTAACATTTTACTTACAAGGAAATGAGCAAGAATAAAACACAAGTACCTCCAAGAGCGGAGATTTCTCACATGCCGCTACTGGATGCGAATTTCAGTTGCCTTGCCTGTATTGGTGGAGCGGTGCATGAAGTTCCCCCTTGGAAAACAACATAAAGTTCCCAGCATCTCCCCTAGAAACTGCTCATGCTTCCATGGCTCTTGTCACAATGTCATTAAATGGTTTTGCAACTCCTACATGTGGAAATACTTGCAGCAATTCAGAAAGGATTACAGCTTCATCCCCTAATTCTGTATTTGCTATTTATGTGCTTCACATCGTGTTTCAGTTCTGCTATTGCAGTTTTCTTCTGGTGCAAGTGCTTCTGTTTCAAACACCACTTTGTAGGTTGTGTGACTTGCTGTCAGAATTACTCTTCACATCTGGGTCCTGCCTGTGTCTTCTCAACTTGATACAAATTTTGGAAAGTACAAAAACAGTGGGTGGCACAATGTGACTTGTACTATGGAAATGACAAAACAGTTAACCAAAGCCTTACAAATTGTTTTTTCCCCTCCGTTTCTTCACTGAAGTTCCATGTCTCTTGATAAGTTTTTAAATGGTGCTTTCTGCTTCTGCACTCTCAGAGGCAGCAGCACAGGAGAAAACTGAAGTTCCTCCAGGCAGCACTATCATTGTCTCTGCTCTCAGAGCACCTTAGGAATCCCTGATACTGGATTTAGAGAGCTAAGGCTGGAAGTTTGAGTTTGTAATGTGCAGAAAGACCATAGTCAGTCAAACTATACTCTGCAACAAGAGCTACTGTTTGGATTTGGTTTTGGGTTTTTAGGATCATCGTGTATAAAACCTAGGGTGTTTAAAAAAAAAACAAACCAACCCCCCAGCTTTTTTGTTGTTATTTGGGGAGGGGGGGTGGTTAAAGTACTATTGGACAAAACCAACAAACCCCAAAGGAGATGATGCAGTTGCAGGCTCTTCAGCTTTTGGGGTCTTTTCTGAGTTAGCAGACAGGGAAGCCTAAGGTGGAATGTACTTCATGGCAGCAGTTCCAGGCCCAGTGTGCTCATCGCTGTTAAATTACATTTTTCCACCGATGCCTGGAGAGCTCCCGCCGGGGCGGATGTGTGTGGGTGTGTGTCCGTCTGGGACAGCTCTCTCTCTCAGGTTGTTTTCCAGGGATAGGGCTTTAGTGAGTAAAGAGGAATTTAATAATCATGTAACAGGGATGACAGACTTGTTCTTAGACAAATGGAGATGGGAGACGGGCGCGGAGTGAAGGCCGTGTCCTGCAGTGCCCCGTGTGAGCTGTTTGTGCTCAGGCTCCCCCGGCGCTGAGGCAGCACCACACTCCCCCCAGCAGTTCAGTCTGTGTTCAGAGGGAAGGTTAATGTGTGTCCACACCGCATTTGAAACAACTTCGTGCTTTTTGTACACATATGCTCATTTCTTGCAGAGTTACAAATCAACAATAAATGTCACACAAAACTTGTAGGGGTTTATACAGTTTCTGAAGAAATTATAATGAAAATCCTCCTGTTGAGTGGCATCTCTTGGAAGGGAATTTCTTTTTGTTGGTGGAAAAACCCTAACCATATGTAATTTAGAGCATTACAGAATCATAGAAACTAGGTTTGCAAAGACCTTTGAGACCTATTACCTAACACCATCTCATCAAGTGCCACATCCAGTCTTTTTTTAAATGCTTCCACCTCCAATGGCTAATTGCTCTTTCTGTGAGGAATTTTTTCCTAACATCCAGCCTAAACTTCCCCTGGTGCAGCTCGAGACGGTGTCCTCTCGTTCTGTCACTGGTTGCCTGGGGAGAAGAGACTGACCCTCATCAGCCTCGTCACCCTTCTCTGGTCACCTCTGAGCATCTCACCATCTTTCTTAAATTGAGAGGCCAAGAACTGGACACAGTAACCAGTTCCCTAGGCCCCTATCTTCACCTGTATGGCTAACAAGAGAATGAACTCTTAGGATGACTTCCCTGCAAGGCAAGGCTCTATTTTCAGATGGATTCTGCCCCTGAGAGTACTGTCTCAGGCTCCTGGGGACTTTATAGCTGCAGTTGAAATGGTAAGTGCCCCTTCTGCCATCAGCTGTCTTGAGGAATAGGTGAGCACTAGACAGGTGAGGATGTTTGGCAAGAAAAGCTGTGAGTAGCAAGAACTGGAAGAAGCTCTCAAAAAGCCTTCCTTGTGGAGGGATGTTGAGTGTAGAGGAAGAGAGCAAGTTAACAAATATAAAGTAATTGGAAATGCCCCCATATCAAGGTTTCCTTTCCAATTTTCCAAGTTAAAGGCAACTGTCTAAAGATGGAAGCCGGAGATGGTGAGTTTGGGCACATCCTTCAGTGTTTCCTTGAGTCTCATCTGCACACATAAGGAGACACTGGGAGAAGTTCAACTCTGTTGTGGGATTTATTATTTTCAAATACATGCTAGTGGATTGCGTTACAAAACTACAGCTTTAAGCTGAATTGCAGGAAAGACTTTCTCTGCCTGTTACCACAGGGATACCAAGTCCTGTGATGCCACTAAAGCATGACTGCTTTCAACTGCCTTTGGAGTATTTTGGTATTGCTGTTGCTGAAACTTGTTTGAGGTGGTGGGTAATTCTGCAGGGATGAAGCTTTAGGCTACTTCAGGTGCAGGGCTGCATCTCTGTGCTGATGGAGGCCCCAATGACCCTCAGCCATTGCCCAGTGGTCAGTGGCACTCTGAGTCCCCAGGGCTGTCCCTTCACTATGCACTCATCCTGTGCAGACAGAGACAAGCAGATCCAGCCCTACCCCAAGGTCCCCAACTTCTGGGTTCGTTTCCTGGGTTTCCCAACTCACCCACAGCAGCTGCTATATCCCTGTACATCTCATCCCCCCAGTTGTGGAAGAGGAAAACCTGGACTGTTCTTATTACTGCAGAGTATCTCAGAGGCACTGTCACTCAGGATGGGGCCCACAGGCACCCCACAGTCCCCTGTGGACAGAAACCTGGGGTGAGGGGACACCTACCCCTAACGCTAACAGAAAACCTACAAGGATGTTGGTTCTAGAGTGGCATTCTCAGGCTCCTGGGTGTCCCAGCTTCCAAAGGCATTGAGGCAGCCAAGTTGGTGCCCTGGAACGATGCAGAGGGCATACATTTTTCAGCTCTAGGGTCCCAGGACGCTGCCCTTTTGATCTGTCTCAAATTTGTCTTTGTATCACCCCTGCCACAGGCCTGTGCTCAAAGCTAGAGCCAGGCACCAGACACTTAATCTGCTGTTCCTTTCAACACTTTGTGGTAAAACAGACACAGGGTGATGCTGGGCTTTGCTCGTGGGCTCTCAGCCTCCTTGCAAGTAGTGCTGAGGGAGGCCAGCAAGTGCTGCTGAAGGTATCTTTGGGCTTTTAGCATGCAGATCTCCTGTCATAAAGCAGTGATTTGGGCAGCTGTGTTGTTTTCTGATGGCTTGCAGCAGCTCTCACTAACTCTGATGTTTTCAGCATGTCCTTCCAGAACCTCTGGAGTTTGGCACCATCCACCTCACAGAGGGGGCAGCTGCAAGATGGGTGCCCCACACTGTTCTCCAGTGTTCAGCTCTCAATGGTTCATCTTTGGTGGCTGCTTTCCTTCACAGATGCAAGGACTGGCTTTGTGCTGGCTCTTGAGCAAACTTCAGGCTCTGAATTTTGGGCTCTTGCACACTCAAGCTCTTTCTCTTGCCCTGTGTTGTGGGACTGTCCTGGGGGAAAAAGGCAAAGTCCCGCAGTGTTTGAAGGAGGAAGTGGTAGTCTTGGCAGGCAAAGAGAAGTTGAAAAGGGGGGGCATGGAGCAATTTCAGCTAAGCCCTGTTGCACGCCAGGCTGGTTTCTTCCACTTCTGCTCCACTGCAAGGATGTGCTCTTTGCCCAGGTGGGACAGCCCTTCCTCCAGCTGCCTTGGAGCTGTGGTTTTGGACAGAGCAACGTTGCTGTGAGAGGTTAAACTGGGCTGAGCCAAACACAGCGTGGTGCCCAGGAACGGAAATTGCAACCTGACTTTCAGTTACTTTAGGACATGTTTTCTGGGATTAGCCCTTCAGAGCTAGACCATGAGAAACATAGTGATAGTCTAATCTTTCACTCTGCTTTCGTATCCAGGGCCCTGTCTTTGTCCTCCTCAAACCCATTAGCTCTGATCCCTGTGCTTACAGCCCAAGCAAACCCTCTCTGACTCTCCTGAAAAGTAGGAGGGACTGTAGTTGTCAAATACATCTGGGTTTATCTCATTGAGAACAATGGATAGGAGATAAAACAGTGAGAATGATTCAATGTGGGAAAATAAATTTCTCTTATTTGAAATAAAACCATTTCTGTGCATGACTGACTAGTGCAAATAACCTGCCTCAGGGTTTCCCAGAGGCACCTGCCACCACGTTGCTGGCGATGGGATTTTCCTGCCATTCTGTAATGCTGAGCTGATTTCTGCCAGTGTCAGCCAGGCATGTCAATGAGGAAGGAAGGCAGATCAGCTTGGTGCACCTCAGCATCAGTTAACTCTGCTGTTGCTATTTATACAGCAGAAAAAAGTCCCCTTCTCACTCCATATTCTAAGAGAAAGGCCAGGCTCAGTCAGACCAGTTACAAGCAGCACAGCACAGCTTCCTCTGGGCTCCTGCAGGAGTGCAACTGTTTTTGGATGTGCTCTGCAGGTGGCTTCTCTCTCTGTGCTGCCCCCACCTGCTGTGAGTCTGCTGAGCTGGCTGCTCTCTTCTGCACTGGTGCCCAGGTCTCCTTGAGCTCTCTGGTCACCACGTGCACCTGTCCAGGCCTCTACCCCTGTGCTGCAAAGAGAGGGTGGTGTCGGCATCAACCACCTGCTGGAGCTGTGATCCTAAAGCTTCAAATCTGACACAGCGTTGCTCCCCAGCGTGCCTGAGGCCCCAGGCTGGCGCTGCTGCTTCCTGCCAAAAGGGCTGCCTGTGGTGATGCTGGACATGTGGCTGCTACTATTTCTCCTCCTTCTCTGCAGCACTTTTAGAAGGGTGTCAGAGGTTGACTGATCCTGCTCCTGTGTAATGGTGCTGCCCTGTCAATGTGGTTGCACCTGTCCCCTGTGACAATAAGTGATTTGGGGCTCCTCACATTAGTTTCTCGTGCAGCATCTTTGAGACCGAGAGACAGTTTGGGACTGTAAACAGTGAGAGGGAGGGTTTGGGTGTGAAGGGGCTGGTAACAACAATGGAGGGAGGTTTCAGCTCAGAACTGCTGAGAAAACATGCACCATCTTGTGTCAGCAGCCATGTGAAAGGCAAAATGATTTTTCCCCGTGTCTTGCTGGGGCAGCAGCAGGTGGGTGGGCAGTGAGCTGGGACAGCTCCCTGGGCCCTGAGTACTGTGGGCAACCGGGAACTTGAGCTGTGAGCAAGAAACACAGGCTTCTTTTACACAGCATACAAGGCTGTAGGCTCAGTTTCGCCAGTGCTTAAAGGAGCTTTGTTCTCTGTGCTGGTTAGAGGCTGATTTCCCAGTATCTTAGAAATCTGTTTTTTAGCCTTGAGAAAAAAAAGCTTTTTAATTTACAAAGGCATGGCATTTTTTTTTTCCCTCCTCTCCCTCCCCACAATAGCTACTATTCCTTGGACAATGCTGCTCTTTGCAGTATTGTCCAAGGGGGTTCTGCTCTTGAGCTTGTATTTCTTGATCGCTGATGAAAACAGAGCTTGTCACAATTGCATTTTTCTCTGGAACTTGCAGTAAAACACCAGCTATTCTTCACCTCCCACACTGTAATTGCACTTGCTGGTGCCTGTGAGCAGACACATGCCGATTAAAGCACCGGCCTCCCTCGCTTCTCTGGAGAAGCTTCCCCTGAGACCCCCAGCACCCAGAGAGGGCAACAACACTTTGACCACGGGGCAGCAGGTGCTGGTGCCATACAGGACTTGAGACACAGCTCGTGGGTGACTAGTGAAGGACAGGCATCGTTATTTCTTTTTCTTGAAAAGGTTCTGTTTCACCACATATGTTTAATGCCTGTCCCATTAGCCCTTTTCACCTGCCAGCTTTGCAGGAGTAGGACACAGCGGTGATTGCACCTCCTGCAGGGCCAGCAGGGACCCCACCTGCCTATTTTATTACACAGGTAAGAAAGGCCCAAAGTGCCTCCTGAGGAAGAAGCAGCTGGCAGATGGGCTCAAGAGATGAGGACCGCCTTGGGCCAGAGGCAGCCCGCGGCCATGAACTAGACTTACCTGAGCTGAGGCATAGGGGAGCGTCCTGCTCACCAAGTCACCTTTTCCTGGTGCTGTTATCTATGCCAAGGAGCTGCTGCAATGCCAGCAGAGCCTTGCTGTATGCTCAGAACAAAGGTAGGAAAGATGGTGAGGCTGATCTTACAGGAAGAGGAGGCTTGGTTTGGCTGTTCGCATGTTTTTCATGGCAGTGAAAAGAGAAACCATGGCCTCTCTATCCCGGTGATTTCTCCCAGCCGTGTGGTGTCCTGTTCCATTGTAGTGTTGAAATGAAAGAGTTAAGAAAGAAAAATGCTCATGCTAAGAGATTTTCCGTGCTTTATGTACACTCAATAGTGCTGCTAATCACTTCTGAACATTTTCTATCCTTTTGTGCTCAAAGACATCATTAAAGCTTCATGAGAAATTAGTCACTCTTTGGAACTTGCCGCTGGTCCAGGTTTTGCCTTTGGGTTTGATTTTGCGAGCAGTCTGAGGCATCCTCCCCCAAAAGGTTTGATTCGAAAGCAGCCACTTCCTCCTTGAGCCCCATCTCATTAACTTTATTTTAGCAACTATTTCATCTCTAGAATTAACACCAGCTTTCATACAGGAGGGGAAAAAATGGAAAGGCTGTGCTGAACTCTGTCTCTCCTGCACTGTGGCCGTGATTTTCTCCTCCTGTCACTGGCAGGGGCACTGGGCAGCGCCGCCTCTCCTCATCCACCAGCAGCTGATTCACAGCTCTGAACACAAGGAGAGAACTGTGAGCATGAAAATCAACACTGAAAATCCAGCGGCAGTAAAAGCCTCAGCTCATGTGGGGAAGCGAGGTCCCTGTGCCGGTTTTCCCCTCCTGGCCCGACCCCCGTGGTTCTGCATTTCTCTTCCCGCCACGCTGCGCCCAGGTGTCAAAGCCCCACACAGAGCTGAGGTAACGTGCTGAGGGCACCGACATTTTCCGTGGTAAAATAAACCCAGCTCTGCTTTCGCTGCCCGAGATCCGCGCGGTGCCTGAGAGGGGTTTCCCCCTCCCGGGACTGGAGCGGGGAGCGCTGCCCTTTCCTCGGGGCCGGGGGGCACCGCAGCCCCAGCCTCCGGCCGAGCCCCAGCCGCTGAGGGCGGTGGAACGGCCGCACAAAGGGCATTTGGGGGGTTCCGGGGGGATTCTCGGCACCACCCCGAGGGTCCCTCGCGCCCCCCCTGCCCCCGCCCCTCCCCGCNCCGGTGGCGGCGGCGGCCGGGGCTGCGGCGGGAGCGGCCCGGGCGCTGCGGGAAACGGCCCCGGAGGTGCAGGAATACCCGGTGGTTTCTGGATTATTACGGTGCTGAAGGACTTTCCAGCAGGAATTAACAAGACCGACGCTGCTCAGTGTTTTTTCGTAGAATCCCCGGGTTTGTACCTGACGGCGGGGCAGGAGCTGCAGCGCAGGGATGTTCTTCGCCTGTGGGGCAGCGGCGGTGGAAGTGCAGAGAGCTGGGTAGCTCTCTCGCTGTGCTTTGTGTGGAAGATGCTTGAGCTTTCGCTGCAGCCAGGACTCCGTAACTAATGATGCTACAGCTGTGAGTCTTTAGAGCCAGGTGGGATTTAGTGCCTGGCTTGAGGCAGGAATGAAGGCAGGTTTGGATATCGGCATGTCAGCTTAGCTGCGGTACCACTGATGTGCTTTCTTGTGTGCTGCTTTTATTACTGTTTACAAAATGCCAGATGTCCATGCAGTTTTAAGCTTTGTCCATTGAGGGAAATTAACCACTCAAGAGGGAGTCAGCAAAAATATCCGATAGGTTTCTGTTTTGAAAATTGACTTGCTTGATTTCCGTGTAGTAATTTATCTCCAAGAGCCAATTTATGCAAGAATATCCAGTTACAGACCTGCCAAGGCTATGAGAGAACGCAGCCAGCAGAGCCTCGGTGGACACGTCCTGTATGTAGGGTTATTCAGATATCCAGGAATGCTGCACAGGGCTAAGTACAGCCGATTCAGGAATGATTCGATAACATCCCTAGATGAAGGTACACAAACTACTTCTTTAAATATCAAAGGTTCTTCCTCCTCTTCCCATTCTTCAACACCTAATTTGCTGACAGAAGATGTCTCCTTGGGGCCGCAGGACACCTGCACCACTCTGTGCACGCTGATCCCCCGGATGGCAAACATCAAACTTGCTAACCCATCAAATCTGCCGGGGCTGAAAAGCTTCTGCCTGGGAATGAAAGAGGTGCCACGAATTAAACTCACAGAGTGCGTTACGATCCCGAGCAGCCCAACCTCGCCTGAGATCAGCTGCCTATCGGCCTCTTATCCACAGCCCGACCTGGACAAAGTGGTCCTAATCCCAAAGCCTGCAGGTGACTGTGCTGTGTGGGGAGCTGAGGAAGCTGCTCTTGTGGTCAGGCAGGACAGAGGCCTTGTGCAAAGCGATGAAGGCACATACACCCAGGAGCCAGGAACGACCTACAGCGTGCGGGTGAGTACTTCTCACAGGTCTCCATTCTCTGACAAAGCACACTGTGCAGGTGGCTGCTGAGTGACCTCCATTTTCCCTCTCCTAGAGTCAGTGCCCCAAAGCTCTGAATTCTCCTGTGTATTTCCTCTCTCCTGATGTACACAGGGCTGTGATGTCGAACCGAAGGAGCTAAAAACACCCCAGCTGCTCCCAGAGGTAACACAACCTCCATTTCTAAAGGACTATCTTTAGATTCTCTGAGGAGTACTGCTGAGCTGCAATTAAAACAAGGGTTACTCTGGCCTGAAATGCATGTTAGAGGGAAAAGGAGACCCACAAAAGGGCTTCCCATCCCTCACAGAGCGACTCCATGCACTAGGTGCATGCTGACTCCCACTGCTGACATATCTGTCAGGGACGGCATGGAGAAGGTACTGCCCAGGTTGTATTTTCAGCATGGTTTTCTTCTTGTCTTTCTGGAAGCCACTTCATTTCATGGGGAGTATCTCTGAAGGGGGAGGGTCACTAACAAGAGCCTCACCACACAACAGGGAAATGTCGTTTCCCTCCATCTTCCTGATGCTCCCATGCCTGTGGGCCTGCAGGAGCCTGCCCAAGGAGAGATGCAAGAGCATCGCTGACACGTCCTGGCCCAACTCCTGGTGTTTTTTTCAACTAGCTGCTTTAATAATAACAAGCATGTCAGTAAATAACCAGCCTGGGGGGTTGGGGGCTTCAGCATCAGAGGGTGGGCAAGGTCCTCATTTCCCCAGTGACCACACGGCTTCTTTGGGAGATGATGATGAAGTCTCAGATGGGCTGGGAAGTGTCCAGGGGCACAGGGCTGCAGCATGGAAGGAGTGTGGTGTTGAGGGATGGTCTCACCTGGAGGCAAAGTGGCTGAGAGGCTAAGGGCTGGGCAGTTGGAGCTGCTCCATATCCTCCTGCCCAGGCCCTTCCCCTCCCTCCTGTGATGTTTGGAGACACACTGTCCCCATGGAGCTTCTTGTGCCCTGTTGGGGTATGGAATTGTTGGGATCTGTGCAGAGCCCCTTTTAGGAGGAAGGTCAGGTCTACATTACTCCTGCTGCCAAAGGTCTTTGGCCTTAACAGCTTAACCAGAGTGTGAAGAGGATTTGG
Source organism: Pitta sordida (assembly GCA_013390025.1). Taxonomy (NCBI): domain Eukaryota; kingdom Metazoa; phylum Chordata; class Aves; order Passeriformes; family Pittidae; genus Pitta; species Pitta sordida. The sequence continues at coordinate 192,418 of WEKX01011377.1, forward strand.
CAATTACATGGAGAGAATCCACAGTTATTTTAGAAGGGCAGTAATGCGGTGAGTTAAAGAAATGCCATAGGTAGGAGCTGTCCACTGCAGACTGGAGCGAGGCAGAGATTGTCTTCCTGGGCTTGTTTGAAGAAGAGGCAATGCCGGGCTCATTTCATCCCCCAGGAGGCTGTGCATGACTGGTGGTGACAGGGCACCTGTGTCACACACATGTGTCACCCGGGCTCCAGTGGTGAAGCTGAGACCCATAACAATGTGTTCCCCCAAGATGCTTGTGCAAATAAGAGAGACGAGATATTAATATTTTAATAGGAGCCAGGACAGCTCTGATTCTCACACTGTCTTTCAAAACTTACTTTGTATGCAGATTGCTGGAGGCTTTACAAGATGGATATTTACCCTGTCCTTGTTCACATTCTACCCGTTACACACCTTTCCCACAATGCTGCCCATCTGAAGCTGAGGTTCTTTCCAAATGATGCCCATAATGGCTGTGGTACTTGTGTCCCCTGCTGGTGTTTGTTATGGCTATGATGAGCCTGAGGAATATCCTAAGAGGCACTTGGCTGTCCTTGCTTGTGCTTGTTGGGAAGTGCCAGGGAGATGGCTGCTCCTGAGCAGGAGGATAAGACCCAGCTTGGGTTTAAAAATGTTACTAAAATGCTATTCCCAGATATTTAATTACAATATCAGTATACTTTAAAATATCTAATATGGTAAAGGTTGATCGCAGCATCCTTTGTCTTGAAGGAGTTTTCCCAGTGTACAGGTTGATCCTCTGCTAGCAGTTTGATGGCGGATGCATATGGATATATGTCATCCTATACGTATATATGATCAGTTGCATGTCTCTGGAGTAAAAGGAGCCTGACTCGTTCTAACACAGGAGTTCAGAATGACATGAGGTGTGCCCTGAAAGAATGCATGTCCCCTGCACACTCCTGCTGTTACCTGTGGAGGATGCCACAGGTCAGCCACAGTTGCTCCCTGTCTCTGTGTGGGGAGGGGGGTTCAGGGCAGCCTTTTCCCGATCCCATAGAGCCGCCAGTGCCTCTCCCATGCTCAGGGAAGGGCAATATTGTGGTATTGCAGCCGCAGCCGATTCCCTGGAGCACAGCACCCTGTCACTGCAGCCGGAGAGCTGCTCTGCATCGCCCGTCGTAAATAAATAACTACACGCGTCTGCACAGCCGGGCTCTCGCAGGGAGGAGGTGGGCTCTGGTGATTCATGGCTTCGGAGCCGCAGCTGTGAATCATGAGCCGGGGGCTCGGGGCTGCCGGGGGCTGGGGCCGTGCTTGCTGTGGGTGGGCTGTGTGCAGCCCTGCAGCACCCACCGGCACACGCCTCGGGCCATTTGCTTTGTCACAGGTGGAGAACAGCGACAGGGTGGTTTGGAACCAATTCTGTTGTAGCCCTGGCCTGAGTGCAGTACTGCAGAAAGTGGTTTTTCAGGATGAAACAAAAAAGCAAAGGAAATTACGTGTTTGTGTCTGTATTTATGATTTTTCCTGGTTTGTATTTTTCTCAAAATATGTACATGTAAAATTGAATACCTGTGAATGAAAGGGTCCAACTTTGCCAGGAAAATTTCCTTTTATCAAAAGCAATTCTTCATCACAAAAAGCCCTGGCTCACTGTCCTTAGGGAAAGGGCTGTGCTGTGTGGGCACAAGGAGCAGCACAGACCAAGGGGCCTGTCTGTCTTTCTCTGTGTCTGCACCACTGTTGCTGTGGGGAGGAAGATGAGAGCAGGGCAAGCACATGGGGAGAATTAGACTAGCCCTGGCAAACCACTAGTGGGTTTTTTTGGTGTTTAATAGTGTTTAATGGACTGTTTTCTTCCTTGAAGTTGTCTAGTCTGTTTTCCAGCCTGTTCTGCCCAGGTTTTGTGCTGTCTCGCAGGTGCCCCGGGGGTACCACCCACACCTGCAGTGCTGTGGGCTGCTGCTGTGGCCCCTTGATGGGATGGGAGAGGCTCTCCTGGCTTTGCTTTCGGATCTCGATCAGGTTGGAGTTTGCTGGAAGAAGCCACTGTGGTTCAGGGTGAGCAATGAACCAAGTGAATGTTTTGCAGGGTGCAAACCTGGGCCAAAGCTGTTCATTAGCTCCCTGACTGGTGGCTGCTAATGGTGTTACAAAGCACTTACCCCAGCCCAGTAAATCCTACTGTGTGAGGCAGGGTAAGCGGAGATGACTGGCATGGGACAACTTGTTCCCTGGCAGGAATGCAGGGCCACTGCCAGGGTAGCTGTGGTGATCTCTGCTTTCCAGTGGTAACAGTGGATAGCCCCAAAGCTACCACAGGCAGCATCTAAGGATGGTCTTAGAAAAATTATCCACCAAAGCTACAGGGATCTGTATATTGCTCCTTCCTCACATCCATGCTGTCTCCTAGAGTTGTTTGTGGAGGGAAGACAGCAGTTCACCTTCCTGCTGGGGTGAAAGCAAGGAAATCTCAAATCAGGTTCTCAAGCTCAGCAGCCAGCTACGGGAAGGGCAGCACCATCACTGTAACTGGCAAAATTCATTTTTCCTTTTATGCAGAGGTTTGTCTCCTTGTAACTCCAGTGCCATTGCTGATGGCTCCTGATCCCTTCTGCCCAGTCACCTTTCCAGATGAACCCATGGCTATCTAGAGATGAGTGACTCAGGCAAGTCAAAGCAAAACTCTCCCACTGTTCTGCAGCTGCCTGCCCTGCATGGCTGAAATCCATGGGCCCTCAGTGGGGCAGTACCCATCCCAGGCAGCCCTCACCTGTGAAGAAAGTGATGGGAAGCTCAGATATTGGTTTTCCCTCTCTTCAAAAGCACTTTGTTAAAACAGTGCCAAGAGGAAATAGTCAGTGACCTGCTACATCACTTAGTTGCACAGAAGTCTATGGGGCTAGATGGATCCATCCAAGGAGATGAAGGAAGCTGGCCGAAGTGCTCACTGAGCCACTTTCCATCATTTATTAGAAGTTCTGGCTCAATGGGGAGGTCCCAGTTGACTAAAAAGTTAGCAAATGTCGTAGCCATCTACAAAAAGAGCCAGAAGGAGGATGTGGTGAACTACAGACCTCCCAGTCTGACTTTACTGCCAAGGAGTGTTATGGAGCAGATCACCTTTAGTGCCATTACACAGCACGTGCAGGACAATTGGGAGATGAGGCCCAGCCAGCACCCAGCCCAGGGTTTAGGAAAGGCAGGTCCTGCCTGACTAACCCGCTCTCCTTCTATGATCCTTTTAGTGGATCACAGGGAAGGCTGTGAATGTTGTCTACCTGGACTTTGGTAAAGCCTTTGATACTGTCTCTCACAGCATTCTCCTGGTGAAACTGGCTGTTCTTGGCTTGGATGGGTGCACTGTTTGCTGAGTGAGTAACTGGCTGAGTAGCAGAATTGGTGGTGAATGGTGCTACATCCATCTGGTATCTGGTTACCAGGGGTGTTCCCCAGCACTCAGTTTTGGGGCCAGCTCTGCTTAATATTTTTATCAGTGATCTGGATGAGGGGGTCAAGTGCACCCTCAGTTCACAGGTGACACTACCTTGGGCAGAAGCGTTGATCTGCTGGAGAGTAGAAAGGCTCTGCAGGAGCTGGACAGGCTGGATCAATGAGATGAGGACAATGGCATGAGATGCAGCAAGGCCAAGTGCCGGGTCCTGCCCCTGAGTCACAACAACCCCGCATGGTGCTACAGGCTGGAGGCAGAGTGGCTGGAATGCTGCCCAGTGGAAAAGGACCTAGGGGTGCTGGTGGACAGTGACTGAATGTGAGCTAGGTGGTCAAGAAAACCAGTGGCATCCTGGCCTGTATTGGAAATGGTGTGGCCAGCAGGACCAGGACAGTGATTGTCCCCCTGTGGGGTGAGGCCACACCTCAAATCCTGTGTCTAGTTCTGAACCCCTCACGACAAGAAAGACATTGAGGTGCTGGAGCATGTCCAAAGAAGGGCAATGGAGTGGGGAAGGGTCTGGAGCACAAGTCTGGAGCACAAGGTGAGGAGCAGCTGAGGGTGCTGGGGGTGTTCAGCCTGGAGAAAAAGAGGCTCAGGGCTGACCTTATCACTCCCTACAACTACCTGAAAGGAGGTTGTAGCCAGGTGAGGGTCAATCCCTTCTGCCAAATAATGAGCAGTTGGACTAGAGAAAATGGCCTCAATTTTTGCCAGGAGTGTTTAGGTTGGATATGAGGTAAAATTTCTTCATGGAAAGGTTTGTCAAGCATTGGAACAGGTTGCCCAGGGAAGTGGTTGAGTCACCATCCCTGAAGGGGTTTTAAAGGGGTTAAAATCCCTGAAGGGGTTTTAAAGACATGTAAATGTCTTTAAAACATGGGGACCTGGTTTTAGTGGTGGACAGTGACTGAATGTGAGCTAGGTGGTCAAGAAAACCAGTGGCATCCTGGCCTGTATTGGAAATGGTGTGGCCAGCAGGACCAGGACAGTGATTGTCCCCCTGTGGGGTGAGGCCACACCTCAAATCCTGTGTCTAGTTCTGAACCCCTCACGACAAGAAAGACATTGAGGTGCTGGAGCATGTCCAAAGAAGGGCAATGGAGTGGGGAAGGGTCTGGAGCACAAGTCTGGAGCACAAGGTGAGGAGCAGCTGAGGGTGCTGGGGGTGTTCAGCCTGGAGAAAAAGAGGCTCAGGGCTGACCTTATCACTCCCTACAACTACCTGAAAGGAGGTTGTAGCCAGGTGAGGGTCAATCCCTTCTGCCAAATAATGAGCAGTTGGACTAGAGAAAATGGCCTCAATTTTTGCCAGGAGTGTTTAGGTTGGATATGAGGTAAAATTTCTTCATGGAAAGGTTTGTCAAGCATTGGAACAGGTTGCCCAGGGAAGTGGTTGAGTCACCATCCCTGAAGGGGTTTTAAAGGGGTTAAAATCCCTGAAGGGGTTTTAAAGACATGTAAATGTCTTTAAAACATGGGGACCTGGTTTTAGTGGTGGACTTGACAGTGCTGGGTTCATAATTGAACTCAGTGATCCTGGAGGTCTTTTCCAAACTAAATGATTCTATGATTCTATGTTTCCTGTGGATGAATCACTCCGTCATTCAAGCTGGAGCTAGAGTCACTGACTGCGTTATGGCAGGGAATGAAATGAGACGTGGGTCTGGATTAGAAAGTGCCTGAAAAGCTTATTCACATGGGCCCTGCCTAGTGTCTTCACATCTCCTCCCACACAGTCCCTCATCCTGTTTGCAGTCACTTTCTGTCATCTCTTGTAAACAGATGTGAAAAGATGTGTGCATCTTCAATAACCACTGTTCTCTCCTGCCACCTCCCTTCCATGCTGGTGGCATGGGGAAACAGCAGCCAGCCTCAGATGCAAACACCAAGAGACAAAGCAGCTTCCACTGCTGATGTCTGGCTTTGTGGGCAGCACAGGCTGCCATTAGAGGAGCTGTTCCCTTTCCAGGATGGGCCAGTGAGTCTCCTTTCCTTCCCAAGAGCTGCTGCTTGTCCTGGCAAGAGCTTTCCATCCTGCTGCCATCTGAACAGTGGGCTCAGCATCAGCTTTCATTAGCAATGTCAAGTCTTTAGCACTTGTCTTGTTTCAGTGTTGGCATTTTATTTTTCTGTAGGTAGCTGAATTCTGCAGTTGTATCTGTGCTTGTTGCCCCAGGTTGGTTACTATACCCTTGTGCCTGTGTCCAGCTTTCCCTGGCAGCTCAGTGGAGGGGGCCATGCCTCTCCTTATGGGGCTCCAGAAGATGAATCCCCTCCTTGGACACCACAGTTATCACAGAAGCACCTGGTGAATAGCTTGGGCTGGAGGAAGAGCTGTGCTCTGCTGTGGCTTCCACTCCTGGGCTGCTGCCCTCCCCAGGTTTTAGTTTAACCTTCCCTGCAGCAGGAAGGCTGGAGGTGGCCTCCAGATCCTGCATCACCAGACAAGCTCACTTTTAATGGGAGCTGCTGTTTGGGGTGTAAAGGATGGGGTCTATGGGCACTATCTAAATTGAAGTCTAGGTGCTGATGTTTCTGGGACAAACATTGTCCTCCTGTCCCGCCTTCCCCTTTCTCTTATGCATTGCTTGAGCTCCTTGTCAGATTTTGCTATGGAAGGGTTAATATTTTCCATGTTTAATTGTTAATTATTTTTTTCATCCATGGAGAATGTATTTTGTTTTCTTGAATAGGCTTCTGGTATCCCATTGTCCTTTTATGTGCTCCATAAGCTTCTCCCAGGCTCTGTGACCCTGACTTCCTCTGCCCCACTCCCACGTTGTCCCCCTGCCCAAGGCTCTGCTGGTTCACTGTACCCTCCTACTGTGATGTGAAGGTTCAGCCATTACTAACTGTGCTGGTTTCGATAACCAACAACAGCTAAAATAAATGAGAGATACAGTGAGGTGCCATGTTAATGCACTTCCCTACTCAGGCTTTTAAAGAAGGAAAAAAAAAAAAGGTCTTTTGTGAATCATTGATCAGTTCAGCTTCACTCAGGGTCACTTATGCAAAAACCTAATATTGATTTTTCATCTTTGCTTAGAGTAGCTTCCCACGCATCTGTTCAGGATGCAATGGGGACTCACTTATCAGCATATGACTCACCTACTCCTCTAAATTTTTCTTTTTTCAAGGATAGAGGAACAGCCAACCAGCTTACAGGATGCTTGACCTTATAGAGTAGGATCAGAGGTCATCACTGTGCTACAAGCTGAGGCCCTAGACATACTTTCCACATTTGCTTTGTTCCTGTTAAGCAGAAATATCTTTAAAAAGGCAGATAGCTCTCAAAGTCATTAAATGTTCATTAGGGAAGCAGTTCTGCTAACCCTTCAGATTCTTATTGATGTCCTTCCAGGTCTCTGACCTAATTCTGGAGCTCTCCCAAGGGTTACATTGCTATCTGGAAAGAAACCAAAATAGGGATAATATGATTGTTGTGGAATTGCTGCTTGACTGCACACATAACGTTCTCATTTTCATACACACATTCATTTCTGAAAGTCTCTAAAGCTGAACTAGGTACCTAAATCCAAGCCCTTCTGAATAGCCCAGGAGAAAAATCAGTTCCCAGGCAAAGTGAGGAAGAGGAAGTAAATACGGTACCTTTCTCTGACAGAGAATGCTTCCTCCATCCATTTAGACAAGGGAACATAGCACACATGTCCGTGCCTGGGATTTCCAGGTTGTCTCTATATCCCAGAGGCTTTGGCTTACTGCAGGAGAGGTCTGCACAGGCAGGCTGTTGCTGCAGCTCTTGGGCACTGTGTGGGAACTGCAGGATGCTTCCAAAAGCCAAACTGAGAGACCCATACCTGTGTCAGCATCATGAAATGAAGAGATCAGAGTGCTACAAGAGCAGAGAAATGGACATCAACAGAAATGCTGAAGGAATTAGTAAGATATGTTTGGGGAGAGGTAAATCCAGTGAATAGGCTTAGCCTAGCATACTTCAATGAGATGAAAATGTGCCACAGGTCACAGGAGTCTGTGGGCTGACTTGCCATCACATCCTTGATACGTATTTATGAAAATTAGTCTTATGCAAATCCCGAATGAGTATAGAAAAAGTTCTGCCCCATACAACAGAAATGTGTTAGTCACCCTCTCATTTAGAGCAGGCCAGTTGATACTGCAGGCTCTTAAGAGATGTTGCCATGAGCTGGAATTGTAACTTTACCTCCTTCATCTTCTGCAGAGGTTATTTGTCATAAGATGTGCAGCAGCATGGAGGCAGTGGTTTTCCTCATGCCCTGTAATGCCTCCTACTGCTCTGAAGGGACACTCTTCTGCACGGGGGCTCTGAGTGCATTGGTCTCATGAGGCTTGCAGAGCCTCTCTGTTCCCAGAGTTTCTGTCCTCTCCAGTATTTCCTCATGTATTCCTCCCAGCTCAGTGTCAGAGGCTAATAACTGAGGCTAAGCAGAATTGGACAAAAGGAATAATTTTGTTTCCCTAGAGCTTTACCTATTTTTTGTGGTGGGTTTTTTTAATGGTATTTAAGCCACTGGAATTTTCATCGCTCTTCTCTCCACTTTTTATTTAGGAAGCAGATTTAGGATGGCTGATTTGATTTTCCGTTTAGACTGTGATTCTGCATAAACTTAGTGGACAGTAATCACATTTGCTTCCTCCTGTGATCTTCCTCTTACTCGTGTACCAGATATTAAAAGTCCTTTCTTTTCTCTGTCTCTCTGATTTCCATAGTACATGGGCTGTATTGAAGTGCTGCAGTCAATGAGATCCCTGGACTTTGGCACACGCACTCAAGTCACCAGGTAGGTGGTAGAAAACTGAGATCCACACCAAAAGTGAAAAGCCCAAGTACTAATTTCTGTATAAAGGAGAGGATGCATGCCAAGCTCTGAGACAATTCTGAATAGCAGTTTGCATATTTTGTTTTGTTTTTTCCTAAGTGGTGATTTGAATTATTTGATCATTACAATAGGCTATTTGCATTGGAAAATGAATTGTTCCAGGCACAGACATAATTTCTCTCCAAGTTTATGTTCAGCCTCCCCCTGCAGTTGCAGTACAGTGCAGACATCCCCAGCTAGTTGGGTATGAGCAGCAGCCAGACTGTGCATGTGGGATCAGCGCTGCCTGCACAGCTCTCCCAGGGCACAGGGTAAATCCACTGCTTCTGCTGTGGCCGTGGGTGCCATGGCCAAGGTGATGAGCCAGGATGGTCCCAGGTCTCTCTGCCACACTGCTTCACACCTAACACAGAAAGTGCCATCAGTCCCTCACTCTAGCAAGGCCATTTGATGCATTTTTATCAGATGTTTGACATTGCCTGACCCCATCTGCACCAAGACCAGGCTCAGCGGGAAGTGGAGTCACAAGGAAAACATGTTGAAATACAGCTGTTTCCATCTGTACTGCAAGGTTAAGTTTCCAGGCTGCAGATCAGAAAAAGATTCTCTGCTCCAGCAGCCACCCAGCAGCCCAGCATCTCCAAAAGCTTTTTGGAGAGATGGGTGGGTGCAGGGTATTTTGGCCTGGCCTTAGACATATCCCCTCATCTTCTCAGCTACTTTTCTGGCATGGTTCCTGCTGAGGATGCCAGGAGTGTGGTTGAGGCTTCCTGTGCCTGCCCATCTCTTCCTTCCTGCTGGTGAATGATTTTCAGATGCCCTTTTGCTTGTTTGTATCAAAGAAGTTATCGAGAAGGAAGGGGAACATGAAGAGATAATTGTTCTATTTGTACCTGCTGGCTCCCAGACTTACCAGCTAAAAGGAACTGAAAGACTTGAGTCCTTTAATGCCTGTATACCACATTTAAAAGCCGCCTTTAGTTGTTTTAGTATGTGCAAAATCAGCAGTTGTTGACATTTACAATCAGTATAAGCATGCACTCACCCATTTCCTGCATGTGTGGATGAAGAAGTGTCTGAGATACAAATATATGTACTTCTCTCACTCTACTCAGTTACTGATAAAAAAGAGCCATGTAGTACACTGAGCCCAAAGCAATCAGCCCAGGCCAACATGTTCTTTACATCTCAGCTAAAGAGTGAGGTTATCTCCCGTTTGCAAGACATGGACTGTGTGTGCTGCTACACTGACAGAGCAGGGCTTTGGATGGTTTGTTGGAAAATAATGAATATGAATTACTGTGTGACAAGAGCTTGCAAATTTAAATTAGGGCAAGATAATGAGGTTTTGTAAAGAAAGAACTAAGTCAAAACATAACAATGGAAATATTTCCATCACCTAAAAAAAATGCCACTGCTGACTTTAACAAGGTCTTCTATACGCGAGAAATTCAGAACTTAAACTGTTTGCAAACCAGATGCTGACTTGCTGAGCCCATGCATGCAAACTTGAAAGTTCGATTGATTACAAGCTGACTGGAGCAAAGATAACATTGATTATTCCCCTATTGTTCTCCCAGGGGAGTAAGTTTATAGACACATCCACAATGCACCAACCAAGGAACTGTTGGAAATGATCCCGTTTTAATAATGTCTGTTATTTGTACTGGAGTAAAACATGTTTTTACTTTGATGACATTTCACTAAACCAAGTGGCTTATTATGTTTTAAAGTGCTGTAGAAAGGGTCTCAAAATATATCTGTGTCCTGCCTTGCTTTTATGTGTATGTTCATGCTTCGTTAGCTCCATGGTCTCTAAAACTGAAGTTGTTATTTACCTACCTCACGTGAATGTTAGAAAGATCAACAAACTCATGTTTGCCAAAGTGCTGTGAGGAGTTCAAAGAGATGAGAGTGAAGGATTTATTTTTTAGTTTCTTGCTGGACTTGCATTTTCAGTTGCTTCCCAGGCACATGGTTAGGGAAGGCAGAAAGCAGCCTCTCCAGTGCTATGAATGACCATGGGGTGCAGAGGTGCTCAGTGGCCAAATGACCACAGGGTACCACGGGAAGGGCCAGTCACTGAGGTGCTTTTTCACCTCTGTGGCTGTGTGGCGAGAAGGTTAGCAGAGCAGATTTCACCACAGCATTTTCCCGGCTCTGCTGTTGCCTGCCTGTGACCTGACTTACATGCTCTTAGGACATCTCTTCCATATTGCAGAAGTTTGTGATCCCAAACTCCATATAGATGACAGAATTAACACCAAGAAATAACAGTAAGTGTAACAGATTCTTCTTCTTGAGGAGCTTGGTATATTTTTAGAATGGTTATCCATAAATGCACTCTGCCTGCTCTTCTGGATACAAGATGTGTTTGGGTTGTCACCCTTGTGCTGTGGCAGGTCCTGCTTTTGCTGGACCAATATGCTTCCCTTGTTCAGTTTTTCAGCTCATTTCCTCTTACACATTGCCTACTTCTGTTAAATCAAGCTGATTATTAGTCGTTGTATCTGGGCATTTATGGGAAAACAGATTCTCGGATTGGGGCATTAACTTGCAGACTCGAAATGGTCAGGCAGCAAGGGGTGAAGGGCCTCTGAAACATGCTCCTGGGGAGGGCTGCTGGAAGAAGGCTGACTTTGTCTGGAAGATTAATTTCAACTTTGTTGAGCCACACAATCCCTTTCTGTTACATGGTGTAGGCAGAGCCTTAGATGATTAAAAGCAAATCCTCAGCAGCATGCTTGCTTGCTTACATCAGCCCATCTCTCGTCTTTTACCCCTGTTTTGAGGGAACAATAAACAAAGTGTCCCAGTGTAACTGCCCATGGGTTCTCTCCTGTATGGGCACGTGCTGGGAGGAGCAGGAGGTGCGTCTGCCACAGGTTTCACTCTAGGGTTCAGACACAGAGAGAAACCTGCAGACTGTACTGCTCAGCTGGTATAAAGGCTCCCCAAACGGAGCCACCCTGTTGCCCTCGTGCCCCAGTGCTTGCTGAACCCTTGCCAAGCGGCTGCAGCCCAGCCAGGTGGCTGCTGCTAACTCACTGGGCAGGGGAGCAGTGATCTGTGGAGTGGGGGGGCTGAACCAGATTTGTTTTGGAGAAAGCAAAAATTCCCTGTGCCGGGGATCTCACAGCATTTAATTGCGTGGGGGCTGTGGCACTGTCCTGGTTCAGTACATCTCAGCCCAGAAGGTGGGGAGCTGCCTGCATCTGTGTGATCACGAGTCTCAAGTGTCCCAGTTGAAGAGGATTGATCCTGCTTCCCCACCCCACCTCCTGGGTCACTGCCCCCAGAGAACCCTACCAGCCTTGATCTCCACTGAACTGCTGCCCAGCGGAATAACCCCCGGGAAACTCCCCCTGCAAAATCATCTGCTTGGGCCAGGAGCAGGAGTGCTGCCCCTTTGATAGGTTTGCTGCTGATGACAGCCCAAGGGATCAAAGTGCTTCAAAGTAATATTTTTCAGGGTAATGAAAATAACTGACCCAGATCTCTTCCATTCATTATGGAAAGGGAAAACTGTGTCAATGAAACAATGACCAGTTTATGTAATTGTATGGGCACTGCAGGACTAGCAGACAGTGAATCTACTTCAAATGGCAGAGGATGCCTGAGGAGTTGAGGAGCAAGATTATCTTTGCCTTAAACTACAAGAACAATTTAAAATCCTCACAGCTTTCCCAATTTCATTTTGTGGTTCCCAGGACTGAGAAGGGCTGCTGCAGGGTCCAGAAGTGGAGTTAATTCATTTGGGGTCATTGAAAAGAACTAAAAAACCAGACCATGGTGTTTTGTGTTAGGATGAATCACAAGGAGGAGCAAAAGAAACAGCAGCAATATGACTGGAATAACAAGGCCACATTTTCTGGTGCTACCACAGATTTGGAAGATATCAAATGGACAAGCAAATGCCAGTAACCATAAGGTTGCACGTTCATCCAGGAAGATCAGCTGTGTGAGCTGTGCATGGGTGAATGCATCCGGCAGATCTGAAAGCAGAGATTTACCCAAGCAACTGTTTGAAAATGAATATTTGTAAAAATTAATTAATAGCCGATTTCCAGGAAGAAAGCACAGATACAGTAACTCCCATTTTAGTTCATCATGGCTGTATACAGAATTTCTTTTCCTAATCTATGGTGCAGTTTCTAGTTCATGGAAGTGACTGTAGGTAGGAAGTGTTCAGCATAGCAGCAGGTGTTACCAAACTGCTGCTTTTCACACCTTTAAAGTAATGTTTGTGAAGTTTGTTAGATCCTTTGGAAAACTAGAGGTATGCAGAAAGAAATGTCTGTGAGAAGATAATTTCCCCCACCAAAAGAGAGGTAATAGAAACTCTAAGGTAGAAATGGTTTGCTCACATTTTGGTTCCTTTTTGCTGGACAGGTGCTTCAGAGAGTGGTGGAGTGGGCAGCAACCACACTGGCTTGTACAAGAACAGGCTCTGTGGCTGGCAGCTTTGCCTACAATTCCTAAATCTACATGGACTGCCTGATGTGCAAGAACTCATTTGTCACCAAAAGAGATGACTTGCCTGTTTTTCCAATTTGTTCAGGATCTGGTTTTCTTTCTAGGTACGGCTAGACTCAAAGGCTCCAAGTAGCCTTAATGTCTTGGCTCTGATTTTAATTTCCTTTAATATTGAATGAGAAGATGAGTTCTCATTTTCTGAGCTGATTATTGGAATCTGCAAGATCATCCTGCAGGATGCCTTTTCCATTTTTTTTTTTTTTGAATTTTTGGCCCTTCTACCTGTAACAGCTATATAAAACAGGAGTTAGACAAGAAAGGTATCAGGAATTTGCTTCAAAAACATATTTAACCGTGTAGGGGGAAGTACTTTGCTTTAAAGTACTAAAACTAGGCAATGTTTAAAGGGCTGAGTTTCTGACCCATCCCACAGTGAAGCCCCTCTTCTTCTCTACTGTTTTTGTTCAGAACGTGTTAATTACACTCTTATTATTTTGCCATGGGCAAAGTCTCCATTCATTTGACAGTTTCCAGGTTGGATTTCTCAGGATGTTCTCTGACAGGAGGACTCAGTGTGCATCACTGATCTTCAGTGCTTTTAGCATGTAGCGTACTGGTGTAGCAGCCTGGGGGGCAGTGAGCAGGGCCTGGGGGGGACTACACTCCTCACTGTATTCTCTGCTTCCTGGGATGTATCTGCCTGGAGCCTCTCACCATTGTGTAGTCTTCTGAACCAAAACTTTCTCAAGAAATGAAGCCCAGTGGTGTTTTCCTCCCATATGTGCACCAGGATCTGGAAACAGACAAACTTTCCAGACTAGCTTGTTTCCTAATTAGCTCTGTGGATAATAATCCAATAACATAAACAAATAATTAAGCAATCTAATTCCCTTCTCCTTAAGAACAAAACAAAATTCCAACCCTTAGAAACTCAAGCCTGAATTCTGCCATGAGAGAAAGGCTGAGGTTACGGCCTCAAGATGGAATTGCCTGATGTGAGGCTTGAAGCCCCAGAGGGTGACAGGTCCTGTGGCACAGGGCCAGGGCAGCTGGAAAGGTCAGGGGCTGCAGCTCAGACCAGGATGTCCAGGCAAGATTAAGGAAACTTGCTAAGCACATCCCAGCCCAGCAGGGCACCATTTTTCTGCTGACTTCAGAGCAGTAAGTATCAGTCAGGAAAAGCCTGTGATTGCCAGCAAAAAGTTTTTCCAGCTGCTGTGCAAACCTTGATCAGGGAAGTCAGTGCTCCACTCTGTGTCCAAACCAGTCACCTGCCTGAGCATAGACCAGAATTTGCTTGGTTCAAGTGTGGAAAATGGACGCAGGATGGCACTCTGTTACACTATGTGTGATTCAGCTCTCTTTGATATAGACCAGTAAACTGTGAGTCCTTTATGCCTTATTTTTCTGCTGCCCTAACTGAGAGGCACCTGTAGAAGAAGATGGTGGCTAAAAAGAAAGAATGTCTAGTTTGGGAAATTCCTGTCAGATATGGAAAGATACTAACTGAGGCTTCAGCTCTGAAAAAGAATGGGAGGAATTGACTTCACCTCCCCACCCACACCTTCACATCTTTTAATTTATATTTTTTAAAGAAACCTCAAGTCCCAGAAAAGCAATCAGGCACCCAGCTGGGCTCACTGGTATGCACCTGCTGTGCTAAATAAGAAACATTAAGCCCCTCCTGCCAAGCAAGAGACCTATTACCCATACTGAGAAAGAGGATTTGAAGACATTAGGTTGAGTGTCTTGTGGTTACGTATGTTTGGAGGTTTTTAAAACAAGGTTTCATTAGGTGAATCTGGTGTGTTTGATGAAGAAAAAGAACCAGAAAAGAACCAGGCTGCTGAATCAATATATTTTGTTAAATAATTGGCTGAGAGGTTTTTAAGAGTGGGAGAAAAGAAGAAAGAAAAAACAACTCTGAAAGACCTTCCAGAAGATTTAAGTGTTTGTAAGTGGGCTGATAACAATTAATTGCAGAGTTGCTGGCTGTGTTACAGATGCTGCATGTGAAATGATCCAAGAGTTTGTGCTGTATGTTTTGATTTGCAGGGAAGCAATAAGCCGACTGTGTGAAGCTGTATCTGGTACAAATGGAGCTATAAAAAAGCGGAAGGTAAATACTATTTTAGCTGAATGATTAATTTTCTGTATCTGTTTTTGATAAGCTGGATACAGGATTCCCAAACAGACTACAGTCCATGGTGCATTACAGTGTGAATTAATCCATCTGAACTCACTATGTGCAACATGAAAGCACTGCTGTTTAGTCCGCTTGGTCTGGAACTGAGACCATGCCCTACTTTATGTTCTTCAGGCTTAATGCTTTGCCCAGAGTTCCTGCTTCTACCAGCCCTTGCAGTGCTTGGTGCTTTACAAGTTTTAGGTTTTGGCTGGCAAATTACTGGAATTGGGTATTTTTTTGGCTTGCAAAAGTGAGCTGATTCACTGGAGGACCACCTGCTGCTTGTTTATAGATATAAAAAATTAAACACAACTAAAATAGCAGTGCTTAAAGGTTTTATTAAGTAACTGAGATGCAATGAGGGACAACATCAGTGGTTACTGTTGGGTCAGTTCCAGAGGAACTCACTGATTTCCTTCTGTAACTGTGGAGCTTGGAAGGAATGAACTTGCTTCTGAAAAATGAATACCGGAGAAAATTTCTTGCTTTACTCAGAAGCACTTCATCCTCAGGAAACAAAGAATTCAGAAGGAAAATTACACATTCTGAGTTACTGAGCCAGCTATAACATTTAGCTCACTGGGATTTTGCTTTAAAACTTTTTTTCCCATTATTGACATAAAAACCATGCCTACCAATACCGTATTCAGAGCTGGTGTTTGTTAGAAGATTTGTGTTTGATCAAGCCATTATCCTTGCTCCATTGAAAGTTTCAATAAGATACTGTAAAATCTACTTGACTTTGATATGTTTCTGCCCCTGACAGACTCAGCTGACAGCCTTTCTTTTGTTTCTTTGTTCAAAGCCTCCAGCGAAGTTTCTTTCTTCTGTTCTTGGCAAAAGTAACCTTCAGTTTTCTGGCATGAATATAAAGCTGACCATTTCAACCAGCAGCCTCACTTTGATTAATGTTGACACTCAGCAGGTAGGATACATGAAAGCAGTGTCTTTTTATCCCTGCTACTCTCTTCTCCTCTTTGGTACCTTCAGAAGGAAAGGATGGGCCCTTCAAAGGGAAATCAGTACCCTGTAACAGACTTGTGTATACCTGGTGAAGTTGAGTTACATGATGCTTCTGAATTTAAAAATGAAACCACTTTGGAGGAATTGAACATGCAGCACATGCCCTTTTTGTTTATGATGGTGTGTTCCATGGGGAGGAATACTTAAGCTCTTGGCAATCCGTCTCTGTGTATGTCTGCCTCTACAGTGCCTAATAAACAAGGTACTAGTCCCAGCTGGAGTTTTTGACAAATCTTAGGGGGGAAAAAAATGGATACAAATATAAAGTCAGAGCTTGGCTTTGGTGTCATTCAAAGCTATTTTACAGCTAAGTAAATCAATTGTACAATCAATTATACTATGTAAAGTCTCTAGGTTTCATTGAGGTGTGTTCCTAAGAGCCTGGATCTCCCCGGGAACTGAGGTGTGTTCCCTTTCTTCTTGGCGGATGTGATGAGGAGATTTGTCCTGCCCACCTAATTCCTCCATCAGCTTCCTGAACGCTCTCACCTGGGGCCAGCAGCAGGTCTTGCACCAAGCTGGAGCAGGGGAATATCAGGGAGGTAGTTTTGGCTTGCTGGCTCTGAGGAATCCCGGCACCACGCTGATGCCATGCTGGGCACCAGGCAGCTCTTACGGGGTTGCCTGTAGCACAGAGGTCTCCAGTACATCAGACATCCATGCTAGGAGGGATTATGGTTTATGACACCAGGTTTTCCTTCCTTTTGGGTACAGTGAGAAAGGGCTTCCCGACAGCACGCAAAGCTCGGGGGGCTGGCAGCTGAAGTGTGGCCCTTTCCTATTTGTAACAGGGCTAAAAGCCAGGTGGACAGATCTTCCAAATGCACTGATGTGCTGGTCAGTGCACACACAGACGTGCAGGGCACTGTCTTGAAATTTGTTACTAGACCTTTTCAAATGGAAAGTCCTGGTTATTCTTATTCTAATCTTGTGCTGCTACCATACCTCATTGTGTTCACACCTGCATAATCCATTGCACTTGATTTTGTAATAAAGAACAGTCTGTCCCCAGAGATGAGGTAGTGTTTGAAACCAAGAAGAGTTGATGCTTGAACTGGCTAGTAAAATTTCTGCCAGGTAACAGTCTGATGACAATGATGAAAGAGAATATGATCAGACTATCAATGAGGCCTCTTTGTAAAAACACCACCATTATATACATCGGACATTTAAATAAAATTCTTGATAAGTTGTTAAAATCTTAATACTTTGCAGTTGTATCCAGTGTCTGCAGTTCCACCCCCTTCAAAGACTCATTTAATTCTGAAAACTCTCTAAGGAAGATTACTGATGGATCTAGACATTACCAAACATGAATGGATTATCTCAGAAATATTCCTATTTTAATCTCCTTCCTTCCTTGCTTCCCAAATGACACATGCAGGTATTAATGGACTGGGTTGTCAGGAACTTAATTGCTTGCTCTATGAAGATATATGCTCTGCTTTTTTTATTGTTTGGCCCGTGAGCAAGCTTAACTAATTTGTTATGCCTTTCAGATTATTGCCAACCATCATATGCAGTCCATCTCATTTGCGTCTGGAGGTGACCCAGTAAGTATTGATTTGTAAGATACACTTCTACAGGTATAATGAAATTATGATGGGAATGAAAGTACCTGCAAATACCTTTCTTCATCCCTTCCTACCATAAGCACTAACAGAGTACACAGCACTTCTGGATCATGGGACTGAGACTGAAAAAGAGCTCTGAGTTGGGGAACTAAAAATAAGCATGAACATAGGAATTCATCAGTTCTGTGGTCCCTGTAATCCAATACCTGTCACAGAAGTGGTCGGCACTGGCACCTCTACATTTTTTGATGAATTTGGAGTCAAACAACTCCTATGAGACAGAGGTGGCATAACCACCTTCTTTCTGCAGATAGTGCTGTTCCTCCTGGTCTTATAGTTATGTAGTCATTGATGTTTTCAAGCAAGAGATTTTCTATCCCTTTCCAAACTCTTTACTGCAATGATTGTAAGCAGGAATTGTCATCTATAAACAAGCCCAGCCCTGCCAGTGTTCTGAGTTTCACAGTCCATGTGGTATGAAAACAGTATTTTTTTAATCAGTTTTGAATTTTCTGCCCTTCAGTTTTGTTAAATACGTATCTCTCTGGTTTTGCCTTTTGAAACAGGGAAAAGAGAGGCTCTTAGCGTCATGCTCTTGATAATACTGGGGTGGAAGGCAGATCCAGCTTTGACTCGAAAATGATAGATCTGCCTCTTTGGATTTAGGAGCATTCAAGCGATAAAAGCTGGGAAGTGGCCCTGTGTGGCTGAACCCCTTCCATGGAAGGGCATGTGGGTGACGTAAGTGGAGCTCTCTAGAGCTGGGCTGAGAAGTGGGGAGGGAGCATGTCTGCAGGCTTTGTGCTGTCAGTCCTGCACCCAGATGAGAGGTACAGCATTGGTCTGGGGCCAAAGGGCTACATCCTTAAAGATCCCATATAAAGCTTAAGGCACATTGAAAGCATAACAAGTTCAAATTTTACTTTGAGATGGCTGTGCTGTCCTCATACACCACACTGTACTATACAGTCCTTGGCTTTGCAGACCCTTCCTGAGGCGGAGTTCCAAGTAGCTCCAAGTGCTGGCATACTATTGTACTGAGCATGACAAATTTCATTCCCAAATTCCACTTTCTTGATAGGTAAACAATTTAAATATGTCCTTAAGATGACTTGCTTTTGAAGTATGTACCATGTCCTATATACTGACTGTCTAGTTTGTCTTTTTGTAATATTTCCAGTTGGGAAAATTCAGGGATGTTTTTTCAGCCTCAGCTAAGCAGGTTGGATGAGTAATTCTTCAGGGCTTGTTTCCCTTTTTTTAATGTGTTTTTTTTTTTTTTAATATTATTATCCTGCATTGGTCTTGTACAGTGATCCCATCAGGTTTCACAGGCTCCACAGGGCTGGGTTTGGTCAGTGCTTAATGGCAGGGCCACCAAGAGATGTACTTGCACACAGATGTGCTGCAGGAAATGGGCTTGGTGATGCAGCTGGTGACACTTCTTACCCAGGAGAATACGTAAACAGAGGTCTTGCTCAGCAGTGGCAACTATAAATCTAGTACCCCTTCACATAAAGGACAATTTTGGCTTCTTGTTCAGGTACTTTTTTCAAAATTCTCTTTACATTTAAAATGGGAGATAGTTTCTAAAGAACATGTCTCTTCACCTGTCCCCTCGTTCAGGCTCTAAGAGCAGTTCAGTGTTGCTCTGTGCTGGTAAGGAGTAACACTATTCTGCCTGAGAATTAAGCCTATTCTGGCTTTATTTTAAAGACATCCATCCATGTACGTAAACACTACAAATAATAAAAATAGCAGGTACTGCTCCAGTTACTTTAGTTTCTAGTTTTCTGTAGATCTAATTTATTTGAAAATATTTATGAACCAGAAAAACTTGAAAGGAAAAGGAAGGAAATTGAGTTCACTAGATGCATAAGAAATACTTGCTTTATTTTAATGATATTAACTTTGTAGATTAAAAAAAAAATAGGACAAGTTCTGCTGGCCCTAAGACCTGCCTCTCGTGTCATTCGTTGTGAATTATTAAATGATTGTTCATGTGCATATTGGAAATGGAGCCTTGTTTCCTGCCAGCTGATTGCATCTTCCCTCAAGAGAGCCATGCCTTTAAGCTGTGAATTGCGTTTTCCCCATCCTGCCTTAAAGATCCAAAATAACAAAATGCATCTTTAATAGTTAAAAGAACGTTATTCATTACCTCACAAATTTAACTATAACACTGAATTATCAAGCCACTCTTTGCTTTTGCAGTATGACTAGAAATGTTAATTTTTCTATTCCGAATACCTTTTCAGTTTGACTAGAAAAAGAGGATTATTTCAGTGCTGGCTGGAAAGAGAATCAGAAACAGAAAACTGATTATACTGAGGTTGCCTGATTTCAGCAGCAGCTTTGAGATCCAGAGTAACTTAACCTGCTCCTAGCCAGACTAAAATTAGGCAGCAGCAATTGAGATCAGATACCTATTTTATTCTGCATCATTTTAAATCTTAAATTTTTCCTAGGACACCTTCAAAATCATCATGCTACAAATTGGAAATATTCTAAGTTGTTGTTTGCAGTATATTAGCACTATTTTATCTTCCAGTAATATTGATAAAGACTATCCCAGCCAAAAGCTGTGACTGGGGCTGACAGCCCTGATGAGTTCCATGGGAGAGGCTTTGAGCTCTGGGAGAGCAGTGGAAGAGAGCAGCATTGCCAGCTGAGGAGGCACTAGCTGTGTTCTACTCCTGTTGCAAAGGTGGAATTGTGTTCATGGTTTCTTGGAGACCCCAAAATGCTAAACTGTCTTTTTTATTTATTGTTTATTAGAAGAAAAAATTACGGGACAACTGCTGTGTGTCACTGATATTTCCCTCAGCTCTCTTTGCTAATACCTCTGGTTGTTTTCTCTGAAAGAAGCACACATTTTAAAGCTAGAAATAGGTATATCTGTCTATACTCAATTGCTTTGCTGTGGTGGTAGGGTTGTTCACAATTTTCAAGACATTTGTTGCCTTCTTTCCTATAGGACACAACAGACTACGTGGCATATGTAGCAAAAGATCCTGTTAATCAGAGAGGTATTGAAACAATTATCAAATTGTTATATGTATTTATTTAATTGCTTCATATGTATGTAACAAGAAATTGTTTGAGTTTTAAAACAAGAAAGCTATGAAATAACTCAATATTCTGTAGAATTTCTGACTTCCCTGTATGGATAGGGGTAATGCTTTAAATGTCATGTTCTTTGTGCAACAAAGTGAGAATCTGCAGGTCAGGCTAACACTTTACTGGCTGCTGGCTCTGTGCAGGGGAAGGAGCCTTCTCAAGTTGGCCTTGCCTGGAAAGGTGGGCAGCTGCCCTGCTCTGGGTGGGAGGTGAGGGGAGAGTAGTTAATGAACCTCCTCATTTAACCCATGCTTCTGGGTATGTTGCTGGAAGGCTGAGAGGGGTGTTATATATATACTCAGATCTATGAGACCTTCTCCCCTCTGGAGGCTAACCCAGGGGATAAAATCCCTTTCCATCACTCATCATTTGTTGGCACTACAAGAAGGATTGGCATTTGGCTGCTTCTTTCATGCCAGAAGGTTTTCAGAGCAACACTGCCAATGGCTTGGTAGTGGCAGGTCACAGAAAGCTCCCTTTGAGGTCCTGTGGATGGCAGGGCTGGCCTCACAGTCTGGCCTGCCACCTCTCAGCCCCAGGCTAACAAAGTTGCCCATACTTGTGTTTTCTTGCTGTTTCACATGCAAACTGCACACTAGTAGGGGTGGTTCTCTCCCCGACTTCTGCTTACTGCCATGCATGGGGAGATGCAGGAAGCATAAATGGAAAGTTTCTTCTATTGAGATATAAGATTAAAAGGTACATAGAGCTACCTATTTCCTTAATATGTGAACAGTCTCGGTCTGTATAATGTCCTAAAACTATCTAGATGCATGTTTTCATGCCCAGATTTTCTGCTATAATATATAGCTGAGTTTCTATTTTCTGGTATAAACTGTATTTCTTTAATTAAAGCAAGGTGTCTCTTTGCAGCATGCCACATTCTGGAATGTCCCAATGGGATGGCACAGGAGGTGATAAACACCATAGGACAGGCTTTTGAGCTCCGGTTCAGACAGTACCTGAAGAACCCATCCAGCCTGGTTACATCTAATGAAAGGTCAGCACATTCTCAATCACTTTGGTGCTTTTCTTCTCTTTAGTACTTTTCAGGAAGACAGTGCTCTACAAAGAGTGGTCCATAAGTAAAATGCTTTGGATATGCTTTCTGGACATATGCTAATGCCTGTAAGTACAGAGTATAATAGATTAAAATTAGCTTATTCCATTAAATCAATTTGTTTCTGTGATATTTGTACAGGTGCAGAACACAGAATTTAGCTGTATTGTTCAATAGATAAAGCAGCCTTATCTTAAGTCATGCAAGTTGAATACGTTCAAATTACTCTGCCCAAGTAAGTTCAGCTCTATAAATAGCACATACACAAACAGACTGGGCTCAGTCCTGACCCGTGCCAAGTTTAAGCTTGCTGCAGCTGTGGAAAGTGTGTAGTGGGGGAAAAAGCCATTTTAATTCACCTTTCTGCTGTTCTGCTCATATCCTGGCAAGAGCCTTGGATTTCACCTGGTGTGACTTACATCAGCCTCATGTACTGAAATAAACACAGGCATCACTTGGCATTTTAAAGTGTGAAGCCCCGTCCTCTGCATGTGCCCAAAATATAGGGCCTAGATTAATTTCTGGACCACAATTACCCTTTTTCCATTGCACTAGGGACACAATTCTTGCTCTAATTTTTGGCTCTCGTCACAGGTTAGCCATGTCTATTTTTCTCAGGCTTCTTTTTACTGCAACACCAAATTTGATTGATTGCTACCTCCCATGAGTAGGTAAAGCTGTAGCATCTGTTAACTGCATCCTGAACACTGGAGTCCTATGCAGGCGTGTCCCTGGTACAGTGCCTAATGTAACACAGCAGAGCTAGTTTATTACATAAGAGCAACCCCAGCTTATATGTATTTCAGTATATGTAGTGGTTCTTGCCACAATATGTGTAGTGGTTCCTGCCATTTCACTGCTAATACTGGTCTGTTTTCCCTGGGGCAGCAACCAGAGGAAAAGCCTTTCCTATGAAACACTGCTGGTTATACCACAAGTGGCATAGGAGAAATGGAGGAGGCTAATTAGATTTCCTCCTTGAGCAGAAGCCACAGCCAGCCTTGTAGAACAGTGCTTGGGCAGAGAAGTTGGATATTGCTGTGTGAATGAGTCACTCCCTTCCAAACTACTGTGAATCATATAATTAAATACTTGCACTGGATATCACATAATCAACTACTTGAACTTTATCTTTTTCCTGCTCGAGGCCTTTTATCCAATTATACTCTTGTTAATCAGAGAAGTAAGATTTGAGATGATTTTCAGGGCGGGGGGGGAGGGGGAAGGACACCACCGGAGACAGTACAGGAAGCACCTAGTTGTTTTTCAGTGTATCAGATGTAAATTTAAACTATAATCATTCTGGTTTAGTTCAAGAAAAATATTGGGCACTCTCCATCATGTCATTCAGTGTTTTCTTCAAGCTGAAACAGAACACTTATATTGATTATGGTTGTTAAATTCAGAGTACATTCCACGCAGGAAAAAATGTTTTGGTTTTTTTTTTTTTTGGTAACAATACTTGATTTTCTAAAACAATTGTCTGACTAAATGCCACGAGGTTTTAACTTTCTCTCGTAATTCTGCCTGTCCCCGACCCTGCCAGCAATCTCTGGATTTATACAGTTGAGCTGATAAGCCAGATGAATTAGTTTTATGGTCAATGTTTTGGATAACTTAATGAACAATGCATCATCACACTTCTTTAAAAGTTTCAGTTGGTACCTCTTACTTGTTCTCTGACTTTGAAAAAAATATCTGGACTGCCCAGTGCTAAGGAAGTTACTGTACCTCCCTTCATCCCAAACTGAGAAGACTCAATTTTTAATTCAGGAAGAAGGAACTGGAAAAATAAACAGCTCTAGAAGTTCAGGCCCAAAGCCCTTTAGAGCCTCCATATGGCTGATCTGTGTATTGTGCCATGTACAGACACTGGGCACATTTGACTACACTAGAAAGCAATTTATTACATCAATATCTTCTTTTTTTTCCCCATATTTTTTTTTCAGTGATGCAGCAAATACTAATGGATCAGCTGGGAATCCACAGGAGAGGGAGGATCATGAATATTACAATGAAATTCCAGGGAAGGAGCCTCCCACCGGTGGAGTGTTAGACATGAGAATGAAAGTACAAACAGACCAAAGGGCTAAGTGTCCTATCCAGTACAAAAAACAGTATTGCTTAGTAAGTACATCATCTTCTGGGATAAATATTCACTGCCTATTATGGGAATGAAGAATAAAATGTTACTGGGGTGTTAAAGCATGGCATTAACATCAGAACCAGGTCCTGATTATCCTGGGAAAAGGTTTTTTAGGCTAGATTTAATGATGCTTAGTACATAATTGAATCCCAAAGCACTTTGTGAATATTAACTGGTTTGTCCTTAGAGTACTTTTAGGAGACCAAGTAATATTCTCTTGTTCACTCATTAGCTCTGAGAAGAAAATAGATACTGATTTAAATGGCTTGTCTGAGAGAACATCTGCAAAATCTGGGACCTCCTGGCTCCTGATCCTGTGATCTGATAAATATTTCATCCTGTCCATTTTGCTCTAAAACATACAACATTGACTGATTGCAGTATCTATACAACATTCATTACTCTTGGAGTCCTTCAAGAGGTGCTGTTAAATCAGCCACAGCAGCAGAAGAAGCATGTATCTGTGGTTCTTGTCCAGGACATGGTGAATAAAAACCAACCAGGGAGTAAAATAAGCCAAGTTCAGACTGGCTGCACAGACTTCAGCGCCTGCTGTGAGTCCTTGGGAACACCAACCTTTCCCCACTCAGGAAAGCAGGCACCACTGCTTTGCTCAGAAGGAGTACACTCGTGCCTGCTGGCATCAAGTTGGTTCTTTCTCAAAAGTTGCTGCTCCCAAGTGTTATTTGTGTCTAGTGGCCACTGCTGCCAGGCTGCTGTGTGTTCCTGTGCTACTGCTCCATCCATTTTTTGCTCTGTTAACAGAAACCATACTCTGCATCTCAGCTGTGGGCCAGGTGGTCTCCACCTCCTTGGTTCTCGAATTCTAAAAATATTTTACTGAATTCTGAGTTTGCATCTGAAGCTTGCAGAGTCATTGCAAGGAGTTACCTTGCAATGTGTAAATGCAAATGCCTTTTTACCATGGGGTGCTTCTATTTGTTTTTCCCTTCAGTTCCACTGCTAGTCAGACAATGTGGTGATTATTTCACTTTCATACCATGATAGTACCTGTAATTATTCCTCCTTGTTTTTACCACGAGGGACATTTATAAGGAAATCTGAACTTTCTTACCCAGGGGTTATACTGCATATACTATACCTTAGATACATAACCAGGCAAGTAATGGTGTCCGTCAGGTTGGAGTCCAGACATGACACCCCACAGGAAGGAGAGTATCAGTATGAAACGTTATTTGAGGAGATGGGAATTTTTTGGTAAAGAAGATACATTTAGTTACCAGTATGTCAATTAACTGGTTTTAAAATTGCCTGAGTTTTCTAAGGGACTTACTGTATTTGACTGTTTTTGCAATTTTTCTACAGACAGGCAGCCCAACATTCATCAATATATATGAAAATTGTCCAGAAGAAAACAAAACTGTGGGTACGTGCTCCTTTTTCCTTCTCATGCATAAGCAGAATTAAGCAAGGCAGGCTGACTGAAAGAGCTGCCCTTTGGCTTTCAATACAATGGTGAAAAGTGTTCTACTTAGTGGGTCATTTTTAGCTCCCTAGATGAAGGGCAGACAAAAAAGCCTTGCAGCTTTTCTAAAGGCCAGTAATCTATCTTCATGTCTGCTGGCAGACTTATTTTACTTCTCATGATACTGTACAGTAGCTCTTTGTTTTTTTAATTCTCTTTCATACTCTTTGTTGTTTTATTCCCTTTTTCCCCACCCTTTGAAAAAGGAGGATACTTTATTACTTATCAGTCTCTGAATATACTCCTTCCCCCTAAAAATGCTCAGTGAAACCCAAATTATCAGCATTGAGTTGTTGTTCTGACAGAGCCTGGTCCCTTAGTTTCAGCATCACCGGTCTCTCAGTATGGCTATGCCCTTCTCTGGCCTTAGGCAGCTTGTGTTCAGGATCAACTCGCCTATAGCAAAACCTACTCTCAGGGGCCCCAGGAGATCATCAGTCTCCATCTCTTTCTGGTCTCCCCTTGCCACAGCTGATGCCATGGGCACATTTCCTCTGATCATCTCTTTCAGTGCACGTGAGGTTCTTTTTGAATTCCCACCTGCACGGCTCTGAAGTGATCCATTACATGTCTGCAGGGGATACTTCAATTTCTTGTGTTCTTTCTCATTCAAGGAAAGGAGAGTCAAATGGTTTCTACAAAGAGAGGATGAACAAATAAAAGAATGAATGAATACATCTATGACTAAAGTGTTTGCTGAAGAGCAAAAATATGCCTGCTATTTGGCTAGCTGAAGTGCTATTATTTTCATACCCTGCAGGGGATATTCTGTTAGCCTGTTCCTGGGCTTGAATCCTGACCTGATAGATGTGGCTTTGGCTCTCCAGGCACAGCCACAAAGCGTCAACCTCCTCCATCTTCCCTGCTCCACCAGAATAGCAAGAGAGAGAATTGTTCAGCTTTCCACAAGGTCTTTTTGTGGTGCAGAGGGGAAGGAAAGGGTTTTGCAACAAACAATGTACTATATGGTTTGTGTCTCTGCAGAGTCATATGTATTAATTTCTTTCCAGTCAGTGGGGGGGGTTCACTGCTGACATCGACTGAAGTAGAATTTGATTGAACCAGTGCAGAACATTTTTGAAAACTTTGTTCCCATTCATTTTAGATAGTGTACCTTATGCTTTCTAGCCATAAGGAAAAACAAGTTCATTTGCCCATTTTTCTTTTCCTTTTGAATTACTTTAGTGGAAAATAAAGAAGAACATCATTCCTATTTCAGCTTTTACAGTTACTGTACTTAAACTTGAGATGAAAAAAAAAAAGGAAATGTGTGCATACTATATACTAATTGCAGGTAATTGTGATGAAAGGTCACAGAAGAGAAAAAAAGAGGCAACATTATTGAAACCTGCCTACAAAACAGATCTCTTTGATGACCCGTGTTACATCAACACACAGTCCCTGCAGTCTGCAGTCTGCACAGCCCGTGGTACAGCAACAACACAGACCCATGGGAGCCCTCTGCGTCAGGCCAGTAGGTTCCCACTGCAGTAGCATGTCTGTCTAAGCATTGGAAAGAGGGGATCTTGTCATCTGGGTGCATGGAGAAAGATCGGGGTTTCCCACAAGAAATATAGAAAAGGTGGTAGGGAGAAATCTATCTCAGTTGTACTTTTTTCTTGTTAAATTTGGAAGAATAGAAGTAGTGAGGGTAAACTACATAGAGTTCTACATATAATGATAAGCAAGTCTTTAAGTTGATACAAAACCTTGGGATCTGCATCATGCCTCAAGGAACAGGGTTCTCCTGTATGCTCAAGGTCTTAACCACTCCAGGATGAATGGGACCTCAGATTCCTTTGCTTCACAGGCAGTAGCATGGAAGTTCAAAGTGGAATCATTGTGACTGTCTTTTCTCAATTCTTCCATAAGTGACCACTGTATCTTATTCAGTAATTTCCAAATCAAACTGATCAGTAGTATCTATTAAATATATTTCAAATTAAAACTTGATTTATGGACTCAAAGTGGTGGATATCCATTAAATGACTATATAGTTGCTACTGATTGTCCCCCTTATCGAAAATACCTAATTAGCTTGGCCTTTTATGGTTTCCCATCAAGTGTTTTCTCTGTCAGAGTTGGCTCCACACAAGAAAGTGGACAAAGGACTGGACAGAACTACAGTAAAGGAAATCTGGGACCATTGAGACGTTTCCAACCCGAGGCTGTATCATGCTCTTAAAGGAACTGCCTATATCCTGAGGAGCCTTAGGTTGCACAATTCCATTGAAGAAGTGGTATCCTCTTATTTTCCTTAGAAGAATCCTGCCTGTGAATCATTTGCAGTCTGACTGGCTATATCCCAAACCACCCAGTTTTTTTAGTACATTCAGTAATTGTTCGTTTTTTTCAAAGCAAATGCATCATGCTGTAATCCTTCCCTTCTGGCTATGTTGGCTATGTTGTCTTACATTCCTGCACATAGCTGGAGCCGCTCAACATGACTCTCTCAATGATATGTGACAATCCCTTCAGAGCTTGTTAAGGAAAAAGGAAAAACAAGATCTTAAAAAAAAAAAAAAAAGCTAAAAAGCCAACAAAAATCTTGTTTTTACAGGAAAGATTTGACTTTTTAACACAACCAAGAAATATAAACCCAAAACAATACAGCATCAGAAAAATTCCTGTTTCTATTCACTGTTGCCTAGCGACCCAAGGTTTTTCCATCTAAGGTAGGGGAAGAGATGATGTGATAATTTTACTTAATGCACTGGAGGGTTGTGAGCATTCATGTGTGCATATTCTTACAGTCTGTAAGGCTGGTTTGAACACAGCTTCAAGACTGAATTGTTTGAATTTTTAAGAAGCTACAAAAATATGTTCTTGCATCCTGTTAGGATGAAGTTCTAGGTGAAGTGTCCAATACCTTCCCTTTCAATTCATTTTAGAGTTACTGGAAGCTGTTCAGCAGAGTGCCACGAGCAACACAGCTGGTCCCTGTGTTCTGCCACAAATAAAGCAACAGCTAAAGAATGAAGATTGTTACCATGGCAAATTAAACAGGAAAGCAGCAGAGAGCCTCTTAGTCAATGATGGGGATTTTCTGGTACGAGAGAGCACGTCGTCACCTGGTCAGTATGTCCTCAGTGGACTTCAGGGAGGGCAAGCAAAGCATCTACTCTTGGTGGATCCTGAGGGCAAGGTATGAATATTTCATATAGTTAAATTTCATTGCTGCTTGGATATTTCAATCAAAATACATGCGTGCATTCCAGGAAGTGGAACTGATTTGATTCCATTCAGATTAATTTAACTATAGCCAGGGGCTTCAGTGGGTTTGAAAGTTCAATTCAATAAGTTGTAAGCACTGAAGTACCACGGAAGTGGAAGTTATACTTAAAGATACTTAAAGAAGAGATACTTAAAATACTGTTGTTAGTCCCGGTGCTGATAATTAATATATATGCCTAACCTTTGAGTCATTATTGTATTGTTATAAAAATAATCCTAAGCCTAAATAATAAATTTCTGGATACAGAAAAGGTAGAGCTTTTGTTTGTTGTCACTTCAATTCTACTTGCTTCTGCTCCAGGCTTAGAAGGGCATTCTTGAGCGACATCTCGAAGGAGAGAGTAAATCAGAAAAGTAATCCTTAATAGGATTTAGGGAAAAAATATCTCTCTTTGTGGGGAAAAAACACCCTGTTATTTCATTCCTCTTTGCAGAATCAGCCCAGTTCTGCATCAGTCTCTTTAACTTGGTCCTCTGCTTTTAATGTCAGCTAATGGTGGGCCAAAGGGATAGCTCTTAATTGCTGTCTGCAGCCAAATGATCCTGCTCCTGGGCATCCAGTGGCTTAAATGCCTTTTGACTTTAATGTGTTAGGCTCATGACCAATCAGTTATAAGCATAATCTAACCATAAATACATTCTTTTCCTTCTTTCATTAGGTGCGAACCAAAGACCATATATTTGACAGTGTGGGTCATCTTATTCAGTATCACATGGAAAATAATTTGCCAATCATCTCTTCTGGAAGTGAAGTGAGCTTGAAGCAGCCTGTAAGGAAAGACAGTAATACAGGACACATGCAATATCACAAATAATCCCTTGGATCTTGCAAATCCCAAAACAATTCGTATCTGAAAACTGTACCAAAAACTCTCTATTATGAAGACAATTAAAAAAAGTATAGACTGCACTTTATGCTGCTGTTCCAGAAGAAACCCTTTTGTGTGTGTGTGTATGAATATATGTATATGTGTATATCTATGTAGATCTATAGAGATCAACAAGCATAGTTATATAGATACATATAATCTTAATCTTAACAAAAATTACACCTTCAGAGTGTGAGATTCATTTGTGAGAAGGTATTTTAGACATGCACAAATGCCACTTTCAAGGTCATACTGAATCAGTAACTATTTAAAAGCACAATTAAAACTCTACATACAAAAGCTCACTTGAATGAACTGCTGGAACATTAGTATGTGCCTTTTAGCATTGAATTATTGGAAACCAATATTATTTATACTGAATTAGTTTTGGGTGGTTAAACAAACATGTCTAAGCTTTTAACTATTTGCCAAAACCAGGTACAATTTGCATATTACTAAAATGTCATCTTCTTTCCATAGACACTAACAATTTAATTTTGCTTGTAACAGCACTTTACTAGCAAGTAATGTTTGAAATTAATAGTATTCACATTGCAGAAAGGTTGTCCAGTTTCTTAATCATTTTCATCACTGTCTGACTACTCAAAAATTTGAGATTATGAACATTTACAAAGTTGAAATTAATATATGTACCATAATTTTGGAATAGAAATTGTTAAAGGACAAGCATGCTAGATCCTGATATTTTTGTCTTGCATATGATTTTACTATTATTATCAATTAATACTGGAGACATCTTTTTAAAGGTAGACTAAATATATTTTCATTGATTACATAGTTGTTTACAAACTAGAAAAGTTGAACAAAACTAATGATACATTTTGAGAGAAAACTATTTAAAAGATGTTTGAACTTTGCATGTGTCCTTATTCAGTGTTCTTTCCAAAACAAGATACAGTTTCCCCATCTTTTCAGGTAGCATCCATTTATTCCTAAACATGGAAAAAAGTCTTTTAAAGGAAATCTATTAATTGTTTTGCCACAATAAATACTCTAAATATGAACAATCATGTATTCAGAGTGAAGAGTCATTTATTTGGCTTCCTGTTGAAGAAACAGTGATTTAATAAGTAACTGAAGAAAGGCAGGGGAGATTGGGGGAATGAACTCAGTCCAGGTGCTGGCCTGAGAAAGTTGTGCCTTTAAGATAAGTGATGTCCTCTGGCATGAGCAGAGATAAATCCCTCTGTCTCCCAGCCCACCAGCTCAGGTCCTAAGGCAGACAATTGTTGTGGAGTTCAGCAATTGTGGGGAGACTTGACTATAAAAAGTATGTTCTGTTCTTTTGCCCGTGTTCATGTTAAATGGGACGCTATAGGATGAGCTCTTTTCCCGAGAAAACAAGAGGAGAAGTCATACACAGACAAAATAATTGAAGACAAGCTTCCTTGCAAGGGAAAATATAATGTAAGGAGCCACATTCTTGTCCTCAGGTAATAGCCGTAAAATGCATTTCATTCCTTGCTAATAACATGATTAAAATACTCAATTACATGTGCTGAAGAAGTGAGAGGTTTTACAACATTAGTAATTGATAGCTAATGATCTGGCATTTTTGTTGCTTTCAGACTAGACTTTTTCAGACTTATGCAGCTTCTACCCTATGCAAAGTGTTGACCTGTGAAAGCCTCCCAGCAAGTGTTTATGCTCAAGCTTTGTGCCATGGCAAGGACAACTGGCAAGAAACTGTGGCTGAAATATTAAAGCCCTGCATAACATCCATTCTATTCTCATGCCTTACCCAACTTCCTAATGTGCTTGATGTGACTTTATTGAGCAAACAGTGAAGCAAAACCAGCTACTTCTCGGGCATGTCAAAGGGAGAGCAAGGCCTGCCTAGGGCTGTTTTGATTTTTGCAGCAAAGCTGAGTTTTATGACAGGTCATAGAAGCAAGATGTGTAGAATTCAGTCTATTTTTAGTGCAAATCAAAGTTACTCAGGACCAGAATAATAGCACTCGGAGTTGTGATAGTATGGGATCAAAGTTGTTCAGCTTTTCCAGGTGAGATGCTGACTCATGGACTTTTTTCACTTCATCAGTTTTCATTTTACCGATTCCTAAGAACATCCAAAGCCAGTGTGTGATGTGTGGATCACAGTATGATGCAGTCTGTGTCTTTCTTTTTGAATATGACTAACTTAAAAAGTTCAAAAGACCAGAATTTTTTTTATGCTCCTGCAGCCTTTTTTTAAGTGTCTGAAGCAGAACTGTGGAGGAAAAAAAGGGAAAGGGTGGTAATTGTGTGCTAGTGCAATAAACAAGTACGTATCTCGAAATGTCTTGATGTGACAGAAAGCAAAGAATCTGACTAATTACAGGTACAAATCAAACACAACACACCCTGCATTATAAACAATGTTTTCCTACCACAAACTACATTCATCCTCAGTTTTTGATTTCTAACACTTATGTGGATTGACCTAGTTATGAATGCTGGGTTTTTATTAGCTCAGCTCTGTGGAGCAGCCATCTCATGTAAAGTACACTGTCAGCTCCTGTGTAGAAGTCTTAGAAGTAATTGTGCTAAAAAAGAAATTTTGGTGAGTTTTCCAAAAATACGTATCATTCTTGAGAAACAGAGTATGAATTTTCAGACACATCTAGACTCTTCTTTCGTCGATGTTTTCTGAATCATTTAATGCATGTGAAAATGCTGAGGAGAGTTGGTTAATCTCTGTTCTAATGGTTCCTAGAATCCTTTGGGGAAAATGGCTCATTTCCCTTATAATTTCACATTTACAAGGCATAGCATGTTCGTTCTTTTTTCAAAGCTCCTATAAATTTTACTGAAGGACATTCACTGTTTGCCACCATCAGTAAAAAAATATCGTGACAAGTGACCGGGACACACCTCCGCTCCCGTAACTCCCCTTTGCCGCTGTGGGGGCCGAGGGCGAGTCATGGGGCTGTTACAAACTGAACAAACGCTCCTTTGTTCACAAAAACCTTTCGAATTTGGGGGTTTAATTCCCTTTTTTTTTTTTTTTTGAATGCTTCCTACAGGCAATTATGTGAAAGAACTCTGTTCTTCCTGAGAACTTTTTAATTTTTTTAAAGTGATTGAGCTCTGTAGAGGCAGCGCGGGTTCCCTGAGCCCCCTCTGTGAGGGCAGCTTGGACGGGAGGTTCCCGCGCATCCCCTCAGCGCTATCGTGACACTGCCGCGAGGGCGAGCTCGCGGCCGCGTGACGTCACCCCGCCGCCGCGCGTTGCCAGGCGACCGCCACGTCCCGCTGCCGAGATGGCGCCGCGCAGACCCCGCCCCTTCATAAAGCAACCACCCCCATTGGTCGCCTGCTTGGCCAATGAGCTCGCCAGGCGCGTTCCCGNTCGGGCCGCGCTCTGCCGCCTCCTCCAGTCCTGGGGCAGCCCGGGCGAAGCCGCACAGGGCGGTCCCGCGGGAGGTGCAGCTAATACCGGCAGCAATGGCCCCCGCTGGCTGCCGGCCCTGAGGGCTGAAGTTCTCCCCGCGCCCCCGGAGCTGCCCCCGGCCCGGGCCCGCGGGGCTGATGGCGGCTCTTGGGGGGCTGTGGCCTTTCGTCCGGGCCGAGGCCGGGCAGGGCTCAAAGGAAGGGCAGAGGCGGAGGCGGGGGTCGCGTCGGGCCTGTGCAGGAGCGGGGGGCGGTGGTGCCTCAGCGCCTCCCGTGAGAGCGGCCACGGGACATCCCGTGAGGGCCCAGGGCCGGTACCTGCGTGGGGAGGGCTCCTGCCGGCTGCACTGAAGAGTTTCCTTGGGCAGCAGTGGGTGGGCAGGCAGGTCCTTTAAAGGTATTGAAGTGACACATTACGTCTTTTAACTTGCAAATATGTAATGCCCTTGTAAAATTACTAAGTGAAAGCTGCAAGATGTGCTCCACCTTTGCACTCTTATGAAGTATCTTCTCATCGGGGTGGTGGAAACTTACCCTGCAACCAGATGTAGGGCAGGACTTGCACCGTGTGGCTTTACTGGGAACTCCCTGCTCAGTGTGGACAAGCCCTTGAGTGCCAGAGGCTCTTTATTAAGCAGAGAAATCTGGAACTGATGTGATACTTTTCAGGCTTAGATATACTGAGGGACAAACTCTCAAGTGAATGATGGGAGTAATGTGCAGTGTCTGATTCAACAACGATGTTTTTGTGTGTGTTTGGCTACGTAATTGAGGAATTGAGGATGGTGCTTTTTGGCTCTTCTGGTATTTCACTCATGTGTGATGTTTTCCTGTCCTGTGATAGGTTTTGCTGGGTACGCAAAAATACTAGAAAACAATGTCCCTTGACTTTGATAGCGGAGCTCTGCAAACTCAGCATGAGGATGAAGACTATGACCAAGAAGATTATGCAAGAGAACAAGAGGTGAAAAAGAATAAATAATTTAATCGGAAGAATTGTATATTTAGCTTCTTCTGTTTCTCTCTTTTACGTGTTTAAAAAGAAAGAAGAAGGTTTTGTGATGTCTTTGGTAAGAGTGGAAGAGAGTGCAGACTGTGCCATTCTTGTAAAGCATAAAAAGTAAAGATATATGAGATATATAAAGGCTGATGTCACCTGCATTTTGTATTACTTCTCAGCTCTTTCATTTATTACAGATCCTACTTAGAAAGTAGCAGCTCTTTCACTTGAAAATCTGGTTAGGTTAGAAACGAATGAGCCATTTTTAAAATCCTGATTATAAATCATATACTTAAGTATCTAGAAAAATGTTGAGTTTTCTTTGGAGTTGAAATACTTTGGATGCTTCTGTTCTTTTTTGTTTCATAAAAATTATTTCAAAATGTGTTTGACGTGAATGTGTGTAATGGTTTTGTACAGGGTGGCAAATCACAGCCACGTTGGGTGATGTCCCCAGGACACTCCAGGGTTCACTGTCTGGAGTGTAGGAAGTGTAGAGACAAGTGCTGTACAAACTGGAGAGATGCTCTTGCAATCCCTGTTGGGCATCTGATGTCTATTCCAAAACTTTCTACCCAAATAAGGAGTGTTGTGCTTGTGCAGAAGAACAAACAGTGAAATAACTGTAGGGTTATGACAGCGGGTCAGTGAGAGAGCGCATAAATGGGATTATAACTGTGGACTGCTGAGAGGAACATCTTTTGTGTAAGGAGAAGCTGGGATACCTGGGGCTGTTTAGCCTGGAGAAGAGTCAGGGGGAATCTCATCAATGTGTATCAACACCTGCAAGGAGGGTGGAAAGATAACAGAGCTCAGGTCTTTCCAGTGGTGCTCAGTGACAGGACAAGAGACAATGGGCAGGAACAAAGCAGCTTTTTTGGAACAAGTTAGTGGTAATCCTTGTTAATCAGGTATGTTTGAACTGGGGCAAGGTGAGGCTCACGAAACTACATGTAGATATTTCAGTAGGATGTGACTTTGAGCCTCCTAAAATGAGGCTGAAACAAAGGAGAAAGAAGGAGGCTGCCATGTTCCTTGGTGAAGACATATTTGGAGACAATTTGTCATTGAAAATGGGAGAGATCTGCACAGTAGGAGAGTACTTTGGCACTAACTTAAGAACCAGGTAATGCTTACCCACATCTGGAGTTCTGTGCTAGCTCACCTGGTAGGCTGAGCTCAGTTTAAATGTTAACTAGGTATGCACTGCTTTCTCTTACCTTTTAAGTTTCCAAAGCAGTGCAAGACCAGCAAAACCTGTGGTGCTTCAGTACATCCTTGGTTGCAAGTGGGGCAAAGTGCAGCAAATGTTGCCTTTCCTGCTTTCTGGAGCTGAGGTAGAGTAAATCTAGAGAATACCCTGATGATAAGGAAACTTCTTCACATGGCTAGTGAATTTCTAGGAACAAACTTTTGGTATTCTAGTGGTCATTTAGAAAAGTTGTCCTTAACTTCTGGTTTTAACTTCCTTTGGTCTCAGAGAGCATCTAAAATAGTAGCCAAGGAAAAATAGTATCTTTAAAATAAGCCTTTTGTAGATGATAATTCTGAGGGGTTTTTTGTTTCGTTGTTTGAACAAAGAAAACCTATTAAGGAATGTACCATGGGACACCTAATGCTTCTGCTTGTATTAATACATGCTTTGAGAATTCAGAGGAAAAAAACAGGGTTAGGGTTCAGAAACTGGATGTAAAACTCTGAATATATTGTGTAGTTCTCAAGGTACCTAATAGGAAAAACAAGGTGCATGTCTGAGGTCTACGAGAAGCCCAGGATGTGGCCCCATATCAAAGCCTCTATGAAAATTGGGAGAGGTGCATTCTATCTATTCTGTATGAGAGTCATTAAAACAAATAAGTTCAGATGCGTTTTGGTTGTCGGGGGGGTTTTTTGGGGTTTTGTTGTTTGGGTTTTTTTGCGGTACAATTGTATTTCCTGGATCAGAATTTGTGATGGTTTTGCTTTGTACTCTAGTCTCTTAAGGATTCTGTGGTATAAGTCTCTGTGAATTCCAGTGTTATGAACTCTTCCTTGGAGGGAGAAAACCAAGATTTTGTGCAAGTGTCCTATTTTGCCTGTCTCTTTGGACTGAACCTGTATGCATTCTTCTGAAAAGCTTATAACGAGTGTTGTCTGTTCTGTTTCAGTTGCAACAACTGTTGACAGACCTTCCCCATGATATGCTGGAGGACAGTGGAGATCAGCTCTCCAGCTATTCAGACTGCAGCATTCAGGAGGCTGAGGAGCAGTAAGGCATTGGGCACTGCTTTTTCAGTGTTTATGTTGTGGTTTTGAGAATAGAGCAAAATCTCAGTTGATGAGGGGTGTAAAAGCAATCCAAGGAAAAAGGGACCTGTAGTGCAATTTGCAGTAAACTAGATGTCACTTAATTTAAGAAGAGATGGTTTGGTTTTTTCTGAAGTAACAAATAGCTTTCTTGTGTTCCTCTAGATCACGTGAGCCTGGGAAGCACGAGGGAAGGTGGAACGATCATCCATTGATAAGTGATCCTCAAAATGTAAGCCTGTAAGAGCAGTGATGTAATTAGCATGAACTCCTTGTTCATAATAACATGCTACATTTTGTTTAAATTCATTAGAGAAATACTTCTCATGTAGGTGACATGTTTTGCTAATCATTTGAAATATTTCTAACTTGAGAGCTGGTAACTTCAGAAAAACAAGAGTGAGGGAAACCTGTGTTTTGAGAGAGCAACTCTAAACCTCTTATCCATCCACAGGGCTACGAACAAGGACAAAATCTGTACCCTGAACAATTCTTGTGTGACCAACAAAATGATCATGTTGAAAAACATGGAAAGAATTGGAATGTCCTACATAATGATGAAGAGAAGAAACATTTGTATGATGTTAAAGATTACTGTCAAGAGGATCCTGATGATGTGTATCTTGGCAGAGATGAGTTTAGGCCTCCAAGTTGCTACCAACAAAGCAATGTGTATCATCTTCCTGAAAACTTCAGGCCATATACAAATGGCCATAAGCCAGAATTTAACAATCAGCAAAATAAAATAATAAATTTTCCAGATTCTCCAAAGGAACATCTTAAGGTATGTCAGAAGCTGACATGTTTTTCTGTCCCTTGGAAAATTTTCATGGGTCTTATTTAACCATTGGTAGTAATGTTTTTTAATGCTTTCAGTCTCTTAACAATCAGTTTAAACAGTGATAGGAGGCTTCTGTAGCCTATTAAAGAAAAAAAGCATTAAATAATTGGATTCCTATATGTTCATGTTAGGATTTTTCTTCCTTTCTTTCTGCCTGGGTAGAATTCTGTGAGGTAGAATGATTGTGATTCACTTAAGACTGTGTTTACTCTGTTGAAGTCAACACTTCACCACTCTCCTCCAGTGGAAGCTTTCATGAGAAAGTCTGTCATGCTTAAATGGTGTGCTGGATTGGAGTCTGAAAATGAACAACTACTAGAACTCTTAATGTCAATCTGTAAAATGAAAAGTCTTTTTGTTGAAGAAACAATTGTTTTAATTTAGTTCCTTTTATCTATATATTGTCACAACAGCAATTTGTTGCATCTGATGTTGTCACTGGCCAATCACCAGAATCTTACAAAGTGACTTACAAGCCATACCCAAATGGCATTCATCAAAATGCTCCAGTAATCCAGGAAGGAAACAGGAGAAATGAAGTGCTGGAAGATTTGCAACATGAATTCTTGGCCAATGATGAAAGTAAGTGTTTGTGGCTTAGACTTGAAATAAACTTGTGTGAAAAGCCCACATTGGGCTTTTTTGTTAGGTACAATTCAGATGACAGAACTACTGTGTTAAACATCTTGAAAATTTGTAGTGGCCGCAAGACTTACTTCTGGGCTTGCTGTTAGGTTTGAATTGTGTTGGTATTTCCTCAGTTCTTCAGCCATTGCTGCCAGAGCAATTTGGGTGATGGGAGTCAAATGTGGATTAAAAACAAGATGCAATTTTGTGGACCAGCAATGAATTTAGCACAATAAAAAAGAAGTGTCTT
Organism: Pitta sordida; assembly: GCA_013390025.1. Taxonomy (NCBI): domain Eukaryota; kingdom Metazoa; phylum Chordata; class Aves; order Passeriformes; family Pittidae; genus Pitta; species Pitta sordida. The sequence goes on from WEKX01011377.1 coordinate 230,250, forward strand.
ACAGTAGGAGTTATGATGATGACTTTCTTAGTCTCTGTGCTGACATGTCTGCATGCTATTTGAAATTTGGCAGATTCTTCAGAAAATATGCAGATTCTTCAACTTCAAATTCTAAATAAAGCAAGAGAAAGACAACTGGAAGAACTTAATGAAAAGCTAGAAAAGAGTGCACAGCAGATTAGGTATTTGAATCATCAGCTTTCAATGGTAAAAGGTAAAATGTTTTGTGGTAATTCTTACATTTTATTCGTATCTAGCAACTTTTTAATTCTGAAACGTTTGATTTAGAAAGTGTCTCTGTAGGTATTTACCATATTTACAAACTTGATTTGGGTTTATATGCACCTAACTCTCTTCCTCCAAACATTGTTCTAAAGAAAAGTCTCTGGACTGGTGCCTGACTGCAGAACTGTCTCAACTTTTACTGCATTTTCAAGAGCGCTTTTGTTTTCCAGAGTCCCTGTGAGTCAGGCATCACAAATGTACAGAAAAGTGAGAACTAAGAATGTAGTTTTTAGAATGCAAAAGGAGCAAAGGAGAGAGAACTTCAAGTGTCAACCATTTTGCTGTGCCTTGGCTATTCCACCAAAGGAATTGTTTGGTTTCTCCCCCTAAATGGTGGAAGGGATGATGTTATGTCCTACTGCTGACAGGGTGGGGGCTTGTACTTTCAGAACCCATGTGAAAACAGGATATCAGAGTGCTCCCTTCTACCAGGAGAAGAAAGGGGTTGTTGGACGGAGACTGGCTGGTTTTGTTCTGTCTTCTGTTGTTGCTCACAGTATGAGACAGAGTGAATGGTTCTGTAGAGCAGATACTGTTCCATGAAGTTGTTGGGTGGCTGGCCATGGTTCACGCACTGTCTCTCTCTTCAGATGAAAAGGATGGTTTGGCTCTTAGTCTTCATGAGTCTCAGAAAATCTATCAGAATGCAAAGGAACGGGAAGTGCATCTTGAAGGTCAAATCAAGGCCCTTGAAACTCAGATCCAGACTCTTACTACCAATGAGGAGCAGGTACTGCAAATGTTTTTAGAGTGTTTATTGTGGAAGACCTCTACAGTCGTGTGGTGCATTTGCATTAAACGTGTTAGTCTCTTGAAATGCTGCTCATGATCATTGCAGAAGCTGAATATATGATGAATAAATAGGATCCATTGGTTGAAAATAGTTTGTAATAAACCCTGGGCGTTATCTGAGGACTTCTAGCAACTCTTGGACAAAAAACCCTGAACTGACATACAGAATATGGGAGCAAAAGTCAAATATGTAACTGGGAGCCACTCTATTCCTCCAGATCCTGAAGCAATCCAAAGTGGCAGAGGTAGCCATGGAGAGCATGCAAAAGCAGCTGTTGGAACTGCAGCGATCGGATGCCCTTCAGAGAGCCAGAGAACAACATGAGACCATTATTTCAGCACTCAAGCAGAAGTATGAAAAGCAAGTATTATCATTAGAGCAGAAGCTTGATACTACAAAATCTGCACTCCGAGAACAGGTGAGAAATTATTTTAGGATGCTGAGTACTGCACCGGAGAGCCTGTAGAGCTCCCCGTTCTCCTAAACTGCACTTCTTGACCTGTAATTCTAATAACTTCTGGAAGCTGCTAAGAAGATGGAAAGTCTCAATATTAGGAAGCATATGTGGTTTGTTTTTATAAACATCTTGAGGCAGTTGTGAGTTTAAATTTTGATTTTGTTCTTAGTGGATGTAGGGGAGGCAAGAATTCATTGTCTTAGTTGCTCTCTTGAGCTTTCCTTCTGTGCACAATCTTGCACAATCTCTTTTTGGAAGAGCACTGCAATTAACTCTGGGAAAGAAAAGAACTAATTAAAAATATTATACTCTTGCAAGAAAAAAAAGAGGGAAAACTTTGTTAATAAACAGTCTGTTACCAGATTTGGTCTCAAAATAATCAAGGGTGTCTAACCACTGAACAGTCACTTGATTTTAGAAGTAAGGATTTAAAAGGAGAGAGAGGGTTTGAGAGTGTTTGAGATGGAATTTGATATGGAATGTGTCATGTGGTTGTAGAGCATGTCTTAAGAATCCATCAAACTATTATGTAGAAATATTCAAGCATTTAATAAATGGTCTTATTTCACGTTAAGGAAATAAAATGAAATTAAATTTCTATAATGCTTATCTCAGCATAAATATACATAAAACTAAATGGTTTTTATGTTTGAAAAGATAATTAGCACTTGTTTCTACACAAAATGCACTGCTAAATTCTTGACTATTAGTAACACAACAAAGCTTACACAACTTTGTCTCAACTGCAAAATATGTGGTAGCAGGTTTGGGGCATTTAGAGAGATCTCCTGATTTTTGAGAGGAGAGCAGAAAGGTGTAAAGACAAGGTACTGTGCCTCCCAGGGCTGTGTAGGTAACTAAGTAATGCTGTAGGAAGGTGTACTTA
>WEKX01011378.1:0-27320 GCA_013390025.1 Pitta sordida
GGGGACCGGGTCCGGGTGCGGGTGCGGGTCCTGCCGCAGAATCGGCCCCGGAGCCGGTCCCCGAACCGCCCGGCCCCGCCACAGCCGCGCTCTACGTGCACGTGAGCGGGGACATGGGGTGGGACACGGGGACACCGGGGCTTGTTGCATGTGCGGGGTGCACGGGGACCCCGGGCTTGCACACGTGGGGAGAGGGAACGCCGGTGTTTACACACGGGAGTGCCTCGGGGGCTTGCACACGGCGGTGGGGTGTGTGTACGGGGACCGCGGTCTCATGCAAAGAGGGGTGCAGAGGTACCCTGGGTTTGTAGATGTGTGGATGAACGCGAGGCCTGGGGCTTGCACGTGGTGGGGGAGGACACGGGGGATCCCCAGGCTTGCACAGGTGGAAGGTGAATGTGGAGGCTCGGGGCTTGCCTTACACATGGGTGCATATGGGACCCGAGGGACCCCGGGGCTTGTGCACATCGTGGGGCACGTGGGGCTCCCTGGCCATGGGCAGGTGCAGGATGCTGAGGGGGTCCCCAAGCCCTGCACACAAAGGGTCACGGCTATGGGTTGCGTATGAGTTGTGCCTGTGGGGCACGTAGGGGGCACTGGGCCCATGCACGGTGCTGGGGCTGTCCCCCCTCAAATGGGGTGCCACGGCCGTCCCACACACACCCCGTGCCCACAGTGGCCGTACTGCCGCAAGCGCTGCTCCTACTGCAACTTCAACACGTACGTGGTGCCAGCAGTGGACGAGGCGGCCGTGCGCACCTGCCTGGTGCGGGAGGCACGCACCCTGCTCCGCCTCAGCCAGGTGCACAGGTGGGTGCATGGAGGGGTTCACGGGAGGTGCGGGGCCCTTCAGTGCCCACCTGCAGCTTCCCACCCTCTGCCCTACAGCATCACCTCCGTCTTCTTTGGCGGGGGCACCCCCAGTCTGGCCAGCCCTCACACCATCGCAGCAGTGCTGGAGGCCGTGGCAGAGGCTGCCCACCTCCCCACCTGTGCTGAGGTCACACTGGAGGCCAACCCCAGCTCCACTGACACAGCACGCCTTGCCAGCTTCAGGGCAGCCGGTGTCAACCGCCTCTCCATCGGCGTCCAGGTGAGATGGGCTCTGCCCTGTGGCCCTGCAGCCCCCTGTGACCCCTCTGTCACCACTCTCCTTCCACAGTCACTGGACGACACTGAGCTGGGGCTGCTGGGCCGGGAGCACACGGCAGCAGAGGCTCAGAGGGCCGTGGAGGCAGCACGGGGGCTTTTCCCTGGCCGCACTTCCATTGACCTCCTGTTCGGCCTGCCGGGGCAAAGCCGGGATGCCTGGGCCCAGGGGCTGGAAGCAGCGCTGGGGCTCTGCGATGACCACATCTCCCTGTACCAGCTGACACTGGAGCGGGGCACAGCACTGGCAGCACAGGTCCGGGGAGGGACCCTGCCCATGCCCCCCCAGGACTTGCTAGCTGACATGTACCAGACAGCCCGCACTGTGCTGGTGGCTGCTGGTTTCCGGCACTACGAGGTCTCCAATTTTGCACGGAAGGTGGGGTGGCCCCCATGCTCTCCCCCACCCCAGGGCATCCTGCTCCCCCAGCAGGCTTGGCCCATCTCACCCCATGTTACACTCGTCCCCAGGGTGCCCTCAGCAGCCATAACCTCTCGTACTGGCGGGCTGACCAGTATATCGGCATTGGGCCAGGTAAGGGGGTGATGGGGGGACACCAGGGACTGTGTGTGTGTGTGTGCCCCCTGAATGCTGCTGTCCCACTCCCTCGCTGCTGCAGGCGCACATGGACGCTTTGTGCCACGAGGTGAGGGAAGCTGCAGCCGGGAAGCCCGTGTCCAGACACTGGAGCCTGTCGCCTGGATGCGGGAGGTGCAGAGCCAAGGGCATGGCACCAGGAGTCGGGTGGTGCTGAGCCCACTGGAGCAGTGAGTACCAGTGTCCCCCCAACAGTGCCTCCCTGTCCGTGCTGTCCTAAAGCTTTCCGTGTCCCCACAGGCTGGAGGAGCTGCTCACCCTGGGGCTGCGCACAGATGAAGGTGTAACGCACGAGGTGAGGAACCACCTGTGGAGATACTGTGCAATAACCTGCTACTAATGATAGAATGGTTTGGGTTGGGAGGGACCTTAAGGACCACCTTGTTCCGTGCCTCACCATGGGCAGGGATACTTTCAACAATAATAAGTTGCTCCAGGACCCATCTAATGTAGCCTTTAACACTTCTAGGGATGGGGCAGCCACAGCTTCTCTGGGCAACCTGTGCCAGGGCCTCACCACCCTCACAGGGAAGAATTTCTTCCTCATAGCTAATGTAAATCTGTCCTTCTTCCCCCTTGTACTGTTTCTCCATGCCCTTGTCCAAAGTCCCTCTCCAGCTCTCCTGGAGCCTCTTTGGGCACTGGGATACTGATGACCCATCACTAGTGACCCAAAACTGGTAACACATCACTAATACCCATCTCTTGTTCTGGTTGCACAGCGCTGGGGGCACTTCTCCCCCCAGCTCAGCCTGCAGGCTGTGTTTGGGGTGCCGGGAGAGGCTCAGGCACTGCAGGAGCAGGGCTGGTTGCTCCTGGACAGCGGGTGAGTCTCAGTAAGCCCCGTGAGGAGCTCTGCTGGTGTACCAGGGCTCAACACAACTCTTCCCCAGAGGCCTGCGGTGCACATGGGCTGGTCTGGCCGTGCTGGACTCACTGCTGCCCGACCTGCTCTGCCAACTCCAGCGGCACTGGGCACTGCCTGGCGCTCACCGAGGAGGAGCTCGGCGTGGGATGGACACGGTGGCCGGAACGCAGGGACTGTAAGCAGTTAAGAGTTAGTGAAACACAAGACAACAGATAATAAAATACAAGAGCTGCGTGTGGCTGAGGAGTCTTGGGGTGATGGCACCATCTGGGGAGGTTTCCTTCAGGGCAGCTCCTGTGTCCCAGTGTACTGGAGCCCGGTGTCTGGGTGCTCCCCGGTGTCCCAGAGCCCTGGTGTCCCCAGTGTCCCAGGTCCCAGTGTGCTGCTGCCTGGTGTTACATAGCCCCGGTCTCCCAATGTTTCCATGTCCCTNCGGGCCGGGCCTGCGGCCTTCGGGACGCGCAGGGTGGAGCCGCCGTCAAACAGCCCCTTCCCCGTTTCGTTGTTGTGGGTTTTGTCTTTAAAAGGAGCCGGTCCCAGGGGGAGGAACAGTCCCAGGTGGGATCCCCTTGGCTCTGCCCGGGTTTGGCTGTTTCAGGAGCTGCTGAAATTGCAATGTTTTGTTTCCCGAGTTGTGCTGGGTGAGCGCAGGGAAGCTGTGTGCTCCCCCCTGAGAGCAGGAGACTTCCCAGGAGTTTGTTGTTTTACCTGCAGGGAGCCCTGTTTATTTGTGTTTATCTTGAGTGAAGTGTGTAAACAGCCGAATCCTGCTTGACCCACTTTGCTCCTTGCAGCTTCTCCAGAGGTCGATTTTTTCCAGCTACAAAAGACGCTGAATTTAATTGTCCCGTGAAACCTTAAAAAAAAAATAAATCTCTAAACATAGTTCGTCTGGAAATGATTAACCAGGCTGAAAGCAGAGGGTGTTTCCTTGGGAGACTGAAGAGGAGGTCTCTTGGTCTGTTTTTCAGGCAAGAAGGAAAAGACCTTTGAACAGCCCCGTAAAAAAATTGCCAAAGAGCCTGAACCTGAGCCTGAGCCCGAGCCTGTTCCATGTGTTCTGCAAGGAGAGGATATCCAGGCACTTGCCATTAAGGTGGAGGACCTGAAGAAAGTATGTATGAGTATTTTTAGTGGTAGAAACAGCTGCTTTAATTGACACTCTCTTTTTGTCTGTTAAACAGAGGGCGATGCCCATTTACATAAGCCCAAACTCATTCTTGCAGTGGAATTTTCATTCCATTTTATCTGACCTGCTCTTTATCAGGATAAAGTGTCACATCATCAGGTTCAGTTGCTAAAAGTAAGGAAATTATCGGTGCTTACACAGTCCTTTCAAATGGAAAGATAAATCATCTGCCCCCTTGGAACTACATCTCCAACTTTCTGGAGTAATAAGACCTGTGAGTTCTTTCTTAGCTTTCATGGCTTGCCTTCCAAAAGTCAGGTCACAGTGTGTGATTTGACGCGGAGGCAGAAGAAATCCCTTGAGGAAGTGGTTTAAAACTGCTTTCCTTGCTGCTGTTATAAACCAGAGTCCAGAGTAATGAGACAGCAGCTGAGCTGGTGTCTCTGCAGCTGCATAATGTGCCTCACAGGGGAGGAATTGTAAAATCATGGAAAAGTTGTGTTGGAAAGGACCTTAAAGTTCATCTTGTTTCACACCCCTGCCATGGGCAGGGACATCTGCCACTATCCCAGGTTGTTCCAAGCCCCATCCAACCTGGCCTTGGACACTTCCAGGGATGGGGCAGCCACAGCTTCTCTGGGCAACCTGTGCCAGGGCCTCACCACCCTCACAGGGAAGAATTTTTTTCTAATAGCTAATTTAAACCTACTCTTAGTTTGAATCCATTCCGCCTTAACCTGTCACTCCATGCCCTTGTGAAAAAAGTCCCTCTCCAAGACTCACAGGACTCTCACAGGAACTGTACTGATAAGATCTCTGTATATTAAATGGATCAGATGGAATAAAAGTGAGTCAGTGTGTACCTAACTGCACTGTGATTGTTTATTTCCTGAAGCTTCATGCCCCACGCCTTCCCCATGATGCTGGGAGAACTCCANGGTGTGTCCCATTGTATTGCGGTGTATCGCAATGTATCCTGCTGTATCGTGGTCTATCCCGCTCTATTGCGGTGCATCCCGGGGTATCCCAGTCGGTCTAGCCCGCTGTATCCCGTTCTATCCCGGTACATCCCGGTCTATCCCGCTCGGCGCATGCGGGGCGGTTCCGCGGAGCGCCGGCAGGGGGCGGTGGCTCTCTGTGGCCACTCGGTGCCCGCGGGTCCCGGCGCGCTCTGTCGGGATCTGTCGCGACCTGCGGGCGGTGTCGGGGCGGGGCCGGCGGGACATGGCGTCGCANTTTGAACAGCCCCGTAAAAAAATTGCCAAAGAGCCTGAACCTGAGCCTGAGCCCGAGCCTGTTCCATGTGTTCTGCAAGGAGAGGATATCCAGGCACTTGCCATTAAGGTGGAGGACCTGAAGAAAGTATGTATGAGTATTTTTAGTGGTAGAAACAGCTGCTTTAATTGACACTCTCTTTTTGTCTGTTAAACAGAGGGCGATGCCCATTTACATAAGCCCAAACTCATTCTTGCAGTGGAATTTTCATTCCATTTTATCTGACCTGCTCTTTATCAGGATAAAGTGTCACATCATCAGGTTCAGTTGCTAAAAGTAAGGAAATTATCGGTGCTTACACAGTCCTTTCAAATGGAAAGATAAATCATCTGCCCCCTTGGAACTACATCTCCAACTTTCTGGAGTAATAAGACCTGTGAGTTCTTTCTTAGCTTTCATGGCTTGCCTTCCAAAAGTCAGGTCACAGTGTGTGATTTGACGCGGAGGCAGAAGAAATCCCTTGAGGAAGTGGTTTAAAACTGCTTTCCTTGCTGCTGTTATAAACCAGAGTCCAGAGTAATGAGACAGCAGCTGAGCTGGTGTCTCTGCAGCTGCATAATGTGCCTCACAGGGGAGGAATTGTAAAATCATGGAAAAGTTGTGTTGGAAAGGACCTTAAAGTTCATCTTGTTTCACACCCCTGCCATGGGCAGGGACATCTGCCACTATCCCAGGTTGTTCCAAGCCCCATCCAACCTGGCCTTGGACACTTCCAGGGATGGGGCAGCCACAGCTTCTCTGGGCAACCTGTGCCAGGGCCTCACCACCCTCACAGGGAAGAATTTTTTTCTAATAGCTAATTTAAACCTACTCTTAGTTTGAATCCATTCCGCCTTAACCTGTCACTCCATGCCCTTGTGAAAAAAGTCCCTCTCCAAGACTCACAGGACTCTCACAGGAACTGTACTGATAAGATCTCTGTATATTAAATGGATCAGATGGAATAAAAGTGAGTCAGTGTGTACCTAACTGCACTGTGATTGTTTATTTCCTGAAGCTTCATGCCCCACGCCTTCCCCATGATGCTGGGAGAACTCCAGTTAGGAAGAATTACCTCGTTCGAAAATACCGACCCAAGGAGGTGACACATCTTGTAGCACATCCTGCTCCCCCCAAGGCACCCAGGGAACCACTGACTTTTCCTGGTAGGCTTCAACTTCACATGTTGTCTCTGGGTTTTGGTTTTGCTAAGCCAAACTTGACCTGGTTCTGGGGTTGGGTATTTTTGTGTGTATGTTGTAGGACCAAAACAGTTTGCTGATGGCTGTGAAGAGATTCTCCCTCATCACATTTTGGGAAGTCTCCAGGAGTTTAAGATGGAAGCCCGGGCCAGAAGAAACGCTCAGGTTGGTTTGTAAGGTTAGGAAAATGCTGCTGTGTGGCACTTTTCCAGGGGTGGAGAGTGGTGCCGGCAGTGCCTTTAGATGCTTCCCAGTACCTATCAGGAGCAGGTGAGGCCTGAGGTGTGGTTTTCCCAGCCTCGTCACACTCTGTGGGGAGGGTTTGCCTTCGGAGAAACTGCACCAGCAGGTTTTGGAGTCCTGTGTGCAGGACCAGTTAATGGAGGGAACAATTACAGAGGGTTCCTCTTCCCTCTGTGCTCTGCTGCTGTTGCAGCAATGCCATTGCTGGAGTCTAATCACTCAGAGAAATCCTTCCATTGTTTCTGAGTGTTCCTGCTGCCCTGCTGTTGTTCCTCTCAGAGTGCTAATATAAAAGTGCAGTCAATCTGAATAATTTTTTTTCTCCTTCCCTCTCCCATTCTTGTTCTGATGTGCATGGAGAGGTTCATTTAATGTTTCCTTCTCATTAGATGGCAGATGATGTTGAGGTTCCTCGTCCGGGTGTTACTGCAGCACCTTTAAAAGAGAAACATGGAGGAGAGAAGAAGAAAAAGGCTTATCAGACACACCTAGCAGAGCACAAAGCTCTCCAGAACTGGAGCCATCATATGGCAATCAGAAGAAAGCAGGAGAAATACTTAGGAGGTGAGAAAAGCTGAGAAGGCCTCAATCTGTGAAATTCTGTGTGCAGGTGGGGGAGTTTGATGTCCCCACACCAAACTGCAGTGGCTGTCATCCACCAGGGTTTATCCTCTTGCCATTCCAGTCTACTTCCATGTCTTTAGAGCTCCCACACTGCTCACACTAGTGGCTCTGGATGTGGTGGGAAGATGAGCTGGTGGCTCTGCCTGGGGGAAGGACAGTGGATTTGGCAGGGGACAATGTAACTGGGTTACAGGTGAACAAGAATAGTGGCAAAGGGTGTGCCCAGAAGTGCAGCACCAATGATGTGACATTTCTTCTATAAAGAAATTCTCCAGAAGCCAGAGAATGAATTGATGATGAACATTGCAGAGAATTACAGGCAAGTCCAGGAAGAACGTGACCTCATTGACCGGAGTCTCCCCGCCCTGCATCCTGGAAAGGTGAGAGCCCCACTTCCTCTGTGTCCTGATTGTGCTGCTCTTGTGAAACAGCACAGACACTGGTGTGATGAGCACATCCCTGGAGAACTGTCAGTAGATATTTATCAAAGCCACCTCAAGTCCTTCAGCCTGCTAGGTGAGCAGAGCTTTCAGGGACTTCAAAAATAAAAACATGAACTGTGCTATCGCTACTAGTCAGAGGAAAGTGGTGATGAATGACTGCCATTTCTTGACTCTCACCAAAGACTGTCGTGCCCTGGGAAGTGACATGAGGACATGTCAAAATTGCTGTTTCGGGGGCAGAAAGATCTGATACCTTCAGGCTTGGATTTTAGTGATTGACCTGGAGAAAGGGGTATAGGTAAGGCAGGAGGATTATGGGAGTATCTCGTGTTAAAACTTTTTTCATGTTTATAGCACTACCAATTTGCATTTGTGTGAGCCTTTATTTTAATATTGTTCAACCTTCATATAACACTAGGTAGAAGAAACTTCTTTTGTCTTTGACAGCAGCCTGATGGAAATTTTGGCTTGCTCTGCAAAAGGGGATAATTCATAGACTTTCATATAGGCTGGGTTAGATCCCTTCTTTTTAGCTTCTAGTCCCTGTGAAAATAGCAGGCAGCTGTATGAGTGTGTGTCAGTGGGAGCCTTGTTTTCCACCCCAGGGATACCGAGTAGGGAGCGAGTTCTGGAGCCAGCCCGAGCGTATTGGAAATGAACTCACTGGCCTGATGCTGACACTGACTCGGACAGAACGTGGGGACCCAGAGCCAATCACTCACGTGGGGAAACCCCGCACTGTCCAGAAGGAAACAGGTAAGGGAACAGAGAGGGGATCCCACAGAAACGGGGCACAAGTGTAGGGGCAGCAGCAACTTCCCAGTCGCCTGTTGAGCCTCCTCTTTAAAACACCACAAGGCAAAAATTTGGCAGAGAGTGAAATTTAATAGGTGTATGGGTATGCAGAGAGTGAGCTCTTGTGTGGGTGTTTCCACAGCTCTGAAGCCCCCAAAAAAGATTCCTTGCCATCTAACCTGGGATAAGAGTCTTTTCCTGAAACATCGGCGGCAGGAGCTCAAATCTGTCCTGGAGGAGCTGGGCTTTTATAAGCCGGTAAGACCAGAGGAGCAGGGATGTTCTTCGTGTCTCTTGTCAAGTGCTGTAGAGTAACATCAAATTGCCACAAACTGAATCTGAAAAGTCATTAGAAATCTAAAACTTAACCCCAAAGTACTTTCCTTGGAAATGAAAGAGTTGTCTGTCCTCCAGGATCTGGAAGGACTGGAGGTGATTGGTAAAGGGCAGCCTTTCACATCTGTCTCAGCAGAGGCTTCTCCACGTTCCACCATTTCTGAAGAGATTGAGACAAGGTAAATTTTACTTTGTGGCAGTAATAAAGAGGTTTGGATATGTACCACCAGTCTGTAAAGGTGTCCTTAGTTGTCCTTAGCCAGAACAGAGAGGAACTCCTCTGGGACACAATATAATACATATAATGTTTTAATATAATCACCAGCTTTAGGAATCTTTGTGCCTTGAGGCCTTGTGTCTAAGAAGCAAGAATTGTTGTAGAAAAGGTTTTTTTGAGGCCCTTCCTCCAGTCTTCCCCCTGTGGCTCCAGAGCTTATGCTGGGCAGAGAGGGACTTCTGCTCTCAATTACCTCCATTCAGTTTTCTTTGTCCAGCCTTCCATCATTAATTTGCCTTTTTTTGCTACCTTGTCCATCTGTAACAGGCAGGACCCGAGGGCCTCTTCTCGTTTTTCAGTCATGTACCTCAGGCAGGTCTCATTCTTCAATATTCTGGCTGTTCTGTCCTGCTTGACAGTGACATGTAGCTGGCTGGAGTTCACCACATCTGCAGGGCTCTGTCCTTAAGGAGATGAGCATTAGTTGGGATCATTTTTTCCAGGGTCTTGTAAATTAGCTCTGGTTCTCCCCTCTCTGGAAGTGAATTTGACTCCATGAAAATGCTGGCTCTTGTTTTCTTGTAGCAGTGACCCCTTAAGTGACTCCTGCAAAGTGGCTCCAGAAGAAGAAAAACGTCTATCTTTAGTTTTCTGTGGCCAGCCTGCTCGTTGGATCAAGGACATCACTTCTTGCAGGGTAATTGTGAGATTTTAATTGTTCAGTCAAGCCTGTTTAAGTTCCCAAGTCACAGCTGTACAATGAGTGTCACTCTCAGGCCACAGAATGTGGGGATTTGTTCTGAACATAATAAAGTATCCCTGTGTTTGCTCTGGAGAGATCCAGGGATCTGGTGTGATGCTCAGACTCCCAGGCTCTCTCTGTATAATGGCCACTTCACTGGACCTGCCTTACAAGTTCTCCTACCAAGGCTCAACCCCATACTTGAGCTATGACTTCATGCAGGATAAATCCCGCCAGAGAGAGTAGAAATTGTTATCTTTTTCCTCTTCCTTGTAGAACGAAATTGGCGTTGCTGCCCGTCTCACCTTTGAGACTCTGGCTGGTGAGAAGGCTGAGAGCCTCCTGACAGTGAGCAATGATGGCACAGCTGCCATCTGGTACAGCTGGATGAGGCTTCCCCAGCAGATCCCCTCCAGAGAAACCAAGGGGAGGAGGATGCCATGTTTTTTCTTTGATACCAGGCCAGGTATGAGACCTTTGTACCTCAGAGAGCAGGTATTCAGGAGTCTGACTCATGGCAGAGCACTGCTGGGTCATTGTCCTGAGGAAGTCTCCCTGGGTGTCAGAGCTGACTCACCCCAAAAGAGCTGTGAGAGGAAGATCCCTCTGATGGAACTTAAAAGAAAGGAGGTTGCTCCTACTCTGAGTGTAAATGGGTGGAATATTGAGAAGTGAACCATTTACTGATGGCAAATGGGGCATAATCTGGTGGAGAGAACTGAGCTTGCTGTAGAAGAGGTGTGCAGTGGAAATAACACCAGTAACATGGGGTCTGGAAGCAAATCTAGAAGGAGAAAAATTCCTGGAAAAAGTGTGACAACCAGCTGAACTGTGGGGAAAGAGTCTCCTACAGAGATAGGAACACTTGAGATGGGGTAGGAAAAGGGTGAAGTTAACGAGATGGCTTCTTGCAGACAGATGAATTTTCCCTCTTATTTCAGGTGTAATTTTGCCTGGAGAAACTCGGAGGTTTTCCTTTCTTTTCAAGTCAAGGAGAGCAGGCATTTTCAGTGAGCACTGGGAATTTAGGACACATCCTCTGTTATTAGGAGGAGCTCTGCTGCAGGTGACCCTTTGGGGAATTGCTGTGTATGAGGATAAATTGGCTGACTTCAGAGAGAAACTGGAGGTAACCAAGCATGTGACTGGATAACTGTGAGCTCTGAACTTTATATGCAAATAGAGGATGAGGGTGGGAGTGGACAAGGTGGTATTTTTATTGCTGTGTCGTTAGGGCTGAGAGTGAGCTGATTTACAGAACATCTGTACATATTTGAGCAGGTTTGGTAAATAACATGGAGGAACTCTGCAGTCTATTGTAATGTTGTTACTAAAGACATGACTGTGTCTCCTAAAGCGTTCACACTGGCCCTTTCAAAAATGAATTTTCTGTTGGTAATTAATTTAATTTGTTACTTAGTGGATGGGATTGTGTGTTGTACACTATGATGGCAGTTAAGGTATAAATTGAAAATTACGCTTTGAAAAGCATCATTTGGGGGAGGATTTGTAGTGTTTATTTGAAAAGCTGTTGGAAGTATTGCTGTGCTCAGCAGGGTTTGCAGTTATTCCTGTCCTTTTAACCCTATACAATGTGGTTATTAGCGTGGGATGGGAGTGAATTTGTTTGTGGAATGGGGAATCACACATGTTGTTCTTGTTGTGGTGCCTCAGAGTGACCTGGCTGCTCGAGAAGGTGCTGCTATAGTGAAAGAGAGTGTGAATGAACTTCTTGATCAAATTCGGACCCCGGAGCGGACCCCATCTCCTGTGGATGCCTATGTCACCGAGGAAGAGTTGTTCCACTGGAAGAACCCCGGGGTGATGTTTACTGAAAGAGCAGGGAGGGCAGACCCGTGGGGCTGGTGCATCCCTGGGTTTCTGGAGCTGGCAGAGTCTGCTGTGGTGGCTTTAACAGTTGTATTTGAAAGGGGGAAGGCACAGCTCATGTCTGTTTACCTTTTCCCTCTTATCATAGTTGCATTATCAGCATCAAGTGGTGGAGCAGCTGCGTAAACTATGGAGACAGCACATAGCTGTGCCTTTGGCCTTTGATGAGAAAGTGCCCTCGGGCCAGAGGAGCACTGATGAGGATACAGAGTACCAGGAGAGCACCGTGGAGCCTCTGTCTGCTCAGAGCAGCACTACTGAGCTCCCAGGTGGGAAGAACTTACCAGAGGAGGCTCCGAGGCAGAGGATGAGCGTTGGGGAGGGAAAAGCAGGTCCCTCAGGATGGAACCTTTCCCTCGAGGACTTTAAACAGGTGGGCACCCATGTTCCCACTGGTGCTCTGACAAGCTGATGGTGTTTTCGTTTCTCAACAAAACAGCCCAGACTGCCCCAGTGTGAGCCCACCCAAAAGTCTGCTGCCTGTGTGCTGGGAGTTAGAGATGATTTATGATGTGTTGGCTCTGCTGACCACACCCTCAGTGCTCTTGTAAAGAGATTCCCAAGAGAGGCTTTGTGGGCAGTTGTTTGAAGAAGAAAAGAGAACCAGACAACATAATAGATATTTTAGGCTCTTTCCCTGTTAGCTTTCTGTCATCCCAGGACTAAGTGTGGGGGGCAGGCTAGTCTTGCAGCCTCCCGTGCCTCCCCCAAGGGCTCCTTGCCTTGGAGAGTCTTTCCTATTCATCAGACAACTAAGGGAGCACTCATGACATGCTGTGGATGGAGTACAGACCTCCCTAGATTAAAGCAAGAGCGGTTTGGATTCTGTCAGCAGTTTTTCTGTAGTGCTCTCTCTGCTCCTTTTATAATGAAGCTTTACTTGGGAGCCTTGTAGCTCACTTGAATCCCTGCTCCCCAGCACACCTGTGAAGTTGAAAAGTGGCTTACTGTCAGTCTGATGGGGGAATCTGGGATTGTTCCCTAGACCTTGGGTACTTTCCCCAATCCCAGCTGTACAGGAAGCCACATTTGTGTGTGTAAGTGCCCAGTGCAGCCTGGTTTCAGACTGGTGTCCATGGAGAGAGCTGTGATGTGCTCCACTGAGCTCAGGGCCCACGGACTGGGGGATGAAGACTGAGAAGTGCTTTTCTCTCACAGGCTATAATGTCAATCCCCAGTGAGGAGCAGCGGGAAGAAGCCCTGACCCAGCTCAATAAGGCAGCTCTAGAGCTGTGTATTGAACAGAGACCAGCTCAGTCAGACCTTCAGTATCAACTCTGGTGTGTTACCTTTGCAAAGAAAAGCTGTGAAAGCTTCATGTGATCAACAGCCTCAGCGAGCTCTGTTGCCAGTGTTGTGATTCAGAGTGCAGATAATTATATGAGGTCTAGAAGTCATCTTTACACTCTGGGTTTTTTATAGCTTAATTGTAGCAGCTGTCTAGGACCCAAATGCCTTTTTATTTTTTTCTGGGGATAAGTTTAGAATATTAAATGCATGTAATTTTGGAGACTGTGCAAGATTATTTCTGGCAAGATTATTCTAGTCTGTATTTAGGAAACCTTTGGGTATTTTCTGTACCCTTTTACTCAGATAAACTGTCTCCTCCCTCATGCAGTCTCTCTGTTCTTTGCACAGGCTTTCAGACTGTAAACATATCAACAGCTTCTAGTTGCTTCTAAATTAGAAGTGTGCAGGTTCCTCCTGGTAAACACAGAGCAGGTTGATGTTGATTTACCAACGTGTGTCATGTTGAAGAGCAGACCTAGTTTCACAGTAGTATTTATGGGTCTCTGTGAGCCTGTTGATTTGCAAACCTTCGAGACCTCGGAGGGATCTGACATGAGGAAAGCAATTTAGCATCTCTCTGCAGAGAGATTTAGACAGTGGGTGCTGTTTGGTTGGTTTAGCTGTACAGCACAGCTCTCAGCTCTAAGGTGCCTTCTCTTCTGGGCACAGGGTTAAAACAAGGTGGCAGTTGCTGCATTGTCTCCCCTCTGATCCTGGTCCTTTTCTCAGCCTCCAGCTGTGGCGTGGAACAGTTGATGCTCTGGTGAGTCACGCTCTGAGGCTGAGACCCCTGCATGGCTTGCATAAGAAGGACACCTATGTAGATGTTGTTCCAGAGGAAATAGGTAAGTAGTAGTTCTAGCACAGCAGCTGCTTTCTGTGGACTGTTGGAAGTCCAGAAAACATGATGGATTTCAACTGAAATTTCAATTTCAGCAGGTCCCCCTTAAAGCTTTCATAAGAAAATGTGACGGTCACAATGCTAATTGTGATCTGTGGTTTGGCATCAGTGAAAAAGCACCTCACAAAAAAGCCTTTTAATTCAGCCAGGTTTTCACACAGGCTGACCCAGCAAACACTGCTTCACTATTAGCTGTCTTAAAGCTTGTTCTGATACACATCTGAGACCTCTTCATTCCTTATTTAAACAAAGTACTCGTCAAGGTATTGCTTTTCAGTGCAGTACAGCTCAGATTAATAAAAAGAGGGAAGTACATTGCAAAAGTAATACACTCCCACTGCGTTAGTGCAGTGGGCTGGTCTTTCTGGATGTGTGGATGCTCTTGGGTAATTGGAATTCTTTTGTAGAGGAAGTAAAGCAAGGAGAAGAAAAAAAAGAAGGAAAGGAAGACAGAATAGCCACTAAAAGAGAAGAGAAAAAGGATAAAGAAGGCAAAAAAACTAAAGCGGCATCAGGGAAAGAGAAAGCGGTATGTGTTGGGATGCCTGGTGAACCCTGAGTGCTGGGAGCTCTGTGATCCATTCTGAGGTTGTGCATGTTGAGTTTGAGCTGATTTCCAACCCAGTGTAGGAAGAAGAGGTGCTGCTCCTGGGAGATGCATCTTACAACAGTCTGAGCAGTGTTCTGACTCACATCCCTTTTTGCCTTGCTCTGTCCCTGATCAGGAACATCCAAGCAGCAGAAAGCTGAAAGTCAAAGATGAGAAGCGAACATTTTCCACTGTGCCAGTGAAGGTTAAAGAGGGAGCAGAGCCCCTAAAAGTAAAAGATGAGAAGCTGGTATCTGGCACTTCATTGCTGAAGGAGAAAGAAGGAGGTGTAACTACAGATGAAGCAGAACCTCTTCAGGAGCAGGTGGACCCTGTTTTGCTTGGAATATACCAGGAAAAACTCTATATTGAAGTGAGTTGTATGGTTGTTTCTTGATTTTGTTCTTTGCTTGTAAGTTACACTGAGGCTCAAGGGGGAAGTAAACATTTTGTTAAACTCGGAAAACTGACATATGTGTCCCTCGTGCTTCACGCTGCAGTAAGGTAAGTGTGAAATCCAAATTAAGATGTCCTTTATTCCAGCCTGAAATCTGTTAACAGAAATGCAGCCATCACATGCGAGACTTCTATCTGGGATGTCTTTACCATGCTTGTGGGCTCTTGAGGGATCAGCTGAATTAATTGTACCTCAGATAACGTTAAACACACTTCATAGCCAGGGAAGTTATTACTAGAACTCTGTTAGTAGGCTGCCAATTCTGTGTAGTTGTGTGTGTGCTCATATGATAATGTACTCCAGCATGAGAAACCGTCTCTGTCAGTCTCATCCTCAGTGTTTCTTCATGTGTTTTCTCTGCAATTCACTTCTGTTAATTTCTGCTGCAGGTTTACAAGCTGCTGGATTCAATGGTGAGTGAAATGGTGTCTTTATTTGAGGATCTAAAGCAGTAACATGCTCTGAATTGGGAGAGTGAAGCCCTTTGCAGGTAGAAATAGATTTGCTTTTGAAAAGATAAATAAATAACCATATTTACACAGATTGAGTGGAGATTCTTCTTTCTGAAGTGATTCAGTGATTACAAATACTGGGCTGTCTCTTTTCTGACATGCTGTGATGTGAGACTATTGCTGGATCATCTGTTACTGCTACAGATGATCACTTGCCAAGAAGAGACAAGGCAAGAAATATCACCACCTCAGAAAACGCCAAGACTAGAAAATACTGGCATTTCTGCTAAGGAAGAGGGATTTTAAAGTGTCAGTCAACCTGAGATGTTCTTTGTTTCTCAGTCATGGCTGGATAGCATGTGAGTGAGCAGGGGGTACCTTTGTACTCATGAGCACCAGTACCAGGACAGTAACTTAGACAAATCCATCCCATTTTTTATCATATTCTTGTCTGCTTGTCCAGCAATCCCTATCTCAATGGGTGTGATGCCCTGCGTGGTTTTGTACCCATGAATTTCCATCTTGTGCTGACCTTGGCTTCTCTTTCCATCCAGCTCAAGGTACCCATGCCCCATTCTGAGCCAGCTCTTACTTGTTTCCTTCCAAAACTGATCACTCTTGAATTAAATGAGTGAAATTTTTGCTGTAAATGTGAGCATGGCAAGGCCTTGTGTTAGAGCCACCTATTCCTGTCTGTCCATCTGCCTGTGCATCTGGGCTCACCACTGCTTTCTCTCTGGGTTTCCTTGTGCATCACAGCTGGAATGTTCCCAAGGCAGAGTGAGTTGGGTGCAGGGTCTGTCCTGACCTGGCACTGAGAGACCTGCCTGCTGTTGGCAGAGCACCATCTTCCTGCTGAAGCAGCTGGACAGCATTCCCGGGAAAGGCTTTGGTCCTGCAGAGCAGTGACATCAGTGTAGATCGTTAATTGAGGTTTGTGATACCTCTGGAGCTCTTAGGCAGCAGATGCATATCCGTGCTGAGCATCGCTGTTAGGAATTCTGCACGTCCCTGTGCAGTGTGCACCCACACTGTGGGTGTGTGTGCCTTGGGCACGTGCTGCTGTCCACTGGCAGCCACGCTGACACGCACCTGGAGCTGCACAGAGCCTGAAATAACTCCTGTGCCTTCTGCAGAATTGGTGTCTTGCTTTTCATTTTAATTCCTGTGCTGTCTGAGGAGAGGAATTCTCTGTGGCTCCTGGCAGAACCATGACAAAGCACAGCTACCTTTTTTTTCCCTGGCCAGGTGAGGCCCCTCGTGTTTTGAGATGTTTTCTCTTAGTGGGGTGTAGGGAAACATTTTGGCTCCTGTGGCAGCAGGAGGCTCCTCTGGCTTAGCGGGCACAGACCCACAAAGGGAATGTCTCTGCTCAGCATTCCTGGAGTGAGCATTTCAGCAACATTTTGAGAATTGTGAGGAAAAATGCCTGAACCTTTGGTGTGTCTCACAGGCTCTGACAATGGCTCCTGCCTCCCTGGAGATGATTATCAGCTTGTGAATCTGCCCATCTCAAACTGCTCAAGCCATCTGTTTCTAGAGGAGAGGGAGTCTGCACGTTCTAGAGGCAACGTGATTGTCTCAGAGACAGGAATCCTTTCATTTGGTACCTTTATTTTAAGGGCTGGCAAAGCCCATCCATGTCTCCAGTCCAGCCTAGGGAAACCAGGCTCCATGTATTCCTCTGCCCACAGAAGAACCTGTTAATATAACACCAGATAGATGGGAGTTTTACGTCAGTCACAGATGATGGAAGAATGAATGTCCTGTGCTGGCAACTCCTTCCCTTCCAAGGGAGGAGCCTGATGGCACAGGGCAGAGGGGGTGATGCACGAGTTCTGCAAAGGAGAGCAAACCTGTGAATAGTCTTAATTTTTCATCATCATTTTTTTACATGAATATTACCAGTGCCTTTTCCAGCCTGGGACAAGAGTGTCCTTAGGGGACAAGGTACAAGCAGCACACAGGAAGGGATGTGTGGGCCAACAACTCTGCTGTCTGGCTGCTGCAGCTTTCTCTGAGCCAGCTGTTATTTTGTTGGTTTGTTTTTTGGTTTTTTTTCCTTTTTGCATTGATTTGTGAAAGTTACATGACAGGAACTGCAGTGAAATTAGAGCTGTCTTCCAGAGGATTGCTTAGAAACATGTATTTCTCATTTACAGGCTTGGTGTGAGACTCTCTGAGGGCTCTGTCATTAGCACAGGGATCCTCAGGGCTGTCAGCCCTGCGCTCTGAAGAACCCTGTAAGACCAAGTCCTTGCAGCCAGGCAAGGAGAGTATTCCTTCTTTCCCAAATGTGGCCATTATTTGTATTAGTGTTAATAATTTGTGTTGTATTTGCTAAATAACCGAGGTGAGCGACCTTCCTGGCCCTGGGAGTTGCATACCAAACCCAGCACGTCAGTGGGGGCCTGAAGACACCATCAGCATCAGAGCAGCTGGGACGAGGGGGAATTCTAGGAAAATGCTGCAAGCAGGAGTTGACAATGCGTTTCCAGAGGCTTCTCAATGGCAGATTGGGGTCTGGGTGAGCAGTCAGGCTGTGCTGAGGGACCCAGTGCCTTGCTGGGTCCCACTTCCCACAGTCAGGCTGTGGGGCCCAGCAAAGAAACCACACATTTGTGTAGCTCCAAAAACACCTTGCAGGCTGTTTTCTGCACGGAGAAGCTCACTTCTCTTATAAAAAAATCAGTGCCTGAAGAAGGGCAAGCTGTCTGCCTCACCATCTGCCACAGGGAAGCAGGAGCATTGGGAACGGAGGAGGAAGAAAGCCTGGATTTTGGGCTGCCATGAAGAATGCTTCCCACTGCCCAAGCTGGGATGTTTGCAGGGCTGATGTGGGAATGGTTTGGATGCTGGCACCAGGTTGCTCATATCTGCAAAGCCCTGGGAGGCATGGTGGCCTCCCCCTGGGACCCAGGCAGGACCTTCGGGCAAGACTGAGCTCAGCTCTGCTCTGTGTGGCAGGAGCATCAGCAGGAAGGCACGGTTCCCCTCCAGAATGCCTCAGCACTCCCGAGATGCTTTCCATCATGGAAAATGTCAGTGATATTAAAAAGATTATATATATCCATAATACTTGAAGGGCTGTCAGTGATTAAAATGGAAGGCAGAGGCCGGGAGAGCGAGGGGGTGGCATTGAAATGATCGAGAGACATGACTTATTTTGTCATGTCATCTGATGCCTCCCTCTCTCCCCCCAGCCAGGCTCTGGGAGCTGTTCAGAGCAGGGGAAGAATCTGCTCCAAATTTAGATCCTAGCAGGGAAAAAAAAAAAAAAAAAAGAATAATGTAATTTAAAGAACCCAAATTGCTAGCGTGGCCTTGAGTAGCAGAGAGAGAGCTGCGTGGTGGTGGTGGTGGGTCGGCATCCCTCGGAGCTGCTTCCGCGCCCGTGGACGTGGATTTCTGTCTATAAATAATGGGGGGGGGGAGGAGGGGGAAAAAAAAACCCAACAAAAAAAACCCAACCCAGGCGAGCAGGCAGCAGCGAGCAGCGCCTGGCTGGCTGCCAGCGAGGGGCAGTGACTGAGCATTTACAGCATCCCCGCCTCCCGCATGCGGCGGAGCAGGGGCTCGGCGCCGCATCCCCCGCGGCCGGTACCGCACCGCGCTGCACCGCACCGCACCGGGGGGGCCGNTTCCTCCTCGCCCCTCCTGTCGCCCCCGCAGTTCCCCGCGCGGGGCCGCGGGCGATGGGGACCTGGCCCCGCAGCCGTGTGTCCTTCTCCAACCTGGCCGCCTCTTGCTCAAGGTCACTGCAGTAATTCCATATGAGCTGCTGGGTGCTGCCGCCTTATCTCCCGCACAGCTTCTGTTTCACTCCCTTTATATTCCGGCGGGGGGGTGGTGGTGTTGGAGGGGGATATTGTGTTTGATAAACCCGCAGCTCTTAACCCTGCTGGCTGCTTCAGCGCTGATTACATTCCTCTCATCCCTGCCCCAGCCCGCCTTTCCCATTTCTTCCCGTTCAGACTTCCCAGGCCGTCTCATGGCGGGCAAAGTCCAGCTGGGATCAGGACTTTGGCTTGGAAGAGCAGTGCTGGGAGCCTGTCACGGTGGACATGGGGCTTGTCATGCTAGGAGACCGCTTGGAGGCGGGAGGAACCATCCTCCCTGGAGTGCTAGTGTTTGCTGGTGCTTTCTGGGCTGGTGGCACCTTTGGAAAACGCAACTTTATCTCCACCTGGGTGCTGGTGGAAAGCAGAGTGCGCAGCCAAGTCTGGAGGACTTTGCTGCGTTGCTGCCCTTGCCCCGAAGGTGTTTCCGTGCCAGGCGGGCGGCGGCGTGGCCGTCTGTGCCGCCGGCTCTCCCGGCGGGATCCAAAGGCCGACGGGCTGCATTGCGAAAGGGAATCGATGCAGGGAAGCGTCTCAAGAGAAACTTTGTCCGCCTGTGAGTGTGGTGGTGCCAGGCTCCTCTGTGACTCACGGGAGATGTTGCTGGCAGAGCCGCGGGGCTCCTGGCCGCTGGCCCACAGGAGCAGGAGATGCCGGACTGGTCGCACGGGTTGTGTGGGAGCGTGGTGGGTGCCTCGTGTGGATGGTGGGCACATGAGCACGGCCCCTGCCCAGCTCCGGTGGGAGGGAGCGCTGTCGGTCCGGGGAGGTACTGGCACCTGGGGTGGGTGGTGGGGTGGCCGCTGGTAATCATCTGCAGACACTGTTGTGTGGGGGAGATATTCCTCTGCCTGCAGGTGTTATCTTGGGTGGGGGAAGAATTGCCAGCGAGTTTTGTCGCAGCTGCAGTGGGGGCTCTGGCAGCAGCCCAGCTCCCAGGCCCTGTGGTGTGGTCCTGCTCAGGGACAGACAGCTCCAGGCAACCTGTACCTCTGCCTTGGCTTGGCCCTCAGACAAAATGAGAGTGAACAGGCCTTCCCACTGTGCAGGGAGAAGGTGAGGATTTAGGACCAGCATGAAGCTGATGACGGGATTGTGATGTGCTCATGTGAAGACAGGTCCTGACTGCCCAACGTCACTGCATCTGTGGTCAGTGGAGTGCACCCCAAGGACAGGCATTACCCACAGGGAGGTACCAGGGCAGCTCCTGGCCATGCCAGCCTCTGCAGCCCCAGCCCCGTGTCTGGGCAGAGAGGAGGCTCAGACAGATTGGGGTTTTGGAGAGAGGAGTATTGTGTTATCTGTCCTGCTCCCTGACCTGACACTGACTGTTGGTGTCCTGGATCTGCCACCCTCTTGTGGGAGAAAAATTATTGGATTTGCTGGGAAAACCTGCCTGATCAGCTGCCAGGATGAGTGAGTCGCGACAGGCTCTGACTCACAGCAGGGTTTTGTGTTTGCACGATGCGTCCTCAGTGGCACTGAGAGCCTTGGGGTGATGAGTGGGACAAGCAGAGCTGTCTGTGTGCAGCTGCAGGCAGTTCATCTAGGGGGACAGGGGAGTCCCTGGCTGCCACAAGGGCTGGGAGGGTCTAAAACCAGCCTTGTTGGGATGGTAGGGCTGAGGCAGCTGGGATCTGGAGGAGGGAGCTGCCATTTTCAGATGGTTCCTTTTAGAAGCAGAAGTGCAGGGTAAACTCTCCTCCAAATGTGCTGAATCTGGGGTCAAACCTTTCACCAGCTCAGGAGTGCTGGGTATCACTTCCTATGAGATGTCTTTCCCTGTGAGCATTGTGTGTGTCCATAGATTAATGAGTGGTGACAGCCTGGCAGGGAGATGCCCCGACGGTGGGTGCGTCTTCATTGAAAAGCGTCCCTGATGCCAGCCACGGGCTCTGGGGATGGTTCTTGATGGCTGGGGCAATGCTGGGTCTTGGTGGTTAGGGCAGTGCTGAGGTCTCCGTGTCACTGTTTCCCACTGCAGGTGCTGGTGAGGCTGTGACTGTGATCACTCCTTCCTTTTGCACCGTTCCTGCCTGCCACTGGCAGGTTTCCGGCACCACACAGCCATGACGACCTCGGCGCTGCGCCGGCAAGTGAAGAACATCGTGCACAACTACTCGGAGGCAGAGATCAAGGTGCGGGAGGCCACTTCCAATGATCCCTGGGGACCGCCCAGCTCCTTGATGTCAGAGATCGCTGACCTCACCTTCAACACGGTGGCCTTTGCCGAGGTCATGGGCATGATCTGGCGGCGGCTGAACGACAGCGGCAAGAACTGGCGTCACGTCTACAAAGCCCTCACCCTTCTGGACTACCTCATCAAAACCGGCTCCGAGAAGGTGACCCACCAGTGCCGGGAGAACCTCTACACCATCCAGACGCTGAAGGACTTCCAGTACGTTGACCGCGACGGCAAGGACCAGGGCATCAACATCCGGGAGAAGGTGAAGCAGGTGATGGCGCTGCTGAAGGACGAGGAGCGGCTCAAGCAGGAGCGGGCGCACGCGCTGCAGACCAAGGAGCGCATGGCCCTGGAGGGCATGGGCAGTGGCAGCCACCAGGTCACCTACGGCCGCCGTGCATCACCCTATGGAGAAGACTACGGCCGGACACGAGGCTCACCCTCCTCCTTCAACTGTGAGTGTTGCTGGTGGCTCGCTCAGGCTCACTTGGTGGAGGCAGGTGTTGCATTTGGTTTGTGCCTTCTTGGTGCCCATCGCTCTCCTCCATTTTTCAGGATGGTGGTGATGAAGCCAATCTCCATTCTGCACCATGGAGCAGAAATTTGGCTCTGTGGTGAACCCCAGCAGCATTGCCAGCTGGTGGTGCCTCCATCCTTAAACCCATGGCTTGTTCATGGTCAGGAGCTCTAACTTGGGGTTTTGTCCCCTGGGGAGGTTGGGCATTGGGATGGGGGCCTGGAGGAAGCTGCTGATGTGCTCCCCAAAACACCTCAGTTCTGACACCACTCCTTCCCCTTCTCCTCTTTTATCTCCCAGCATCATCTTCATCCCCACGATTTGCCTCTGACCTGGAGCAAGCACGGCCTCAGACAACTGGTGAGGAGGAGCTGCAGCTGCAGCTGGCACTGGCCATGAGTCGGGAGGAGGCAGAGAAGGTAGGGTGATCCTGCCTGTCGTGGGGCATGAGGCATCTCCCTGCACCTTGCCTTATATATGGGCACAGTGGGTCAATTCCCTGGGAGGAGGGAGGATTTTAGGGGGTGCCCGAGGCTGGTGCATGCACCTGCAACTGCACCAGGCTGCTCGCGTTGTTCCTGGCATCCAACACGGCCAGCGGGCAGATGAAGGCACAGACTGCCTCTACTCCACGTTCTCATAGCAGAGAGGACAGCACCAGGGTGGGAGCTGTCCAACCTCCCAGACCCCAGGGTGAACCTGGGGAGTCTTATGGATTTGCCACAACTGCCCTCCACCTGGCTGCCCTCTTTCACTGAGGGCTTTTAGTGTAAGCTCCCCCATTTCTCTTGACTTCCCGTGGAGGTTTTAGGAGGTAAAGCATTGCCCAGCAGTTTGTTTGGTGGATGTGGGGCCAGCAGCATCCCCAGGCCTGTGCACTGGACTGGGGGCTTGGTCCCAGTGTCTGGTCATTTCAGACTGGAATGGAAGGAGCACTGGGAAACAGCTCCAGAAAGAACCAAGCAGGGGTGGAGGCAGCAAATGAGCTGCTGTCTCCAGCATGAAACCACCCCAGGCTGTCCCCTCTCCTATCTGCTGGCCACGTCCCCTTTTCCACCGGGGAGGGATTATTTGCACACTGACCGGGATTGCCACTGGTTGGCACAGACCACACAGAGCCTCCAGGTACGGCTGGCACACAAAGTCAGAGGGACACGGGCACCAAGGGGCATCCCCCAGAGCTGGCACCCAGCACCATGAGCTCAGTCCTGCTGGGGCAGGGGACATGCTCTGGAGACAGCGTTTTCTACTGCCCGTCTTCCCTGACTGATGGAGGCTCTTTTGGAGACAGAGCAGGGCGTATATCCCTATTTTTGTCCTGGAATTGGAGTATTTATAGCTTCCTCATGCTGCTGCAATGAGCACTGTAGGAACAGGCTCTGGAAAGCATTCCCTGTTGGAGTCCATCTGGGCTGTGCACGTGTGCGCACACATGTACAGTCATGTACACAGGCACATTCCCACTGGAGTCCCCATTCCCAGTCCCAGTGGATCCCACACTGCTGGAGAAGTGTCACAGGGCGGTGATCAGGACGAGCATGATGGTACAGGGACAACCTCTCTCCAAAGTCTATGTCAGCTCTGGGTGTGGGGATGGGCGGGATTCCTAAACTGAAGCCAGTCAGTGTCACAAACTCTTCTCCCTAGCCTGCTTCCAGGGCAAGGGGATGTCTAATTCATCCCCTCTCCTCCACTGACTTCATCAGGGTTCCTGAAAGACTTCCAAGGGAAATGCTGGCTGCCGAATTTAGGGTCATCCCAGCCTCCGTGCAGAAGCAGATGATGGGGTTGGGGAAGCAACTGAGCAGGGACCACAGGAAGCTTGAGCAGGAGCTGGTTAGAAAGCGTAGGGACACTGGGCTGGGGGCTGCAGGCCAGGCCGGCTGGATGGGCACAGATGTTGTACAGGTGGGCAAGGGACCGCAGGAAAGGCGGTGGCAAGGACAGGGACCTCCAAGCAGTCCTGTGAGCTGAGGGCAAGCTGAAATGTCACCCAATTTCCTCTGTTGGCAGAAGCCACTTCCAATTTCCAGTACAGATGAAGAAAGGCAATTGCAGCTCGCGCTCGCGCTGAGCAAAGAGGAGCATGAGAAGGTACCTGTGTCCTGCAGTCCTGGCGCTCCGCTCTCCTTGCACTTCAGCTTCTCTCTGGGGTGCCAGAGCTCAAAACACCACCTTGCTCTGGTGCCCGCTTTGCTTTCGCTGCTCTGGGCTGTCTGCTGAGTGCTCTCCCAGTGGGCTCAGCCCTGGAGGAGCTGTCTGCTCAGATGCTGGGACTTTCTGGGAATGTGGTGGCAGCTCCTGTGCTGGGTCTGTCTTCTGGAGAAGGTGCTGGGTGCAGGATTGCTGAGCTCACAGGCCCCATTCCTTCTTCCTGCAGGAGGTGAGGACTTGGCAAGGAGAGAACTCTCTGCAGCAAAGAGCTGTGGAGCAGACTGCCCAGGGCAGGGAGGAAGAGCAAGAAGAAGATAAGATGAAGAAAAGCCAGGTACAGCATTGGGTGCTGGATGGCCACACATCCAACCATTGGCTCTGTGGTGATCCCACAGGTCTGTCTCAGGCTTCCCTCACCACTTGATTCCCTTTCTGTTTGCAGTCCTCTATCCTGGAGCTGGCAGATATATTTGGGCCGGCGCCAGCACCCTCCGGCCACGCGTCTGCTGACCCATGGGATATGCCAGGTGAGGGCAACTCAGACTGCCAAAATGCGGGACAGTGGTGGAAACCTGTCCTTTGCCTCTGTCCCTCCCCAATCTCCAGGAGCTCAACAGTAGGGACCTCTGGCTTCTCCATTGTATGCACAGGAGGTGCTGCTGGAAGCTGTGGCTTTCGGGGCACATCCCTGCCATTCAGCATCCCTCTGTGCCCTGCACTTTTTCCCTCTCCCACAACTTCCCTTATTTTTCCAGATATGAAACCCAAAGCAGAGCCAGTGGTCTCTGCCTGGGCCGGCGCAGCGGACCCCTGGGTGCCAGTCCCAGACACCAGTGGGGAGCCCCTCTCCCAGGCAAGCGCCTCATCCCAGCAAACCTCTGCTGGGCCCTGGGATTTTGCCCCCAGCACCACTGCAGCCTCCGACCCTTGGGGGACAGCGCCTGTGTCTTCCAGCTTCCCTCCTGCAGACCCCTGGGGGACAGCATCACCCCCAGCCCCTCAGGGCTCCGGTTCTACACCAGCTCCTGACCCTTGGGCCGCTGTGCCCGAGCCACCTCCGAACCCTGGTAAGAGGCTTGACGGACGTTTTGGCTTTGCTGGGGATTGCGGACAGCCTTGATCATCGTTACCCTCCTTCAAGTGGGCATCTTGGGGTTCTCCCTCCATCCTCCTGCAGCCAGCTCCCCAAACACCCCCTGACCGCTCTTCTGCCCTGCAGCAGGACCTCTGCTCATCTCTCAGCATCCTGAAGACTTCAAGGAACTTTTAGGCTTTATCTCAGCACAGAATAGGCTGCTTTAATTAACACAGCAGTTAATGGAGCCCTCCAGTGGGAGCAGATGGCAGCCACCACACCACTCCAGCAGCAGGTTGATGGTGTGTCCCGTTGGTTATACCTGTTTGCTCACCCCAGACCACCCCTGTACACCATGCCAGAACCAGACAGGACGGTTGCTGGTTGCAGGTGCCACATTGCAGATGAGGAAGCAGTTATTAGGGGCAGCTTGTGTTTTGGAGCTCATTGCCACTCTCAGTTCCTTCTTGCTGCTACCTCCAGCTTCGTGCAGGTCCTGCGTGGCCTGCCCCCAGCTTTGGTCCCTGGTGAGGGGCACAGAACCCACTGGTTGCTAAAGCATTCCTGCAGACCTGTCCTCTCCACCTGTCTCTGCTGTGGCTGGGAAAGGGACCTGCCCGCTGCAGGGGGACGGCTGTGAGCAGCGGGGGTGCCTTGGTCTGCAGTGCCCTCGTGGTCTGGCTCATTTGAGCCTTCTCCAGGACCCCAGAGACCCTCAACCCCATGCCCCCCACTGCACCCCCTCTTCTCTGTCTCCTTGCAGGCAGCCACCCCTGCCTCTCTCCTGCCCATACATCTGCTTCCCACCTCCCCGCTTGCTCCCCTCCTTGAGTGTCCCCTCTTCCCCCCCATCTCCAGGGGGGAACGCTTTCGACCCATTTGCAAAGCCGCCGGAGCCGCCGGAGCACGAGCCCTCGCAGCCACCCTCCTCGGCCAAGTCCAGCAGCCCCGTGGGTAAGAGCTGGGAGTGGGCAGGTGGGGACGGTAACCTGTCCCTGCCCATGGCAGGGAGGCAGATCCAGGGCTGACCTGGCTGCATTGTGGCTGCTTGCTGGTGTGGCCAAAGCTTGTTCCCATCTGCAAACTTGTGTGTCATGGGCCTGAGCTGTAGGAGAGAGAGCAGCTCTGGTGCCTGTGTGTGCCCATGTCCCCAGGCCTGCCACCTCCCATGGTGGCCCAGGGGGCCCTTGCACAGGCCAGTCTGCAGGCTCAGCCCACCACATTGAGCTGTGACCTGGGGTGACACGGGCTATCAGCCACCCCATGTGGTGACGGGGGAGACGCCATCACCCTTGGTGTCTCCCAGCTGGCTCACTTGGCTCATTTCCCCTCCCTCCATCCCAGAGCCAGACCCCTTCAGCGACCTGTTCCCCAGCACCAGGCAGGATGGTACGAAGAGCTTTGACCTCGCCAACCTGGCCGACTCCCTGCCCGATCCTGGCAAGGAGCGGAAGGACTGTAAAACCCCTGAGGCTTTCCTTGGCCCTGCAGCCTCCTCCCTGGTCAACCTGGACTCCCTGGTTGCACCTACACCAGCTTCCAAGACCCGCAACCCCTTTCTCTCGGGTAGGTGCCAAGGACTGCTGGCCAGGGGCTTCCCTGAGCCGG
Organism: Pitta sordida; assembly: GCA_013390025.1. Classification (NCBI taxonomy): domain Eukaryota; kingdom Metazoa; phylum Chordata; class Aves; order Passeriformes; family Pittidae; genus Pitta; species Pitta sordida. The sequence goes on from WEKX01011378.1 coordinate 26,558, forward strand.
GCAGGGGGTGTTTTGGGGAGGAAGAGGAGGAGAAGGGCTGGGGATGGCCTGGCTGCCCTGACATGTCCCATGCTCTCCTCGCCAGGTCTGAGCACACCGTCCCCCACCAACCCTTTCAGCCTCTCCGAGCAGCCCAAGCCGACGCTGAACCAGATGCGGACCAGCTCGCCGGTGCCCGGCCTGCCCGCCGGCCACCCCGCCAACTCCATGACCTACAGCGCGTCCCTGCCGATGCCCCTCAGCAGCGTCCCCGCTGCCGCCGCTGCCCTCCCTGCCTCGGCCAGTGCCTTCCCGCAGGCTGGCACCTTCCCCGAACTCCCCAGCACCTTGCCGCAGCCTTTACTGCCGCTGAGCGGCCCCCCGGCCCCGCCGTCCGCGCCCGGGGGGCTCAACCCCTTCCTCTGAACGCTCTGGACATGCGGACTTTCGCCCCTTCCCTGGATGTTACAATCCCCCCACCTTTCCTCCCGCCAAGACTTGGGGGGGTGGGGGGCAGCGGTTTGCGGAGCTGCACGGGAGGGTGCCCCCCACCCCGTGCCCGTGCGGGGGGCAGCAGCATGAGCCCCCGTGCTGGGTGGGCGGCAGGGACCCCCTTCCCCTGCGAAGGACTGCGGTGTGCTGGCCGGGCCGTGCTGCTGGAGGGACCCTCGGCGTTCGTGGGCAGCGCGGGGCCCCAGGGGGCGGGGGAGTGGTTGGCACTCCATCGGCTGCTGCCCTTCGCCCCCGCCCCGCGCCCGGTGCTGGGCGCTGCTCCGGGTCCGGG
>WEKX01011378.1:27344-48778 GCA_013390025.1 Pitta sordida
GGGGGCGGGGGCTGCTCCCCCCGGCGGCCCCGCCGCACCATCGGTGTTTCCCCGCGTCCCCCAAATTCTGCAGCACCCTGTACCCCTCCCTGAACCCCTCCTGAAGCCTTTCTCCGCCCGCACACCTCTGTATTTTCCAGCATCTCCCCTGCATCCCTCTGCGCTCGCTGTACCCTTCCTAAGCCCTCCCCGCATCCCTGCGCCACTTGCACGACTTTACATGCTCCCCACATCCCCATCCTGCACCCCTCTCGCACATTCCACATTCTTGCCCTCCATCCCTGCCCCCTTCCTGCATCCTGCCCAGCCGCAGGAGGGGGTCTCTGGTCCCCACATGCCCCTTGCTCCTGTCACCGTGAAGAGTCCGTGCCCCCCTCCTTGCCTGCACCCCGACCTCTCGCCTGCCCCTGCACCCACGGGAGGGGATGTTCCTCTCTCGGGACGTGCTGGTCTCGCAGATGCTGCTCGCACACCCACAGCTGGCAGGTGTGTCCCCAAGGGATGCTGGAGGGGGACAGCCCTGGGGATGGCATCCACCCCGCTGTGGCTGTGCCGAGCTGGAGAAGAACAACCTTCCTTGAGCCTCCAGCAAGTGGGGAGGACTTACAGGGTGGTGGAGGTGAACTGAGCCCTACCAGAGCCACCTGGGACTGGGGCTGGGAGCAGTTCCTCTGGCACAGGGAGCAGCACCCCGTCTGGCAGGAGCTGAGGTGATGGTGCTGCTTTGGGCCGTGGTGGCTCTCTGCAGAGGCAGAGCTTCACTGTGGTGAGAGGGAACCCAGGAGCCTCTTTGGTGTCGCAGGTGCACGTTTCTAACGGGGATTGCGGCCATGGCCACGGGGGGGTCACCCAGCACTCCCAGTGTCCCTCGTTACACCAACCGCCTGATCAATGAGAAGTCCCCGTACCTCCTGCAGCACGCCCACAACCCTGTGGATTGGTAAGAGTGACGGGAGCCTTTTCCCCTCCTCCTCTCCTTGTGTCTGTGGGGCTGAGGGACTCGCTGCCACGGAAGCGATGCCAGCCAAAGCTCCCATGAGCTCAGACTCTGCTCTGCTGCTGGCTCCGAAGCCAGCTATGGCTGTCCTGAGTGCTCTGACCAGGCAGCAGTTCTAGAGGAGCCTGGGTCCTGGCAGCTGGAAACGCTGAAGCTTCTTTCTTGCCTTCCTCCCACAGGTATCCTTGGGGTCAGGAAGCCTTTGATAAAGCAAAGAGAGAAAACAAGGTGATATTCCTGTCAGGTAACCAGAAATAAGACATATTTCATATCCCCATGGGTTGTTCAGTAGATGATCAGATAAGCTGGGCTGCATCCCAAGCTGGTGTGTGAGTAGCCATGTAGGTGCTGATGGACACCAAGCAAGAGAGGACCATGTGCTGGAAAAGCTCTTTCCAAAGGTGGGCTCATTGAGGATTAGACTCCTTGCCCAGATTTTACAAGCAAAAGCTGGAGACCCCAGGGTCCTTTCTCCTCCATCTCTTCTCTAGGGGGGAAGCAGCTCCACAGCAGGGCTCCCCACCTCTGAGTGATGTCCCCATCACACATGTCCTGCTCCCTGTAAAGGGCCATTCATCACTCACCTGAGCTTGTTTTCAGTTGGCTACTCCACCTGCCATTGGTGCCATGTGATGGAGGAGGAGTCCTTCAAGAGCAAGGAGATCGGGGAGATCATGAACAAACACTTTGTGTGCATCAAAGTGGATCGTGAGGAGCGGCCAGATGTGGACAGAGTGTACATGACCTTTGTGCAGGTGAGGGAGGCACAGGCAGGGCCCAGGAAGCTTTGACTGGCTCCCTCTAGATGTGGCTCATGGTCATGTTCCTCAGGCATGAGGAGCTGGTATATGGTGTGGTCGTCTGGATGGGGTGTTCTGGATGTTGGTGGTGGAGAGAAGCACATGTCTGTCCTTGAGTGAGGCTGTTGGACGTGCTGGAGGGGCACAGAGCAGAAGGTGCCTCTTGCCTGACCTTGGTGCACCTGTGATTTGTCTTTCAGGTCACTAGTGGTGGAGGTGGTTGGCCCATGAGTGTCTGGCTGACCCCAGATCTCAAGCCCTTTGCTGGGGGGACGTACTTCCCTCCCGAGGATGGATTTCATCGCGTTGGCTTTCGGACTGTGCTGCTCCGGATTGCAGAGCAGGTGAGGGGTAGGAATGCTGCAGCACCCGGGGCTCAACAAAACAGCGCACAGGGAAATCGATCTGGGCTTGAAGAGTGACTGAGTTAGGAAATACAGTCATCAGCAGGGATAGCCCGGAGAACATGCTAGAGGTTTGGCTGGGTTAGGGGTGGATTTTAGCTGATCTGGGGAGGGAGATCGAGAACTGGTGCAAGGCAGGAAGAAGAAAGTGAAAGAAAAATATAGAAGAACTGTCTTTTTGCCTTTCCATCTTAGTGGAAGGAGAACAAAGATGCCCTGTTGCAGAGCAGTCAGAGGATTCTGGAAGCATTGCGACTCACATCTGAGATCCATGTGCAGGGCCAGGAGTCACCCCCACCCTCCAAAGAAGTGATGGACACCTGTTTCCAGCAGCTCTCCAAATCCTATGACGAGGAGTACGGTGGCTTTTCCCAGTCCCCCAAGTTCCCCACCCCAGGTCAGTGTGGCCTCTACTGCTGAGCTGTGTTGTGGGGCAGGCAGTGCTGTGAGGGCAGAGCCCACCCCACAGCCTTCCACTTTCTCCCTGTATTTCAGTGAATTTGAATTTCCTGTTTACATATTGGGCCCTGCATCGAACAACTCCAGAGGGTGCCCGGGCACTGCAAATGGCTCTGCATACCCTGAAGATGATGGCACATGGGGGCATCCATGACCACATTGGTCAGGTAGGAGCAAATCCTGGCATGCCCTGGAGACATGGGGTGGAGATGTGGGGTGGAGATGTGGGGTAGAAATTTGCCCCCATGGTCTTTGCAGGGGTTTCACCGCTATTCCACCGACCAGCACTGGCACGTCCCTCACTTTGAGAAGATGCTCTATGACCAGGGGCAGCTGGCAGTCATGTACAGCAGAGCATTTCAGGTACTGCTGTGGCACCCCTCTGTGAGGGGAGAGCCCACTGGGCTGGGAAGGGCTGGCTTGGTTTGAGAAGCAGCTTTAAAGCCTGTTCCAAAGATACTGTTCATGTCATGGGCATGGAGCAATCCCATGCCCTCCTTTATCTACTGTTGTTTATCCAGAAACACTAGGCCAACCCAGGACAGTGTAGCCTCAGCATTTTTGAGTGTAACAGGTGGAGGGAACAGCCTTCAGGCTGGTGTTTGCAGGTCAGCAAACAAATTCTGCTGCCTCTGACCTTGGTTGAACTCCAGGGTTAGTAGATGATCAGCATCCACTGACGGTAGATTTCTAGTGGAAATATTAGTCTGAATTCATCTCACAGTTAAACCCTCTAATTTTCATATGTGATTCCCCTCCTTTGCCAGCTCTTTAAATTAGTCTCTCACTGTGTCTTGCTGTGTCTCTTGTCTCTCCCCATACCCCTTGTAATACCGATGGCCACCCCATGACTCCTGCAGATCTCTGGTGATGAATTCTTTGCCAGTGTTGCCCGAGACATTCTGCTCTATGTCTCACGGGACCTGAGTGACCAGGTTGGTTGAGCCAAAGGGAACCACTTACCTGCCCTGTGATGTGGCTTGGGGCTACTTTTCCCTCTGTCCCTCCCCAGCTGAGCTCAGTCTGGGGCACTGCTGCAGTTTGGTGGCTGGAGCGCCAGCCCAGCAGTGATGGGGAGTTCTCTAAATGTGCTGTTCTAGGAGCTGGAGGGTCTTTTTCTCTTTTTTCAGGCAGGAGGTTTCTATAGTGCAGAAGATGCAGATTCCTACCCAACCACAACATCCAGAGAGAAGCGAGAAGGAGCTTTCTGTGTGTGGACAGCTGAGGAGCTCCAGGCTCTTCTCCCTGACCCTGTTGAGGGGGCCACAGCAGGAACAACCCTGGGACATGTCTTCATGCAGCACTACGGAGTGAAGCAGACTGGCAACGTGGACCCCATGAAGGTGAGGGAGAGCAAAGACTTGCCTGGTACCAGGAGCATTGGCAGGGGACCCGCACCCTGGGCATTGAGGGATAGTGGAGCAGCCCTAAAACACACAGGGTCTGACGCCTCCCTGGCCTGATGGTGTTTGTAGAATGTGTCTCTCTCCCCCTTCAGGACCCCCATCAGGAGCTGAAGGGCAAGAACGTCCTCATTGCCCGGTGCTCTCCAGAGCTGACGGCGGCCCAGTTCGGGCTGGAGCCAGGCCGGCTGGATGCCCTGCTGCAGGAATGCCAGCACAGGCTGTCCACAGCCCGGGCACAGCGGCCACGGCCACACCTGGACACCAAGATGCTGGCAGCTTGGAATGGTGAGGCGGCTCGGCTCTGGGGACGTGTGCTGTGGCTGGAGCCCTCTGTGGCTACCCAGGGGCAGCACGCTTTGGGGGCTTGGTAGCAATGAGTCCTGCTGGGACTGGAAAGCCCCTACAGAGGTGTGGGCGGGCTGGGGTCAGGAACTGTGGGGAAGCAGCCCCACACCTGCAAGCTGAGGCTGTGGAGCATCGATATACTGTTCTGGCTTTACTTCCCTCCCCAGCTGCCAGCAGAGAGCAGCAAAACTCTTCCCCTGGCTCAGCCCAGCTTCCCTGGCAGGGCTGTGGGGAAGAGGACTGAGTTGGTGACCCAGGATCCAGGCTGGCACAGACCTCATCCCCACTGCTGCATGGGCAGTGGGGACCACAGCTCTGTGTCCATCTGGCTGGGCATCCTCTGCAGGTTATAATTTCAGGACCCCAGGCACTGTTCCCAGCAGTAAATCCCTGAGTAAGTGGGTCTGGAGCTGGTGTGGGCTGAAGTCACAGCATGTCCTGCAAATAGAAATACCCTTAAGCCCTATTTCTGTCCACAAGCAAAGGTTCAGCTCTTGCTGGCCTTGCAGGACTCTGTCCATCTCTTTGGTGACAGTAAGTGACTTCTTTAGTGATTTAAACCAAGCAGAAGAACTGGTGACTGAGCCCTGACCTGCTGGCATCAAGGAGGATGAGCTTCACGCTGAGCATCCTTCAAGGGACAGACAGTGACACCTCCACTGGTTCCATGTGCCCCCCTGAACCTGTGTCTGTGCCTACACAGGGCTGATGATCTCGGGCTTTGCCCAGGCTGGGGCAGCCCTGGCTGAGCAGGGATATGTGCACCGGGCTGCACAGGCAGCTGCCTTCCTGAGGACACACCTTTTCGACCCTGCCAGCGGGAGGCTGCTGCGGAGCTGCTACCGGGGCAAGGACAACTCGGTGGAGCAGAGGTGAGTGCAGATCCACTGGCCACCCTGCAGGTGCTGCTGAGACCCCCAGCGGTCTGGGTGGCAGAGAGCAGTAGGCAGGGCTTTGCTGCATCGGGGAACATTTCCAGCCTGGTCAGCGTAGAGATCCTGATGCTTCTTTCCCATGTGCCCCTACAGTGCTGTGCCCATCCAGGGCTTCCTGGAGGATTATGTCTTTGTCATCCAAGCACTCTTTGACCTGTACGAAGCCTCACTGGAGCAGGGCTGGCTGGAGTGGGCCCTGCAACTCCAGCACATGCAAGACAAGCTCTTCTGGGACCCCAAAGGCTTTGCATATTTCTCCAGCGAGGCTGATGATCCCTCCCTGCTCCTGCGCCTGAAGAATGGTGAGCTCGGGGACATGGCCATGATCTCCATGGGTTATGTTGTGGGGCAGCTTCAGGAGAACAGGGGCAGTGCCAGACAGGAGGACCAAGCTGTGGGACAGTGAGGCGCTGGACTGATGGGAGCTGTTTTCCCCTGCAGACCAAGATGGAGCAGAGCCCACTGCCAACTCTGTCACTGTCACAAACCTTCTCCGAGCAGCTTGTTACTCTGGCCATATGAACTGGGTGGAAAAAGCTGGGCAAATTTTGGCTGCCTTCTCAGAGAGGCTGCAGAAGATCCCTATAAGCCTCCCAGAGATGGCTCGGGCCACTGCTATCTTCCATCAGACCCTCAAACAGGTATGGGCTGGGGCTCAGTGTACCTATGGGACCTGTCTCAGGGGAGGGGTTCTGGTGGTGGTGTGGGTGTAGTCACAGCTCTGTTTTTTCTCTCTTGCCACCCACACTTCTCTGGACAGGTTGTTATCTGTGGGGACCCCCAAGGAGAGGACACCAAAGAGATGCTGCACTGTGTCCGCTCTGTCTTCAGCCCGAACAAGGTAGAAGTGCCCCCCACTTGCCAGCCCTCCCCTGGCCTCTACTGCCTTCATTGCTGGTGCTTTCATCCTTTCTCTTAGCGCTACTTTAGCATCCATCGTCCTTCTCTGTCCTGCCTTCCTTCTGGGGCTGCAGCAGCAGGCTGGCAGCAGGCAGGGTGCGGGCCCAGCCCTGCTCTTCCCTTGCCTGCCCCTGTGTGTTCCTCGTGTTGTGATGGTGGGATGGAGATGAGAGTCGGGCCCTGCTCGACTCTTGCCTGCCTTTGCATTTTCCTTGTGTTGTGGTGGTGGGATGGAACGGAAGCTGTTCCATTCAACAGCTTGTGTTAATGTCCTGGAAGAAGGATCATGGCAGAAGGTAAAAGTGCTGTCCCAGCACAGCCCCATGGGCAGATATCTCTGCTTCCCCAAGCACAAGTGTGCAGGAGCAGCAGGAGCTGAGCATCATCTCCAGCAGTAGCAATGGCTCCTCACCTTGCAGAGGTGATGGAGGGAAGTGGAAGGAAGAACCCCACTGCTCAGATGGTCACACTGCCTTTGGGAGCAGCCTGCTGCTTCCCAACAGCCATTCCTCCTTTCATGCCACATCGCAAGGATGTGTGGGTGCTTCTTTTCCCACTTCCCTCCAGTCCCTGCCAGATGCTCCCCAGCTCTCCTTCCCCACCCTGGGAAGCTGCCTGAAGCAGAGCAGTCCCGAGTCACCTGCTCTGGGGATGTGGCAGCTTTGGGAATTGGCTTTGCCAAGGAGTTGGGGAAACATCATCACCGTGTCCCCTGTGCCCCCACCTCCCTTGGTGCTGGCAAGGCACTGGGGGCCAGGCTCATCTGCAGAAACACAATTAATTAGGTCGTTCCAGTAATTAATTCCTCACATTGAAATCCTTGCTGTAACGAGATGCCAATGATAAAATGGCATCAAGGTCGTGATTTTAAATGAACCCTGGGCCCTGAGGAGCCCTTTGTTGCAGGCAGCGGCTGTGAGGATGTAGGTGTTCTGAGGGTGATGCCCATAGCTGTTTCCTTGGCTGTCCTGGTGCTGGGAGCAGAGAGGGTTGGATACCTCCTGCGGGGCTGAATCCCAGCTTCTGGTATAGATCCCTGCCCTGTTAATGGTCTTTAGGGTAATTATGAAGGATCCCATTATCTCCTCAGCTGCAGAGCGCTTGTCTGCCGCTCGCCTTCATACTGGCCCCGTGAGAGGACCTTGGGGAGCTTGTGAGAAAAATGAATAATGAATTTCAGATTGGACATGAATTGGTAATTAATCACTCCTGGAATTAATTCCAGACAAAGGCGAGGGGGGAGGAGGTTGAGGGGAGCAGGAGGCAGGCAGGGAGACAATCTGAGCCAGAGCTGGGTCAGGGCAGTGGCCAAGTAGGTGTAGGGTGATGTGGGACAGGACGGGACTGCAGCAGCCTGGGGGCATGGTGACCCTCTGGGGACACAGGGGTGTGAGCAGCCCTTGCCAGGCATGGGTGAGGCTATGTGGGCATCCCTGGGTGTCAGTGCTAGGTTTGCTGCTGGCCCCAGGGCTGGTGCAGTGGATGCTGTGTGCCAGGCAAGTGGTGCTGTGTTGGGAGGGATATGTGCTGTGGGAGCAGTGGTTGGTGTCAGCATCCCTTGGTGGCATTGGTGTGAGTGTCATGGACGTGTGGTGAGCATGTCTGTGCTCAGCAGGCACCGCAGTGGGTGCACATGCAAGGCAGGGGGCTGGGGCAGGCAAAGGGAGAGCTGTGTGCTCCAGCAGCAGGATGCTCTTCCTGTGCCTTGGGCCTTGGGAAGGGCCAGAATTTTGTCACTCTTTGCATCCATGTGAGCATGAGGCTTGCCGCCAGCTCCTGGCCTTTCTCCTGATTAGCCTGAAGCCCTGAGGCTTTAACAAACATTTTCCTTTTCAGAAGAGCTAATTATCCGGGAAGCCCGGTCATCACCCCTGGCTGGTGCTGCTGTGTCAGCTGGGACAGCCCCTGACCCACTGCCACTGGCTGAGTTGTTTGGGAAGCATGGGGAGGGCTGCAGGTGGGATAGGGCTGGATTGGGCAGACACCCCCATGCTTCTTCCCGTCCACCAAGTGTCCAGAATGGACAAGGGAGGCAAAGCTGCCTCATGTCCATTGGGCTCCCTCTGGCACAGGTGTTAGAGGGATGTGGCCACTGTGGGACCCTGGCAGGGGGCTGGTGTGGGTCCCCCTATCTCCTTGTCCCTCTGCATTTTGGGAGAGCTCATGGTGGGACACTGCCAGCCCTCAGCATGTCTGCAGGGAGGGAAGGACCAGCTCACTGGTGCTGGCTGTGCTCTCTGGCTCTCACAGCTCTTTCTCCACAGGTGTTGATGCTCGCAGATGGAGACAGCACTGGGTTCCTCTACCGCCAGTTGCCTTTCCTTGCATCCCTGGAGAGGAAGGACGGGAAAGCCACCGCCTATCTCTGCAGCAACTTCACCTGTTCCCTGCCAGTCACCTCTGCCCAGGAGCTGCGTGAGATGCTCAGCCCATGAGCCCCTCAGCCCTGCTGCCTGCAGAAAGGCAGGGGGACAAACTGGCACGGGAACATAATAAAAGCACTCTGAGCACCACCCCAGATGGCTCCTGGCAGGGCAGTGGGGCCGTGCCCTTCCCCACCTGCAGCAGGTCGGGGTCTGCTTGCGCTGTTGCTCCACCAGTGTCTTGGCACACCAGCTCTGATGCCTGGTGCCGATTTTGGCATGGCCAGGAAACACCCACTGAGGAGCATCTCCTACCCCTGTGCTCACGCTTTGTCTCTTCTTGCTGAGGAGGAGAAGAAAAACAAATTAAATATAAATCCCAGAGTTAATGGAGAAGTCAGATGGGAAAACTATTAGGGTTCCTATAGCAACCCAGGGTAACACTGTCAAAAGCACCTGGATGACTTGGGAGTCAAGTGCTCTTGAAAGTGTTACTGGTTACAACAGCCGTGGTATTTTTCCATTACAGAGGAGATTTTAACATACAATAAGTTAATATATAGTGCATGAAAAACCCTGCTGGGTACAACTGATGAAAACTTAATTCTCCCTTTCTTCCCCTCCACCTCGTCCTCCCCACTCCCAAACAGGTGAGTACCAGGGTTTCAGCATCCCTCTGGTACCCTGGGCTCACCTGGCACAGCATCCCACACCCCTGCTGGCTGGGTGCCATCATCTGGCAGCACGACAACACTGCCCACCAGCTTTCCAGTCAGTTGTGCCAGGATTTGAGGGTAACTAGCCAGGAGAAATGCCTTTGAAGTCAAATTGGAATTTTGCACTTCATCTGAATGCTTTCTATGCTTGTGAAAGAGGAGGGGTTTTATTTTCTCTCCCTTCTTGGTTTTAAAAGCTGAAGTGTTTCTGGAAATCCAGCTGAAAATTGCTGGTTTGGCAGATGGCTGGCTGCTTTCCTCCGGGGTTTTTTGCCTTTTTTTTTTAACTTGGCATTTCTGCTGTGGGGATTGATTTGACACCCGTCCTCAGGAGTGCTCGGAGCGAGTTGGTCTGTGTCTGCCTGCAGAGCATCCTCAGAGAGCAGGGCTGGTGCTGAGTGCCCACAGAGAGGCCCAGACATCTCAGACGCCTCGGCAGCTGTCCCCGAGGTGGCACAGGGCTGGGCACAATACACTGAGTCCATTTTGGTGCCCACCAGCCCCCTGAAGCACAGATACAGGGTGCCTTTCTCCCACACCATCTTGGTTGTTGGCATGTCTCTGTAAGCAGCCGCTGGGCAGAGCTGTGCTGTGAACCTCTGTCAGGATGAATTGTGCTCACCTCTCAATAAAAAAAAGCAAAACACAAAAAAAGAATGAGAAGTTCTCTGTGATGAGTTAACTGCTGTTGTGGCACCTCCGTCCTCCTGGCATCTCTGCTTTGTGCTGGGCCTTGTGTGCAGCTCCACACACTCTTCCCATCCCTGGGGCCACCTGGCTGCTTCAGGCTGTGCCACTTAACAATATGCATTTTGCTGACCCCTCATTCCCTTTGGTGGCAGGCATGGGCTGCTGGGGAACCTCCTTGGGACACCACTGGACAGCTTTTTCCCACTAGTGTAGAGGGTCAGGGTGGCCAGAGGCAGCACTCTGCGCTCCCCCTGCTCCTCTCCAGCTGCAGAGTGCTCAAAAACCCCTCTGAAAACATACCAAGTAACCCATGTGCTGCTTTTTCTCTACAAACTCCTGTGTTTGCCATCTGGCTGCTCCAGAGGGCACAGTGGGGTTTCATCACCCTGCCTGGAGTTCTCAGCTCACCTGGAAGCCCCGGCAGTCATGGGTGGGGAGAAACAGATTTTCCCCTTCCTTCTTTTTAATATAAAAATCCCCTTTACCGTTTTAACACTTACACTGGGCAATGTGCAGTACACCCCATTGCTCAGCCCACCAAGGCAGCTGGGAGGGCTGACAACCCCTGTGCCCCTCTGGAGGGGCTGGGACACACGAGGTGTGGGGAGGCAGTGCTGGCAGCCACCCTTGCTGTACTAATGAGGCTTTCCCTCTAATTATGATTCCCCAGCAAAGCCTGTACTGGTTCTGGGTCTCTAGGCTTTTATCTCTGCTGGCATTGATGTGACATCAATGGGCTTGGAAAGCTGTTTGTTATTTGGGATGTTCCATCTGTAGGAGCAGGGGGATAGAGAGGAGTGTTCCCAAGCCTGGATCCAGCCCTGCTCCCATGTCGATACCCCCCATCCAGAACACATGTGGGGGTGCAATTTGTACAAATCCCAGCCTTTGAGAGGGTATGTTGGGCAAAATAAGGTTTTTCCACTCAGTTGTTTCCCACATGGGTGTCCAGGCGTGGGTGCCCTGGTCACACCTGGGCACGTGGTTAATTCATGTGTGAGGCCCCAGTTAGGGCACGGCTGAGCAGCCCACGGCTCCACGCTTGGGTGGCCAAATTGTCAACACCTGAGCACCAATCTGCTCATGCCTGAGTGGCTGATTAGCTCCTGCCTGAGGGCTATTTTGGGCATTAACAGGCAGGTTTTGGTAGCTGGCATCTGCTGTGGGAGGAGGTTGGGAAGTGCTGCTCAGTAGCTGCTCTGAAATGAACGGAGAAGATGCCCCAAAATATTAGGGGAGCCTATGACAGGCAAGTGCAGGGGGTCAGGAGGTGTGGGGCTGCTGTGAGGAGTCCCTCCATACTAATCCTGTGCCATCAAACCCAGTTAATCCAGCACTCATCCAGAGGGAATTTGCAGACAGCAAGCTGCCCTGGTGAGTCCCCTGAGTTGCAGCCTCCTCTCTGGAGTAGTTCGAGGTGCTTACTGTGGTCCTCTTGCACCAGGAGGCGGGTGGGTGCATGTGTTGGGTTGCAGCAACCCTTCTCTGGCATCCCTCCATGGAGCATCTGCAGGCAGTGGGGGGGGGACTGAGGGGCTCAGCAGCTCTGCTACCCCCTCCCTGCCCCAACATTTGCCTTGCACAGATGCTCATGTCATCCAGCTCCAGTAATTCCAATATTCCTGACAAGTGAATTTGCAGCTGAATCCAGCCAACACTTGCTCAAAATGTGCTTTTTTTTTTTTTTTGTTCAAGCTGACTTTCCATGCAGATGGGTGCCAGGGAGGTAGAGCCAGACATTGGTGTGGGGACTACATGGGGGTGTCCCACTCAGCTCAGCCACTGCCTCAGTTTCCCCTCCCATGAAAGAGTGTTCAGATCATTCCTATCCCAACCATCCACCACCCCTGCAAGGTCCTGGATCATGTGCCCTGCCTGGCCTCTCTAGAGCCACTGTGTGCTCCAGGGCTGTGCAGAGCAATTCACAGCTCTCCCTAGGCTGGCCACCATTGCCAGGAGAATAGGCCAAGGTGTTCTGGGGACTGTCTGAGCAGGCGCTGCACACATGGGCTGATGCTTTTAACCAGTTTAACAACTGGAGACCTCCCCTTTCTTCCAGCCAGCTGCAGAATCCCATCCATTTCTCATGGGACTGTCAGCCTCTGCCATGGCTGGAAAGGAAGGGAGGGATGGCTGGAGGCCCCGTGGCATGGCAGGAGGCCATCCCCACCGATTAAGGGTTATGCAATAGACACTTGGCCATTACACAGCCATTAATCCTTCTTTAATACAGTTTTGGTATTTACTGACTGTGGTATCTATTGCATTAAATTGAAATCGAATGTTTGTTTTGGAGGTTTTAGAGAAGGGTGAAGGAGGACTTCCAGGGAGAAAGGTGCAGGTTTGTGGATGCCTGGATGGGAAGGGGGGTTTGGGGATGCACAGAGCTATCAGGCTTTGTCATCAGTGTGGGGATGTCCCCAGGTGCTGTGCCAGGCTGTCAGGTGAGGTGACAGTGACATCTCCACTGCCTTTGGCGGTTTTTTGAGCTGCTAAATTAGAGGCGAGAGATGCTGAGGGCTCCCAGGGAGCCTGGGCTGCTGCTAATCAAAGGGGAACAGGCTTTGCTTTCCATCTGGGGTTTTATCGAAGGTTCCAGTGAGGGCTGAGATGGCTTTTCTCTCAGTGGATGGGGGGAGGATTTTGGGGTTAACCCCTTTTGTGCTGCAGCCTGGCAGGACCATGTAGCAATAGCTTATGGTATAAGCTGATGCTGAAACCCACATCATGGCTTAGGGAAAGCAGAAGCTAGAATGCAATTCCCAGGCTTTGGGGCCAAATCTCCTGCTGGAATAGCAGGTTGTGTCCCAGGCTGTAAGAGCTAGATTTCTGGCAGGAGCATGGATGTCCTGAGGGCACTTCCCTGATGCCCCTGGGCTGATGCCTGCTGGCTTGTCTGGGGGCTTTACCCACAGAGGAGGAACCTGAATGTCCCTGTGTGACCCAGCACTCTCCTTTCTGTCCCTGACACCCATGAATCTGGGACAGGCAGAGCTGGGCTCGCTGCAATTATCCCTGGATTAGCGACAGCTAATTTAGTTTGAGTCACAGAGGCTAAATTGGATCGATATGCTGGGGTGAAGAGTATAAAAGAGGAATCGATAGGTATTCAGAAATGCAGAAATCGAGCTGCGTGTCCCTGTGGGATGATGCTTTTGGGGCCAGGGCAGTGGTGATGCCTGAGCGATGTGGGGCTGAGAGGGAGAGCTGGGGACGTGGGAGCGGGTGGCAGGCGCGATCCCCCGGGCGATGCACGCCAGCACAGCAGAACTGCAACTCAGCACAAGGCTTTCATCGGGTTTTTGCAGCTCAGCAGACTGGAGGCTGCCGTGACAGGAGCGAGCTGCGGCTCCGCGGGATGCGAGGCACGGGTTTGACAGCCGGCCCCCGGCCCTGCCGCTGTACTCGCCCCCGCGCTAGCTGGGGACAGCCCGGGCGCCAGGAAACTGGTTTGATGTTCAGCCAGAATTTGGGTACAAGCTGGCTTGGGCCGTCTGCAAGGTGTGTACCAAGCAGGCATCCTCACAGGGGGATGTGCACTGGTGTAAACTGGGGATGTCATAGTGAACCCTGAGGGTTTTCTACCCCTGTGGCCACCAGTGAGGGCTTGGTTTGTCCATCCCCAGTGTTGTCTCATGGCCGGGCAGTGGGGTGGGAGCGTCCTTTTTCATAGCTGACAGCACTTGAGTATTTATAGCAGCTTATTAAAAATGTCCACTGCATCCCAAATTAGTCATGGGCAGAGTGAGGGCACAGGGTATGTTGGCATTGATGTCACTTGGGCTCCGTGGTCAAATGGTGGTGGTGTAGCCCCCCCCAGCTGGGGTGTGATGGAGCAGAGGGTCCCTATTCCTACAGGACTGTGTGAGCAGTTCTTGAGTCCTGCCTTTGGACCAGACCCTGCTCTTACGTGTGACCCCCTCATCCCTCCTGGAGCCTGCTCAGGATGCTGGCCAGCACCTCTTGGCTCATCTTCCTCACCATCTCCTGCTTTAAACTCATGTTTCTGTGGCTGTGACTGGAGTTTCCATCAGCTGCTAAAGGGTTGTGGGAGCTGCTACCTCTGCCACATGCTGGGGATGCCAGCTGCCTCTGGAATGTTCAGAGCATGACCAGCACAGATGTATTTATCTCCCAGAAAAACAGACAAGAAAGGGAACCTGTGTTTTGGTGAACAACTGGAAATTAAAGAGGAAAAAGTTAAGACAAAGCTGTTTCCCAGGTCCTAAGTGGCTGGCAGGGATAACAATAAAGAGAAGAACGTAATTTAGAAAGAGTCCAAAAAGACATAAGTGCTGGAAGGGTCCCGGCTGTAGTGTGAGGCTGAGCCTGAGTGTTGATGAGCAAACCCACTGAGGCTGGATGTGCCCTGGCAGGTGGGTCTCAGGTGAGGACAGGAGTGGGTGTTCTCGTGGTCTTGGGGGACCCTCCAGCCCATGGGCAGGCTGGGCTGGAGGCCAAATTCTGATAGAGGATGGGTTCTGGCTTTGCTTTTTGTGACCAGTGCTGGTGACAGACTCAGGGAAGGCACAGCTCAGGACCTAGTGCTGGAGGCAGGCAGGCAGCGGCAGTGAGGCAGAGCAAAAGGAGGTAGGAGACAAAATGAGGAGGTAATCAGGCTGCAAACGTGCCCTGAGGAGGGAAAGCACTGAGCATGGCTGGGTTAACCCAGGCCAGTGCAGGGCAGAGATTCAGTGACCTCAGTGCTTTGACAGAGCTCCCAAAGGGGAGTGGGATGGAGGGGATAGCGGGGGCTTGGGGTCGTTTGAGGCTTGCACAGCTGAGAAGCACAAGTAAAAACCCCTCTGGGAAGGTGCTGTTCTCTTCTCTGCCCCATCTGCCTGTCTGTCTGCCCTGCTTCTTCGGTCTCATCAGACGCTTATGATGGTCCTGGATACTGCCACTAACGAAGGGCCACAGCTTTGATCGCCAGCACAAATCCTGTGCTTGTCTCCGGCTGAGATCCTTCTGGCACTAATGAAGTCCCCAAATCCCTTTTATCTCACAGGGTAGCCAAGAGGAAGGGCTGAGATGGAGGGAGGGTCCTGCAGCCTCCCCCAGAGGGGTATAGCACCCAGGTTCCCACATCTCCATGGCAACACTGAGGGATGCTCCTGCTGGATGCTCTTGCAAGGCCACTGAGGGGAACCCCATCAGCCTGGGAACTTTGCATCGAGCAAGGTCAGGGAGAAAATACCTGTCAGGACTAGGAGCATGGCTGTCTGTCTGAGTGTCCACCCACAGCAATATCCCTGTGGATATTGTGCATGGTGCTGCTTAATCTTGGCCCTGGCAGCAGCCACTTTTAGCTCACATACTCACTAGGTTGTGGCCTTACCAACGATGACAAGTATTTCCCAGAGCAAACAATTACAGAATTAACCCCACAGTCCTTTCAGACCCTTATTTTCTATCCCTGATGATGTCCTCAGCTTGACTTTGGTGAGGCAAGGGATAGAAAACTCCGGCATTTCCATAGCGTGGCACAAGCACAGCATTTGGCTCTTGATATATATTTCTCTTTAACGTCTGCCTTTCCTTTTCATGGTGGTTTTTATTACTAGACACGTTCAGATTTAAGTAAACACGATCCAAGAGTGGAGGGCTGGGGTGTCCCCATGGTGGATCAGGACCAATAGGGTGGGACTGGAAGTCTGAGGCTGCTTCGGGTGAAAGCACGGGCTGGTTTGCAGGGAAATGGGATCCAGCCTTCTTCCCTGAGGGTCTCCTTCAGGGTGTCTCAGGGCAAAAATCAGCCCTGCAGAGGAAACACGGCACTGTGCTGGTGCTTGCTGGCTGGGATGGAGGTGTCTTGTGGGGGCTGCCCTCTTCTCTCAGTGTTGTTCCCCTTGTTCCCCCAGGCTGTGCATGGGGGCACTCAGGCTGCTCCTCTTCATTTGTTGTCATTTATCTATAATTTAGAGTGGGGTTTAGTTATATTCTGATTGAGTTTCATGTGTCACAGCGTGTCTCAAACAGAAAATAAAATATTTAACAACCTCCACTGGTAATAAAGATTCACATTTGCCTCGTTCTGGTTCCCAGTACATGAATATTCTGCACCACGCTCCGCAGGTATTAACTTCATTCAGATTTCTCCCTGGTTATGCAATATAACAGTAATGACTGATAGAAGCCAGAGCTTAAAAAAAATTATAATCAAAACCAACAACAACAAACCAGTTTGATGTCATTAACTCCCCTCTGTTGGTTAGGAGAACACTGATATATTCTGTTTCATTGCTGGCTCCTCTGTGCATGCAAGAGCCGTGTGCCTGCTCTGCACGGTGGGTGAGAGCTGCTCCAGTCACACCAGTACAGGCAGGAACTGGGGCAGGAGAAGGAGAGGGGCAGCTCCAGAGGGGGGAGGTGTCTGAGGCTGAGGTTTTGGAGGGCAAGGACTGAATGGAGCACATTTTGGGCTGAAATAAAGTGGGGATCATGTGCTACTGCTCAAGTGGGGATGCACATGGGGTTGGACATGGACTAAGGCATCACTGTTCTGTGCTGGGGCCAGGTAAAGACTGTCCACAGCCAGGCACTTAGGTGGTGAAATGCAACAGGATCATGGTGGGAGAAACCTCTGGGTGATTTTTGGATGGTGGCTGGTACTCACAAGGATGAGCTGGGTCTGTCCTGAGTGAGCAAGATGTGAATACTGTGGAGAGTGGCTCTTGGGGCAGGTCTTGGGCCTCGCTATGCTGGGGCTGACCGAGTGCCATAGTCAGCTCTAGTGTGCTGGGGCAGGTTAAAAGCCCAGCAGCCAGCTGCTCACGTTGCCTGTGGATTTGTTAAGGTAATTACAATTCATGCCACAGAAAGGCCATGGACAGGCTGTGTGCTCCAGCTAAACCATGTTGAACTGGCTGCTGACACCAGCACCTCCACAATGGCATGGCAAAGGAGTGGCAGGAGCTGGCACAGAGGAGAGGATTGCAAGGAGCAGCTGGCACATGGCTCACACCTGGGGTTCCTTGGGGTCACTGTGCTGCTCTGCCACCCCTCACACCACATCCCTTATTTGCCTTGTACACACACACACACACGGGGCTTGCAGGTACAGGTACTGGGCACTGCCTCTGGAGGGGCTGGGCTCGGCAGCGAGCTGTTGCCTGGGTTCCTGTGCATCATGAAGATGTTGTGAGCTGCTGAAAATTCAAAGTGCTGTCTGTTTTAATTACGTGCCTGGAGGAAAGCAGCCCCGAGCCTGGAAGGAGGCTAATGACGGGACTGCCAGGATTCTTTCAGTGGCAGAAACCCAGAATCCATCTCAATGTATCTTTAAGAGGGAAAAATGTCAGGTTTGCCTATGAAATAATAACTAATAACCTATAAACAATGACGTCACCGTCCACCTCGCTGCTGGGGAAGTGATTTAGAGACGCCTTGCCTATGTGAAACGAGAACATCTGCTCTCTGCTGGAAAGACGAGGAAGATCTCATCAGCATTAAATTTAAATGAGCCAGTCCTCATTTTCACACTTCTGCTGTACTCGGCTTCTGCAAGAGGGTAACTGAGGAGTTGGGGCTGAACAAGCCACTTCCGCCTGGGTTTCTAAAAGTGTCAAAATAAGACCTTTCTATCCAAGAAAGCCCCCTAGATGTGGATCCATTGCAGCCCCACGAGCAGCTGGGATTGGGTCTCCCTTTGCCCCACCACTTTGTCCAGCATCTCATCCCAGCAGGGCC
The DNA here is from genome assembly GCA_013390025.1 of Pitta sordida. Classification (NCBI taxonomy): domain Eukaryota; kingdom Metazoa; phylum Chordata; class Aves; order Passeriformes; family Pittidae; genus Pitta; species Pitta sordida. The sequence goes on from WEKX01011378.1 coordinate 45,049, forward strand.
ACTCACGTCCTGTCTCCCATGGGAGGGTGATGAGATGCACCCCAGAAAATTCAGGGGCTCTTGGTGATTTAGAAATTGCTTTAGGGTGAAACAACACCGGGATGAGCCTACTCCAGCACATTGCAGTGTGCAGCCCACACCAGGCACCCCTGTCTGCAGCACCTGCAGCTGCCTTACTGCCCTGCTCTTTATCAGCCAACCCCCCATCACCAGCTGCCAGCAGGCTTTGTCGTGCTCCACATAATTTTTAATTATGCTTTACTTTAAAGGGCCATTAATTACAAAGATTTCCCAGCAGAGGCCTTCTATGAAAAAAAAAAAAGAAGGAAAGGGGTAAAAAGGAAAACCCTCTCCATATCAAGTGGTGTTATGGGCGAGCTAGAATCTAAATAATATTGAAAGGGGTCAAGCAGCAAAGGAGCAAGGTTTGGGGTGCAGAAGGGCTTGTGGCAGTCAGGGATGCTCCCAGTTTGTGGCTGAGATGGTTTGTAGGTGTGGAGCCCTCTCCTTGGAGGACAGGCAGCCATCCCAGCTATTCCAGCCTGCAGCTGCCAGCTCAAGGCTGTGCTCACCAGGATGGGATGCTCATTTGGAGGGAGGGCACAAGCTCTTGCTCGTGACCAGCATCCTGCTAGCTTGGCCCCAAGATACTTGGCCTTTGGCTTTGGCAGACCTGGGGTTAAAGCCCCACTCTCCCTCCTGTCCTGATCCCTCTCCCCTCAGCCCCCCGAGGGATGTGTTTCTCCATCCCCTTGTCCTTGCTGTTCACCACTCCTCAGAGAGCAGGAGACATTTGTGCCATGTCAGTCAGTCACTGCCATCAGTGCCATGTGCTCGTTTCATATTCATTTATTTTAAAGTCATTTGGGTCATTTTCTCTCCAGCTGGAGAGGGAAGCCACTGTTTTAGGACAGGGGCAGGGGTACAGAGGGTTTGGTGCTCTCCTGACCTGCTATCTGGGGCTGAGAATTTGAGGACAGATTTCCTTTTTGGGGTGGGACTGTGACCCACAGCAGCACCCCTTGCAAAGGGGTTTAATGAGTTTGACCTCCTTGATGTGGGGCTCAGCTGGTATGTGGTGGGAGAGCTGGCTGGAAAAAAAAACCCTTTACCTGGGCAAAATTTTGGTTTACTTAAAACACGAGCCAACACCGGTTTTTTTTCGTGCCTGGCCACCGGCACCGGGAGTTGCTGACCTCGCCCCCTCCCATGTCCACCTTTTCTTAATTAGCAATTTGCTCGATTGCTCAGCAGAGGCCAATCAGAGTTCCAGCTGCTGGGGCAGGAGGGTGCCTGGAGGCTCTGGTGCAGCTCTGGGGTGAATGTGTCTTCTGTTCGAGCTCCTGAGAACTCAGGTAAGAGCTGGGGTGGAATTGTCGTGGTGAAACCTCTCCGTGGTGTGCCCTTGTGCCAGGGAGGGAGTGGTGATGCCCTTGTGTGCCTCTGGCTGCAGTGGGATCCTGGATGGAGGCAGGAGAGTTGCCTTTCTTGAGCCTGAACTCACCGTGAGGGCAGAGGGGTGACTTGTGGGTGTGCTGCTGTTGTTTGGAAGGCTTCTCTCTCCTTGAAAACCTTCACGTGCTGAGTGAGATCCTGGTGCCCTGATCCCTGCCAAGCCCAGGGCTGAACCCCACAGCCCAACGTCAGGCGTTCCCCAGGTCCTTCCCTTCCTTTCGCCTTACTCTCAGCTCTCTTCTCTTTTTGGCTCCTTGTACCCTTCCCTTCTGGGGCCACCCCAGTCTGTGGCGATGCCCTCCTGAGCTCCCTGGGTTGCTGGAAGTGCTTTTTGCGGTGCTGGGGTGAAGGCGTGTGCGTTTGCGAGCTCCAGGAGATGCTCAGCGGAGCCGGCAACACCCGTGCTCGGGGAGCCGGGGCCCTGCAACAAGCGTCTCATTTCCCTCTTGTCTCTTCCTGTCAGACAAGATTTGAAGATTCAATTAAAGTGGGAGCGCTGATAGCGGCGGGGCTGGCGTGCTGCTCGCACCCTGTGCTCGCGTTCCTTGGGAAGCTGATGAAAGCCAAAAGCAACGCAAGGGGGGGAGAGGAGGGTATTGAAGAGGGATGGCAAAGAGCCTGCGAGAGAAAAAAAAGCAAGAAACGCAGATTTGAGGGGGTTGAGGGATGGTTTGAAGCACATGTCTTATGAGGCGCAGCGGAGGGAGCTGGGGGTGTTTTTCCTGGAGAAAGAGGTCCAGGAAGGATCTTATCACTTGCTGTGTCTGAAAGGAGGTTGTAGCCGGGTGGGGGTTGGCCTCTTCTCTCAAGTAATAAGCAACAGGACAAGGGTAAACAGTCTCAAGTTGTGCCAGGGGAAGCTTAGACTGGATATTAGGAAAAATTTCTTCCCTGGCTGAGCAGTCAAGCATTGGAACAGGCAGCCCAGGGAGGTGGTGGAGTCACCATCCCTGGAGGGATTTAATAGATGTGTGGATGTGGAGTTCAGGGACAGTTTAGTGGTGGCTTTGGGTTAACAGCTGGACTTGGGTTTTGCGCTGGGTTAACCGCTGGACTCGATAATCTTGGAGGTTTTTTCAGCCTGAACTGTTCTGTGGTTGGAGGCTCAGGGATGTGCTCCAGCCCCCAGAGCTGCAGAGTGGTGCCTTCTTGGGACGGGGTGAGGCTGAGTGTGAGGGCAGGGGCTGCTCACCCCAAACCTTCTCATGCAGAGCCAGGTCTCCAGAGCAGCAGCAAGAGCAAACCAGGAGCTGGGCTGAGGCTTGGTGTCCAATGCAGAAACAAGGCAGAACCTCCTCAGTGTGTTGGACAGGGACCGGCCTTGACCTTGGCTGATTTTCTGTTGGGTCTGCTTTCCCCCCTTCCTTCTACCCCAGGAAGGTAATTGTGATAAATGCGTGAGGGTATTGAACAGGGTGGTGCTGGGCTTGGAAGGGGCTGGGTTTGTGTGCCTGATGTATCTTTGTGCCTTTTGATGGTCACAGCAAGGATGTGGCTACTAAAACACCCAGTCTGCCCAACCAGAATAGCCTTGAAAGGGCACTTCCCTCCCCTCTCCATCTTTTCTGGAGGTAATAGAGGTTGTAAAGGAAAATGTAAATTTTTTTTGAGACAGCAGGCGCAGACAGATTTTTATTATAAATTATATTTTTACTACAAATTACATTCTAAGCCCCAGAGCTGTAACCTGGGTTCAGCTCAGCTCTTGCAAAGTCAGGAGAATGAGCCGCACCGGTGCTACAGCCGTGAGCGACTCAGCCCTTGCAGACGTAGCAGTTCCTAAAACTCGGGCCGTGTTCAGGCATGGATTGATTGTGTACCAAAAAGTCAAGGTGCAAACATTGATCATGCAGAAATGTGCTGGTCATCAGCCAACAATAAGCATTCCCCAGCCTAAATATTAATTCCTTTATGCACGCCAAGCGGATTGCGCTGGTCATGTACGTCCCCTTGCACAGTGGTTGTGCTTCATGCCGTAGTATATTTTCCCTCCAACTACTTGTCTGGCTCTTCTCTTAATAAAGATTGAGAGAGACAATAAAAACATTCATTAAAGAGGAAAAAAAATGAAAGATGGAACCCTGCTTGTAGCCTCTAGCAGTTGGTTTCACTAAGCAGTTGCTTCTCCCAAACCCTTCACACAGTGGTTCCTGGTGCCGGTACCCAGCCCTGGGATTTGGGATGCAGCACCAGACTGGGAAGCCCTGGTATCCTTGGCTGAAGGCCATGGAGTCAATGGAACAACTGGGAAGGGCGAGAAAGCATCTGGGTGATG
>WEKX01011378.1:52901-135619 GCA_013390025.1 Pitta sordida
ACTTTCATCCGCCTTAATGACCTGTCCGGGGCCGGGGGCCGCCCGGGGCCGGGGGACAGAGAGGCGGGCAGCGGCGACTCGGAGGCGGAGGCGCTGCCCTACCCGGCGCTGGCCCCGGTCGTCTTCTTCTACCTGAGCCAGGAGAGCCGGCCGCGGAGCTGGTGCCTCCGGCTGGTCTGTAACCCGTATCCTTTGCAGGTGTTCGGCGGCGAGGTAAGCCCCGCGGGGCCCCCCCACCCCCGGGAGTGGCGAGCAGGGCGGGGGGCACCTCCCGTCTGGAGTCCGCCGAGTGATGGGGAAGGAGCCGGGATTTGGGAGGACCCATCACCCGCCGTACCCGGGATAGCGGGGGCACCCGGCAGCGCTCGCCCCCCTCTCCTGTGCTCGCCCGGGAAGTTTTCCGGGCTGTTGCAAGGACTTGACGGTCCCTGTCGAGGTGCGGGGCTGAAGGGAGAGCGGTGCGGGGTTTCCTTCCTGCGGGGCTCCTCTCCCTCCGCCACCCCGCCGCGATGCCGCGGCTCCCGCGGGCTCCGTCGCTCCGCTCCACGGGGAGCCCGAGTAGGAGCTGCGGGCGGCACATCCTTCCACGGGGATCGGCGGCCTCTGATCCCGCTCCCCTGACACAGCGAGGCACCCTACCCTCGGTCTCCCGCCTTGCAGACCCGTTCTTCCGTCCCGTTTCTCTCCGGTCCCCGCGGTGCAATCTCAGGGGCGGTGGAGATGTTGGGACGTTGGGTTGCTGCCCAGCACCAGGGGCCCTGAATAATTCAGGGTGTGCAAGGCCAGTCTGAGGGACTCTGCAGTCCTCCAGGGGATGCTCCTTGTTTGAAGGGGTCGCGGTAAGCTGGGGTTCATGGTCCCTGCGTGTGCATTGGCCAAGAGCAGCGGTCTGTCAGGTCCTGGGGTGAGCTGTGACCCCGCAAAAGCTTCTGGTTTCCTTCCAAACTCACTATCTGCTCTGGCACAGGCTCTGCGTCTGAGCCGCTTTAGTCAAGTTTAAGCTTTCAAAAGAAGGGGGGGAGGAAAGAAGAAATAACAGACATGGAGGAGACAATAGAAAAATTTCTTCTTGCCGCACTCTTTAAAGCCTCCCTTGGAGTTGAGTTGCAACCAGCACACGGTCTGTAGCATTCCAAGTATTTTACCATCCCCGAACTCCAGTTCCATTGTGGAGCAGAACGAAATAAAGCAAAGGGATGTGGCTTCCAGCAGGGGCTGGTATGGGAGAGGCAGCCGCTGCCCGGGAAGTTCCCGGGTCTAGGCAGCAACCCCACACCTGGAGGGGAGAGGCTGTGCAGCAGCGGGGAGGACATGTTTCATGGTACAGAGGGCCAGAATATCCTGTGCGAGCCCTCCTCCGCTCCTGGTGTGCGGGAACTGCTAGGAATTACATCTCAGCTGAGGTCGGTGTGCCCGGGAAGAGCAGCAAGGGTCTGATGGAGTTGTGAATATTGTTTTATTGAGCTTCAGCAGTGATTTCTTTGATAAACAGGCTGCCTTCTTTCTTAAGATGTCCCCCAGGAGGGAAAACCCCAAGATTTCTCTTCCCAGGCATGAATACTCCCAGCAGTTCCCCCCCCAATCTCTTTCACACCAGCTAAGCAGTTCAAAGCTGCGTTTATTTAAACATCTTAGGAAATCTTGCAACTTTGTGAAGCCTTCTGTTTTGGAAAGAAATATTAACGACAGGCTGCAAGTCAGTGTGTTCCTGTTGCCTACTATGACTAATATTATTTATGATTGCTGGTTTAAATATGTTTCCAAGTCTCTCTATTCTTTTTTTTTTTTTTTTTTAATTTCTAATCTTTGTAATGATGTTTTGAATCTGGTGTTAACACCTGCGTGGTTTTAGTGCTTTCAGTAAAATTCCCCACCAATAATGTGTTTTCTCCGGTGTGGCTGCAAATACAAGCTGATTAACTTTTGTCCTTGGAAAATTAGTGGTATTGTGGGCACCTGCAAGCAGGGGATGAGCATTAGGTGCAGTCCTGCGAGCTGGGATTTTTCTTATCACCAATTTTTCACTCGTTACAGACAGAGAAAGGCACTTGCTGGGAGCCCTGGGGCCACTGCGGGTGATGCTGTGGGTCTTGGAGTCGTGTGGCTGCGTGCAGCTGTTTGTTTTCAGGGTCACTGACCCAGAATTGGGGGAGTTTATTTAAAAACAACACAAGAAAAGGCAGTTCAGCCTACAGATGAGAGGAAGGCAGTAGCCAGCTTGGCACCCACACTGTGTCCTGTCGTTCACTGGGCAGTTCAGCAGATCATCGTCTCGCTCGTCCCTTTGGGTCTCTGCAGCCCCAGTGCTGGAGCCAAGCCTGTTTTTGTTTATGACTTTTGTTTTTTTCCTCTAATGTGGTGGGCCAATAAAGTGGCCCTTCTCAGGCTATTGTCTTCTAGGAATTGTGCCTCAGTGCTAAAACCATATAATCACGTTGCTGGAAAGTCGTTGTTGCTACCAGCTGCCCTGGAGAGGAGTGACAGCGCTTTGACTCACATGGCTGGTGAATCTTGCCCCAGCTTCAGGGTTTTGGGAGCTTTTGCTGGTTTCTGCCACTCTCCTGGGTGGTTTTCACCTTTCTGAATCTGCTCATGCAGAAACTGGATGGGAAGACTCTGTTTTGAGCTGTGGAGATCCAAAGTTTGGGGCTTGGCCAGGTGGGTCTGTGATGATCTAGCTGATAAACTTTGCTGTTGATGGGGCATCAGGAGGAGGTGCAGGATGCACTCTTGCCCTGCCCTGGGAAGGACAGCTCGTGTCCCTGGTGTGAGGCTGGAGTTCCTGGGGTGCTGTTCTCCACCCCTGTCCATTCAGTTTGTGTGGCTGTAGTAGCCGAGGCTGTGACATGGGTTTAGGGGAGGGTGATGGTTGAGGTGCTGAATACCCAGCAGGGATGCAAAGTTCTGTTGAGGTGGTTTGTTGGGTTTTTCTGCTGTATTTCTTTTCAGACAGTTCTCTGCCTGGACTAGGGAGCTTTTTCTCTTGCTGTCTGGGGCAGAGATGGGGGGACTGCGTTGCTCCTCTGCTCCTAGTCTCCCTTAGGGCTAGAAAGAGGTCATGAAGTTTGTCTAATCCAGAAATTCTCCAGAGCCTGAAATCTTGGGGTTTTAAACTCTAAACATATATCAGCCTGCCAAGCTGTCCTTCTTCTCCACTTCATTGTGGCCTTTGAGTGAAAACCTCTTTGAATGCTGCATGGAACCAGGGGGACAAGCCTGTTTTCCCACCTGGATATTCCCCATGGCTCTGGGATGGAACGGTCTTCGTCATGTGAGAACTGTCTGGATCAAAAGGGAAGGAGCAGGGACATGTTTAATGGTCACAGTGCTGGACTTAGAGGCACAGACAGATGGGAAGGGTTGTGGCATAGGCAGGGTGTCCTGGTGTGTGTGCTGGTGAGGCTGTGAGAGAAGAAACAGGAGTCTCTGGTGGGGGAGAAAAGAGGAGGCAAGCTGGTTACTTGACTTTCACTTATAAAATAAAAGCACCGTGAAGGCTGGGAGGATGAAAGGCTGTAGCAGGGTCTGTGCCAGGCTGCTCCTCTGATCAGAGACAAGAAACGAGGCTATTTCTTGAGAGCTGAGGAGTGATTGAAGAGCGGGGATGGAGAAAGTGGGGAGGATGCTACTGCTTGGCGTTAAGAGCTCTGAATAGAAAAATAACAGTGTAACTGAAAGGGCCTGTGATATCTATTGTAGTACTGAAAACTGCCTCGTCCCCCGCGCTGTGCCTGCCTGCAGAGTGCTGCTGCCTGGAGAGCAGCACACAGAAATGAGGGACTGCAAAACCTGCTGGAAGGTGCAGTTCTGGGAAGGTTACCCCCAGATCATTGAAATCCCATCGTTTCCTCCTGGGTTGGAGAGTGAAGGGCAACTCTGCCAATTCCCTCACAGGGTAGGGGAGGTTTAGGTGGTGCAGGGAGGAGTGCTTCAATCCCTCTTGGCCGCTCTGCAGCACGGTCCCTAGGATTTGGGGTCTGAGAATGGCTTTAGGAAAGAAATACGTCTTGATCTGGTCATGGAAAGCAGCCCTGCCTTCTGTCTGCAGCAAAACGCAGAGGACTCTTTCAGCAGCTGCCTCACTTGGCTCCACTTGCTTCACATTAGGGAGAAGTGGGTGACCAAAGCTCTGTCCTGGGGAGGGGCCAAGTGCCCCCAGCTCCCCCTGGAAGCTGGCAGAGCTGCAGATACCTGGTCACCTGTAGCAGTGGACCCAGAGCTCTGAGGGTCTCACATCAAGGTGTAGTTGAAGTCCGTGCCAGGTTGGCTCATGGGATGGCTGGGGCCTCTCTGTTGGAGCTCAGTGCGTTGTGGAAGGCAGCACTGGTCCCACTGAGGGGATGGTCAGAACTTGTCTGCTGAGCTCACCCTGTGCCCTGGTGGTCTGTGTGTCAGCACCATTCCTCACTGGCCTGGCTGGGTCCAGCTCTTTTGTAGGGGCATGTCCATGTGCCTGCACCAGAGCTGGGGTCCTCCTGCCTGGTGGGAATGAGCACTGAACCTGTTGAGCTGTGTTGTGGTTTGAGCTCCCCAGCCCTAGTGATGTCCCCCACTGTGCTCCCTCCCATGGGGCTGCAATGAGGGCAGTGGATGGGGAGAACCCCCCTCACCTCTTGGGAGCTCGGGGTCCTCGCCCCCTGCTCAGCTCTGCTGGTTCATGGGGCAAGCCTGGTACTTCTTGTGCTGCTGTTTGAAGGGTTCAATGTAGTGCAGGGTTAAAAATACCTTTTTTTTGTTATCACAAGGGGGTGTTTTGAGGGGAGAGTGCACGTGGTGTCCTTTAAACTTGGGTACATTTGTTCCAGCCTTGCTTTGGAGTTTAACAAAGCAAAAAGCTTTGATTTGACAGGTCAGACATGAAATGGATCTTGTTTTGATTTAAAAACCCCACAAAAGAGTCAGAATCCGTTTGCTTCACCTATGTCTGATCCATCCCAGGGCACCTGAGCTTATTTCTCTCCCGTGACCCAGTTCATCAGCCCGTGCCTCCCGCCCCTCCCTAGACAGATGGAACTTCTCCTGCTGCAGATGAACCTCTGCTGTCTCTGTGCCCCTTCCCTGGCTCCTAGGGAGAAATGTCTTGGCTCCTGCAGCCCCTTGGCCCTCGTGGCTGGGATAGAGCATCCTGCTGATCCCAGGACAGGTGCTGACACCTCCCTGGGCTCACACCATCTCCCTTTCTTGGGGAGAAACAGGACCCATCCCCTTTCAGCAAGGGTTGCACAAGAGTGCAGTGGTTATTTCCTTCTTCTCAGGGGACAAATAACTGCAAATCCTCTTCCCTGCTGTTCACAAAGCCTTCAGGAGCTCAGCAGGAGCAGGAGGCGATATTCACCTCCCAGAGCTGGGCTCAGTGACCAGAATCCTTCTCATCCCTGCCTCGGCAGCAGAGCCAGGAGCCGCTCGATCTTAATCTAGGTAACACACTGCATCTCACGAGGGATCTCTGGACCCATCCATCGCTGGGCTGTGCTGGCAGCCAGGTGCTTCCTTTGCTCCCTGCGTGTGTGTGCGTGTTTTAAGGAGATTCTTCTGCGAATTCCCTCTTCCAGGCTGTTGTGTCACATCTGGAAGTTTGTGTAGGAGTTTATCCAAGAGCTGGAGTACAGCGCAGCTTTTTCTCATTTAAAAATCATAGGCTGGCATTTTGAAGCGGGGTGTGTGGGGGGGGGAGGGAGAGAAGGGGAGAGGGAAGCTGTCTGCCAAAAAGGAGACTGGAGCAGAGGAATCATAATGACTTCCAGAAGTTTTCTTTCTTTCTTCCTTTCCCTCCCTCTCTCCCGGCGCGCAGACAAAAGGCTCGGCCTCATGCAGCTCGTGGTTATGTCATCCCGGCGCGGGGAGCCCCGGCCAGGAGGGGTGGCCCTGTCCTGCCTGGGGACTTTGCGCTGCTTGGGCGACAGCTCTGATTTGGCCCCTTGTAGGAAATCCGGAACAAGGGCTCCCATGCGGGGTTGGGGATGGGGGGTGTCTCTGGAGACCTGCCTGGTGTCGGTTCCCAGAATGTCACAGGGTTGGAAGGGACCCCCAAGGATCAACGAGTACAACTCTTAAGTGAATGACCTGTACGGGGCTGCTTTTCATCTGGGGCCAGGAGACAGGGCAGGGTGGTTGGGAGGGGATTGCAGCTCTGCCCCAGCCCCCTCATGCCCAGCACTGGGAGGCTCACAGGCAGGTGGTGATGTGGGATGGGGCTGGACAACCCCAGCTGCCACTCATCCACGGGGCCATCGTGTCTCCCATCAGACTCCCTGCTCTCCACTCGATTGTTTCTTGTGTTCTCTCCCCTGTTCAGTAGCACAGGGTGTTGGAGCTGGTCTGGAAATGCCCAGGATTTTATGAGGCATTGAAAATTTTCTGCTTTTTTCCCCCCTGCAGAAGTTTTGGTGTCATGCTGAAAAATGCTGCTTTCTCATTGTTTTCTTTCAACTGTTTCTTTTTTTTTTTTTTTCCCCAATGCAGAAAAGTCTGAGTTTTGGATAGCCCCAAGTTCCCTGCCCAGGTCTCTCTGAGCTTTACATTTTTTTTTCTACTGTTTTTCTGCAAGGGAACAAAACCTTTGGCCAAAATGAACTTCCCTCATGGCTTTTACAATTGGATCATGAAATCATTTTTCCTTGGCAGAGGATGCATGGGGAGCCTTTGCCCCCGGCAGCTTGGCTGGCTGGGAGGAGGGTCTGAGGGAGTGGGTTTGTCCTTGGGGAGCTGGGGAAGGAGCATCCGGAGTCAGGTTGAGAGGGCTTTGAAGCCTCACTGTGGTTTGGAGGGGGTTGAATTTCCTATTTAATTAGGAGGCCTGAGTGTTTCTGGGTTTGTTGTGAGGCCAGATCGTGGCTTTCCCTTCCCTGGCGCCTTGGCTCTCCGCTGAGCGACCTAGATGTGAAATGTTCCTTTTGGATGGTGATGCACGTGGAGGTTTCCCCCAACCTGGGTTCATTTGGCTTCGGCTTTTGCCAGTCTTGGCCTCTCACCCAGGAATCTGGCCTGGTGCTGGGAAATATAACAAAAAAAAAAGGGAGGAAATTCTCATGGTTTTATATAACGGAGTGAGTAACGACCAGTCCTGCTTTGGGATGCTCTCACATCTGCTTCCTACCAAATCCCAGCAAAGACGCTTCGAGCAGATGGAAAAAACACATTTTTCTGCCCGAATATTTGCTGAGAGAAGCTTTGAGGCTCGCTCTCTGTGCTGGCTGCTGTGGTGCTGGTTGCTGCCTTACGGGAAAGGGGTTGTTGGGGTGCCAGGAACAGCGTCGTGTGCCCGAGGTGTGGCACGGCCGGGCAGGTCCTGGTGTGAGCTGCAGCCGCACACACGTGCGTGGGACCAGGACGTGCCCGTGACTCAACCCTCAGAAGTTCACTGGTTAGTCACAAGTAGATGGAAATTGTCTCTTGGTTTGGCTCCTGTGCCTGAAATGTTGTTTTGGTTGGGATTTTTAGCGTGTTTTGTAGGCACAAGGGACTGGCGGCTACTTGGTGTTGGTTTATTTTTTTTTTTGGTCACCCATGTCCTCCTGGTTTTCTCTCTCCCTCTGGTGGGATGGGAAATCCAGGGGTAAAGGCAGGAGAGGGCTGAAAATGGAAACAAAATGCTAAGGCAGGTGATGAGTGAGAGCTGGGAGCTTGGCACAGATGAGCTTATAAAGAAATGGGGATTTATTTACTGTAATCCAGGCGCTAGCCCCACACTTACGGGGTTCCTGGTGCAAAGCATCCTTATATTTATCTCTAATTTGGATCTCTTCCAGGAGGTTTCCCCCAGTGAATCCACCGAACCAGCAGCGAGATGCTCCCTAACCCTGGGGGGGCTGAAGCAAACCCAGGGCTGGTGGCAGTGGAGCCGAGGGACAGGGATTCATGGGGATTCACCCACCTTGGCAGCCCAACTGCCCCGAGGGAGGGGGGGTGGTGGTTCATGCCTCCAGGATTTCCTGGGATTCATAACTTAATCAGGTCAGGTTTAGCATTCCCTCCTCCTCTGATGTTATTGACTGCCTCTGTGTTCCCTCCGGAGATGCTGGTGGCCAGAGCAGCCCAAGGCAGAGCCCTCCCCTGCCCAGATGGTGAGCAGGGCTTGTTAATGATTTGTTAATTCAATTAGAAAGTGCTCGTTAACCCATGGTGAGGCTGAAGCTCCCTTCTGGAGGGCAGGGCTCGCCCCCATGCCTGCGACTCCTGCTGCCAAAACATTTATTTGGTGTTAAGCTGCCAGCCACGCTATGCAAATAGAGATGTTAATCATGAATAACATTCATTTTTAGCTCTGGGTTGAGACTAGACATGGGAAGAACCCGGCTCTGAGGAGGGGGGGAAGGTTGTGGGAGCTTTGCCATGGTGGGTGCACAACTCCCAGGGCCAGGCTGGCCTGATCCTGCAGAAGGGAACAAACGTCTCGGCTCCTGCTCAGCCCCAGGGTCCATGGGAATAAAATGTTCCTTCTGCTGCGGGTTGAATAAGGCTTTTAAGTGCATTTGATGGGCTGCACTTTAACCAGCCTCCTCCGCGTTGGCGTTAGCTGCTAATAGCGATGAATCCAAGGTCTGGGCTGGTGGTCCCTGCATCTGTGTCGGATGCGAAATGTCTTTAATTTGGGAAACATTGTGTCTAGATAGCCTGGCTGTAGCAATTCTACCATAATGGGAGAAAACAGAAACTCCAGTAAGAATTATAAATGATGGAGCCTTCTGATGCTCCATTGAATTAATGCTTATTTGGGCAGATAGGGAGGAAAGGAATTAAATTAATATCTGACTTGTAACTGCTACTGTATGCGCTTATTGACTTATCTTGCTTTGGAGGGCCATAAATATGTCTCGGGATATACCCCTGAGACCATAATCTGCTCAGGGTCACGGTGCAGGTCTGTCTCTGATGTTCCTTCAGAGACTCATCCTGACTTCTCGGGTCAAAAATCCAAATTCATCTGACAAAGGACCCAGCCACGTGCGGAGAGGAATGTGTTTGCACTTTATGGCAAGCATACAGCATAAATCTTGAAGGTCTCTGCCTTGTATAAATTGCTTTATTGTTTGTGATCCCTGTCTGGCTCAGTGCTGGAGGGTGTGGAGCCTGATTTGAGTTGCACGAGAGGTGCAGGTGAAGCTTCTTGGCTCTGGAGTTGGGATGGATCACATCTGGAATTTTGTACTCTCGTCCACTCCCTTTTTCTCTGTGCCTGGAATTTTGTGCCCCTTAAGCAGTTGTTTGGAGGTTGAGGATGACTTGGTGAGATAAGCTGGGAGGTCTCAGTGTATCCATCAGTGGCCCTGCCCAAGGGGTTTGAGTATCCGTGAGCCTGAGGAGAGGGGCAGGATTTTCCCTTTCAGCCTTTGATGCCATGTGGATGCTGTGGTTGGATGAGCCAGTGGATATGATGCTGACCCTGGGAACACCAACCATGCTGGCTCTGGGGCTGGCACAGGGCATTTCACAGCTCAGTCTGCTTAGTGTCCTGGGACTCTTGTACCCACACATGGGGCACGGGGAGTCAGCACTTTGGGAAACTGATGGATGGTGATGACATGGGCCAGGCTGACCTATCGTGGTTCCTTCATGGAGCTGGAGCATCCCTGTGTGGCTGGGCTGTCCCTCCTCTAGCTAAGGTGAAGACTTTCTTCCCACCTCTTGGGCTCTGTTTTGTGTAGGGGATAACTCGCTGCCTGTGTGACTCACCTTACGGCAGTGCATGTTGACCCAGGTCTCCAGCACAGGTCGTGTTAGTGTAAAAGTCCCTGGGCCAGGTGAGCAGTGCTCCAAGCCCCTGTCTCTCACCTGTCACATTGCTTAAGGCCCTGCTGCATCCCCTTGCCCGGGTGAGGGATTGCTGTGGTGGTGGTATTTGTTGGGATGCTTCCCTTGGGATGCAGCACATCCTGTGCCCCCAGCAGCCCCTTCCCCAGGCTCTGCCTCTCCCCTTCAGACACCAGCATGCTGTTCCCATGGGAGCAATTTCCTCCACCATGGACAAATCACAGCTCCTTCTTCAGAAACCGTTTGTGGCAGCAGTACAGGGGAATCCTGCCTTTTATCCAAGCTGGAAAACAGCAGAGCAGCCCATGGCCAGCGTGGGGTACCCGCAGCGAGGGTGGAGACGCTTCTGCCTTCATCTCAGTAAATGGGCTCTGGCTCCTCCAGCAGCGGATATTCACATCTCAGCTGGATTTTGGGCTTGGCTTTTTGCTGGCTTTTGTTTTCTCTTTTCTTGTAGCCCCATGAAGGCGGATTGTCTCAGCTCTGGGAGCTCAGAGGGTTGGGCAAGTGGGGGTCAAGCTGCAAATCTGGTGGTGAACTGGAGGACAAAAGGATGCACTGAAAGTGCTTTGCTGTGCCTTCCTGTCCAAATCTCTCACTTCCATCTGCAGAACACCTTGATTTTTTTTTCACCTCTGGTTTGTTGGTTTTGGGTTTTTTGTTGGTTTTTTTTTTTACTATTGCCTGTGTTTTCCATCGGGGGCAGGATGGAGGTTGGGGGGGGATGTGTGTGCGATGAAGCTATTCGAGGAGTTGTGATCTCTGCATTTCATTTTGCAGTTCAGCTGGAAAGATCTCGTTTCCAAATACACCCACACACAGGCACAGCAAGAGAGAGCGCAGGGGAGGGAGCTGCTCGGGGGGGATGGGTCAGTGCGGGGAGGGCGGGGGGCCTTTGGTGAATCTGTTTTGGAGTGATCCAGAGCTTTTATTTGAGGGCAGGAGATGCCTCAGCCCTGTATCTCAAGGTCATGGGAGGTGCTTGGCTGCACCCGTGGATCCCTGGCTGCTTTGGTCCAGAGAAAATGAAGGAATGGAGGAGCGAGGGTAGAGTAGAGCCCTTTCCCTGAGCCTGGGGATGAGTCCCAGGGGATCTGGGGGGCTCCAGGGCAGTTTTGGGGTTGCACAGAATGTGTATACTTTTGTTCCCACCACGGGCTGAACAGTACTCAGGGCAGTTTGTGGTGAGATCTGCTTTTGTAATGGAAGAAGAGCAAAGGCACAGAAAGGAGTCAGAAAAACTCCTCTCCCAAACACCTTCAGGCTGAAATAATTTTGTTTCCAAAGATGAACCAGTGTCTCCTTTAGCCTGTAACTCCCCATTCAGAGTGTTTCCCTCCAGTGCAGTCCTTGCCAGATGGGTCCTGACTCCAGTTCTTGGCTTCTGGAGGAGCTGCTGGTGGGGTGGATGCATCCTGCATCTCTTGGTGTTATCAAGCACGGGATTAGTGGAGAGCAAATGAACCTTCATCCTGGTGGGCACCTGGGCGTGCAGCAGTGGGTAAAGGTGACAGCCTGGCTGGGAAGCTGAGCAGGTGAGGACTTGGTAGCAGTGGAAGGTTTTGGAGAGACACCTCAGCCTGCCTGGGCTGTGAGCAGACAGTAAGCTTGCTTCTGTATCAACATGCTGGGGGCAACGTGTGAGCAGCTGCCTGAGCCCCCAGATCTGGTCCTTTCCCAGGTTTGGGGCTGTGGAGCAGCTTGAGGTGCTGGGGTGTTGCCACAAGTACCTGCACCCCCACCCAGCCCCCCTCTGGGCCCCCTCTGTGGATGCTGGTGGCAGGTCTCTAGCTCAGCCCCCGCACACCAAGTCCTCCCGTCATCCCTTTGGGTCAGTGCGTGATTTTTTCCATCTCTCCGAAGCGGCTGAGCTCATACAACAATATTCCCTGGGCCAACACCGCTCTTTTTTGAAGTTCCTTCTTTCGGTGTTCCTCAAACTTCATATCCTCGGGCATGAAACACAACACCCCTTGGCACTGCAGGAGTTTCCCTGATGCCGTGGCTTTGGTTATCCTCAGCATTCCGCTGCCAGGTGAAACCACTGACCCATCCCTGAGCTGTTGGTGGGTGCCATCCCCTCCCAAACTCACCACAAGTCTTGAAAGGTGATAAAATAGTATCCTTTGGCCACCTCGGCAGGCCGCAGTGTGCCGCTGGCGGAAAGGCAGCCACCAGAGCGTGCTCCCGGCAGTGTTTGTCTTAGCCAGGGGCCACGGCTGGAGCCAGGGGCTCTGCCAAGCAGCGAAAATGCCAGAGCAGTGAGTTTATCCCACGGTGTTTGATTTGTGGTCATGGTGGAAGTCAGGTCAGGAGTAAAAGTGGAGGATGCGGCAGAAAAGAGCAAATCCGAGACAGTCGCAAAAACATCTCGTGTTGTTAGAAGTTGGGATTTTCTTCTTTGTTTTTCCTCCCCCGCTGCTGGCTGCACTGGCTGCGAGGTGAAGTTTATGGGAGAAATAGCGCGGTTCTGGGAAATATTTTGCCTCGCTTGTATTGTTGAATTTTAGTTTCTTTTTTTCTGGCAGCAGATGAAGGAAAAGGGAACACAACCAGCTGGGCTGGTGGGGTGTTGGTCCAGAATCAGGCTGGGCAGTGAGCGGCTGCTTTGCTGGGGACAGAAAATACTCGAAAGCGGACGGGGTTTTCATTGCTTTCGTTCCTCTCTCTCCTGTCCCCACTCTCAGCTGGCTCTTAGGATGCTGTTAAATGAGGGGTGAACATATCTTGCTGTTAAGGCGAGGATGTGCGCTGATGCTCCTGGCCTCCTGTGTGTTCTCGCTGATTAAAATCTTAAATTCTTAAATTCTTCCATTTTTTACAAGATTTGGGGTTTCTGTGCCGAGCTGGAGAGTCTCTATGGCAACAGCTAAAGGCAACTTTTATCCCTAACCTTTTTTTCCTTTTTTTTTTTTCTTTCTTTTGTTTTTCTTTTTTTGGTAGAGGGGTGAAGGGGATAGGTGCTAATGCTGGGGCATCCATAAGTGTTGGAATCCTCCAAATATTTTGGGGTGGCGAGTGCTTTGAAATCTATTGAAATACAGAATTGCTTTGTGCCTATGAAGCCAAGGTGCTGGGATCAGCTCTGCCTTGGAAGGACCCCTCTCCCCTCTGCCAGTGAGGGCATTTTTTGACTGTGGGAGAGTGCAGAGTCCTGTCTATCCCATCCCAAGGCTGAGGGTTTCCCACTCAGGTTTGTCATTTCTGGAGGAGTTTGGAGCCATTCTTGGAGTGTGATTGCAGCAGCATTTCAAGACACAATTAAAACCTGAACCTTTTAGGAAAAGTTGCAGCATGTAATAGGAAACCAGCTGGGCTAGATTGAAGCATAATAGGTTTTAGGAGTAATTTTTAGAATCCTATACTGTACTTCTTTCTAGAAAGATACTATACAATTTAATAACATGTTATATTCCTATATGTTATATTTAAATCATCCTATAGTATTGTGTAGGAGGAATCTAATTTTCCACTACAGTGTAATATACCTTTCTATAGGTTTTTTGTTATTATTTTCCCTCCATCCCGAATGGAGTTAAATGAAAAATTATATCCTTCCTAGAAAAATCTAACAAAATGATGAGAAAATAATACCCTTAATTTATTTAATAAAGCGTGTAAGTATTTTCCATGGAGGTTTATACAGCTGGATAAAAACCCAGTTAGGGTTCAGATTGGATGGAGATGGGTTCGGATGCTGTCCCAGCCAGGCAGAGGGGGTGACTCTCAGCAGAGACCTGGGACTATCTAATGGGGGAAATATTAAAAATAAATAAAATCCAGGACTTTCTTGCATTTCTGTTTCCCTTCCTGGTATGAAGTTAGAGGGAAGATGGAGTGGGGGTGAAAGACTGTGGTATGAGCTGCTGGAGCAGGTTGAGGCTGGGGTCTGGACCATGCCCTGGGGTCTGGTAACCCAGGTGTCTGCAGGGATTGGAGAAGGCAGTAAGGAGTCTGGAGAAACGGTCTCTGGGAGTAGCAGGCAGGGGCTGTACCATGGGTGTTTGCAAGAGGATGATGGTTCGTGGCAGGGGCATGATGCCCTTGTAAGTACTTTGTGGCACTACCTTGTCTGTAACGGCTGAGTTGTGTTGATTTTTGCCTGGTGGCATTTGGATTTGGCCATGCCATCATCTCCAAAGTGGGGCAAAATACATTCTCTGCACCAGGAAGGTGTGACAGAGTTCTGTGGGAAGNACCATCATCTCCAAAATATGGAGGGCCCCATATATGGGGCAAAATATATTCTCTGCGCTGGGAAGGTGTGACAGAGTTCTGTGGGAAGATGGCCTTCTGCGTGCTCACCCTGCTTTGTGAGGGTTAGGGTGGTGTCTGTGTCAGGTGTAACCCCACCAGTAATTCCCCATGGCTGGGATGCTGCAATCCAAGGACTGGGGTACTTGTGGCCCTCTGTGGGGAAGTACGAGACTGGACTCTCTCTTCATCTTCGCTTGGAGGTGCCCACCTCCGTGGTGTCAAGGACCTGCATGGCCACGTCCCCACCAGGCTCCCAGGTAACCGGTACCATCCCAGAGAGAGAAGCAGGGGAAGATGGTGGCCTTGGTCCTTCCAGGTCCCTAGAGGACAAGCGCCTTTTAATAGCCATGGCAACTAATAAGCCCTGTGTGGTGACAGCCCTGCTGTCTCCATGGAAACGGACCGAGCATCACATAGCAACATGTGCCTCACGTACCCATGGAAACGGGCCGGTAGCTTTTTAGCATCCTCTGTTAAATCTCTGCTCTGGGAAGTGGTGGTGGGGTTTATCCTGAGGTGAACCCACCTCTGTGGGGTGTGGGGGCTTGAGGGGAACTGGGGAAAGGGCTCAGGGGCTGCAGGACCCTGGGGGCTTTGGAGGAATTGGGTTTGTAAGGTGTCCCAGGGCACAGTGGAATGTTCCCAGGCTGATGAAGACATGGAAGGTGCTTGCTGTCCAGTTTTTGTATTCCTCAGGACGACAGCAGCTCTTGGAGGGGGGAAAAATTATTTGAATTAATCATCTGATGGGCTTTGGGGTGCTGAAGGGGAGAAAAATAAGATATGCTCAGGGCTGGGTGGCTAGAAACTACCTTGCTGTAGTCAGAATGGTGTCACAGTAAGGTACCCACAGATGGGGTTTCTCTGTAGTGTGTAGGGTCACCTCATCCTCAAGCTGGCGTTTTCCAAGCCACCAAAATGGGGTGTAAAATCTGGGCATGCTGCTCCTCGATGGGCAGCATTCAGCAAGGGGGAGGGAGCAGGGGACACACACTGGTTTTCCACTCAGCCTCTCCCACGGCTCATTTCAGCACCTCATTAACAGCCCAAGCTGTTACAGGTTAATCAGGATTTGTAGCTGGTGAGTGTGAGGGGTCTGCTCATGGCAGGGCCAGAGCGGCCCCAGCTTATGTAAAGTGCTGTGGATGTGAAGTTACACACGTGCTGGATGCAGCCTTGGCTCTGAGTTGCTTCAGCAAACACAGCCATTCCCTGAATTTATCCACTAAGAGGCTGAAAATTTTAGGAATTCATTTATTTGGAGCTGTTGAAGTGTTTCTTGCAAATGAGTTTCAGCCCTTTCTTCCCTGGTTGTCGCAATGTGTTTTTAATGGGAAGTCTGCATGGACACTTAGGAGTATCCCTGGTTTCTGTAAACACTCCTGCCAATAGAGGTGATGGCTTTGGGAAGGTTTAAAGGTTTGATTTTTTTAGAGGCTGTGAGCTGAGCTATTTTTTTGTTTGTTTTGGGTTTTTTGTGAACTTTTAGGCCAACCTCTTTCTTATTTTTCTCTTTATGGCTGGTGCTTGGTCTGTGAGGGGCTGGGAAACACTGTTAGGTGACACTTTCAGCAGTGTCAAAACCCCACTGGCTTTTGGGGGGACTGGAGCTGAGACTTTCCTCAAGAGCTTTTTGGGTGGGACTGGGGGATTTTGAAACCTTTGGCATTTTACCTGTGGTTTGTCTGTCATGGGAATGTAAATGCAGGCCAAGAGCAGGGCTGGTGCTGTGGGAGCGGTTTCCTGTGGAACAGTTTGGGGTTGTGGGTCCATCCTGGCCAGACACGAAATTTGTGCTGTGATGGATGAACATTAAAACTGTGCCAAATCTGTGCCAAAGCTCTTCTGGCAGTTGAGGCTGGCAGCAAAGGGCTGTCATTGTGATATGCCCTGACTGATGATGCTGGGGCTCCTTTCAACCAGCAGGAAGCTGGTTAAATAAAGAAATAATTAGGGAATTTGGATAAAATTCCCGACTATTTGGCTTCTTACTCCAACACCAAGTGTGCGGTGATACTGGAATGGGAATCAGCCCCAAGCCCTGGATTCAGCAGATACCCCTGTACTGGCCCTGGGCAGGAGTTGCCCTCTCTGCCTCCCTGCTGCTGACATGGGCTCATCCCACTGCGTTCAGGAGGCTCAGCGAGAACAGCATCAGCACTGGCCTCAGAGGAAGGCTGCAGCCTGCTCAACAAGGTTTAATTAAATCTGAAATCCCGGCTGTTTTCTCCTGGGCTTTGGCTTGGGATGCCATGGGTAGGGAATCAGTGGAAGGAAATAATGAGAATTAGAGCAGCTCGAAGGGCCATTGCATTCCCTGCGGGTGGGGGGCTAGAGGCCGGGTGGGCTGAGGTGGGACAGAGCCGTGCTACTCCTTTGGGATCACTGCTGGGGAAAGACTGTGCCATTGCTCCAGCTGAGCGTCATCCAAATCAGGGATTTGTTCAAACCCGGAGCTCAGAGTTGGCAGTGCCATCTCCAAATCCCCCGTAATGACTGAGCAGCTCTGAGCCGGCAGCAAACATCCTCTCCAGTGGGTGTCTTTCCCCCCCTTTTTTTTAGGGATGTGCTTATTAAGGCTGCGAAGAGCCTGACTACAAATGAGATAAAAAGTACAGTTAACACCATGTCTCCCCAAGGCCAGTGTAGGTATTCTGGTATTTAAACTAGCAGAGCCGAGGGGAAGGAGCCAGCAAAAGGGGGAAAAATAGAGGAAAAGAGGAAAAGTGACTCTAATTGAGGTCGGTATTTGAACAGTGAAGACCAATTAATGCTTCTGAATCAATAGGTCTGCGTGACTGAACTAACACATCCCCGCTGAGGGCTGGTACAGGCTAAGAACTGGCCTGGGGTGAGCTGCTGCTGTGATGGAGGTTTCAATGTTGGCAGAGATTTCACTGTTGACAGAGGTTTTGGTGTTGGCAGAGGTTTGATTGTTGGCAGCCCTAGGGGGATACTGTGGGGGTGGTTGGTTGGTGAGGGCACCGGTGGGCAGCTTCTGCCTCCAGCTTTGCAGGAACCTGTGAAAATCCACTGTACCCCAAAACTATGGTCCCTACTCACTGCATTTCTACCACTGAATTCTTCAGGCCAAAGTGGGTTAAACTGGGGAAGTGAGGGGTTGGGACGTTCCTAGCTGGGATGAGCTGGTGGGGCAGAAGTGGGGTGCAGCTGACTTCCTAAGCAGTGCTTCCCCCCAGGTCCACATGGGGATGGACTGGAGCTGCAGACAACCCTCTGCTCGACTTTTGGCCGTTTGAGCCTTTCTAGGGTGGTGGCTTAGCAAATGTCCAGCATTCCCAGACTGGCGTTTTCATTCTCCTTTATTGCTCTTCCAAGAAAACACGTGTGTGCGTGGGGAGAGGAGATTATCATGTTAGTGTTAAATAACCCGAGGGACGGTGGGGAGGGAGACTGTGTTGTTTTTCCCGGTCTATCTCCCAAGGACAGCTGGCTTGAGCAATGGCAGGTGTTTGTGTAATGTGGCACCCATGGGTGCAGCCACGCTGGGCACTGCAGCGTGGAGGCAGTTGATGCCGTCCTGGGGAGTCTGCACTCCCAGCAGACACGACAGCACAGCAGGGAGGAGGGAAAAAATCCTTGTTGTTATTATTCCACGGATTTTATACACTGAACTGATGCATATGGCAGATGAGATGATTTGCCTCCAGGCATACAGGAAAAGTGATGTGAGGCAGGATCTTTTTGGCAATCCTATATCTTAAACGTGAGATGAAGTTTTTCAGGGATGGGAAGGGGGTGGAGGAGCTGTGGTTTGGGTCCTCTTGGGTCATGCTGTCCCCGCACTGTGGAGCTGGGTGAGGCTGCAGCTTGCCCCAATGGTGGTGCTTTTTCATTCCCATCCTTTCAGAGGGGAGAAAGTCACTGCTATTTCCACCGTCTCGCTCCATTTCCAGGTTAGGAATCCAGGACGCTCTCAGGTTTGCTGGAGGAAGGTGGGGGAAAGGCTGCAAAACCTGGCTGTGCTCAGGAGATTATTTATGGCTGGGTTCGATGCCACGTTTGATGCCTTTCGCTGCCTCGTTCCCACCTCCCACGGCCCCTCGCTGCAGCTGGGCTGGAGGAGGGGGAAAGGGAAAATGCCTTTGTCAGCTCCCACGGGGCCTGATCCTGGCCGCTTGGGCAATGGGGAAGATGGGTATGTCAGGTCGCTGCAGTGTGCTGAGACAGAGGCTCTCACCTGGCATCTCACTTTGCCTGGCTGGAGGAGCACAAGGGACAGGAGGTTGGTGTCAGTGTCCCCGTGCCAGCTCCCTGCAGGGTGACACAGATCCTGGGGACCCCCCCAACCCCTCCTGCTGTCTCTGCAGAGGACGCGTGGGCAGACGGGATGAATGAGCGATGCTTTCTGAGACGCTCGCAGCAGGCGCTAATGAGTGTGGCTTGAAATACCTCATCACCGTTAAATAGGTGGATTTTATTTTGTTTATGAAAAGGTAGAAAAAAAGCCTGTTTGTTGGCCAAGAGTTGCAGTGGGAGCTTCCTCCCCCTCTTCTTCCTTCCTCACCACCTGGAGTGCCTGGTGTCCAGCACGAGGCTGGGGATGCTGCAGGTTTGAGGCCATTGGATACCAGGGCGGGTGCAGGATGTGTCCCCCTGTACCACCCCGGGTGCAGCAGCATGGGCAGGGTGTGGTGCTGGAGGGGTGTCAGGGCTCGAGTTGCATCTCTGGGCGTCAAGCACAGCTCTCAGAGGTGCCTGCCATCTCAGTTATACAGCCCCTGTCCTTTGCTGTCACTTCCCTTCAAGCTGGTTACAGACTCAGTGAACCCAGCACCGACACAAACAAGTTTAGAATCGGCAGAAACGGCGGCTTCCTTTGCCTCCAGCCCCATCCTGAGCTGCAGATGAGAAGTGTGATTTATGTTTTCATGCTCTTCTAGTGATTTCTGGTGTGTTCCCACGACTCCAGCTGCCGGGACAGCCGGGGAAGCAGCTGGCTGGGCGAGCTGGCAGCGCCGGGCACTCCTCGCTCCTCCCGGCTGGCCCACGCCTGCCCAAATAAAAGCTGGGGAGAACACCGAGCTTTCCAGGCTGGTGCTGGAGGTGTGGAGGGTGCTTTAAGCAAACTGGCATGTTCTAAAATTACCGAGGCTTGGTTCCCTGCTGGGGAAATCGCGTGTCCCGCTTCCTCAGCAGTGCTGCCGGAGAGGCTTATGGCACAGCATCTTCCATGGCTAGAGGGACACCAGCATTGGGTTGGGGCAGCTGGCGCTGGGTGGGCTGTGGGGATGGGCCGTGTGCAAGATGGTGGAGAGTAAACCCTGTCATTTTGCATTACATCCTCCCCTTGCCGTCACACAGGTGCTGGCGATGCTGCCCGCACCCACCCTGCCGGCAACCTGAGCCTGGGCGGCCACAGCCAAGAGCGGGCGCCGGCCAAACCCGAGTGGCTTCGTCAGCTGTGCTCTGCAGAGCAGCCTCCATTGATTATGAAATTGTTGCATAACCTCTAACGAGGCTCATCTCTGGTTTACAGCCACTTGCCCCTCTCCCCTCTAATTAAGCTGGCGCACGATTCCCACTGGGTTCGCTTTCCAAGGAGAGGCCGCTGAGCGGATAACGCGGCTGGGGCTGCTGCACGCCACCTCGCCTGCCCGGATTTTGAGTGGTTTTTTTAAGTGCTGGGTCAGTGGTATGGCTGGGGACAGGGCAGGGCAGTGCCTTGTACATGTGGGACTGCGCCGAGGCATCCCAAGCATCACCACTGCCCTGGGTGACTGTGGGATGAGACGGCTGCTGCTCCAGTGTTGCGGGCCTGAGCTGCTGCTCACCCGCTGAAAATATGCAGAGTCGCTGAGCGCTGCTGCCTGGAAGGAGGAAAAAGCTGAAATATTTTTCTTGGAGAGAGGAAGGTGCCAGGATGGGAGGGCAGGGAGGGACTGCAGCGTGCTGGCGCTCGGCAGCAGCTGGACGGGGATGGCTCCTTTCTGTGGTGACCCCGAGGGCTGGGCATGGTCCCCTTGGCCTGAGCTCACTCCTGCTGACACGCAGCATTGGCAGCAGTCAGCTGAGCCGGGAGATGATGTGGGGAAACCCGAGAGTCTTGGCTTTGCTGGAAATGAAATGAGAAGGCAGGGGGGCCTCTTTGGCAGGGGGGGGTCTGGCCTCACTTCCCTGCTTAGGGCTGAGGGAACAAAAGAGGAACCCACAGTGACATTTCAAGTGTTGCACAACTTAGCACAATTGGCAGCGGGTTGGCTTTCTCATGCTGTTCCCTCCATGCATGCCCTTCTTTTTCTCTGAGCCGAGCTCTCCTCTTCCTCTCTAGGGGAGCAGCTGGCGCTGGAAGTTGCTCCTGGATGCTTGCTCCAGGGACAACGTGCCCCATGCGCTCCTTTCCCACCCGGGGAGGGGAACATGTGCAGTGGAAACCCCCTGACCAGGAGGCTGATGGTTCCTCTATACCTCTGTATGGCTCTTGAGGGATGCAGAGGGGCAGTGCTGAGCCCTCGGGGGTGGTTGCTCCTTCCTGGGGGAGGTGGCAGGGAGAGGATGGCATCTCTGAGGTGGTTCCTTTGGGATTGAACCAGCCCTGTGATCCCAGTCCCATGAGGTGGGTGTTGGGTGGCTCTGAGTCCTGTTTCTATGGTCCCCCCAAGGTTCTTGCAGCTCAGCTGGGGTTGCCCCTTGAAAGTGGATGTGGAAGGATGGCTCTGCTGGCTCGTCCCTCTGTTGCAGTCTCTCTGGAATGCCTCTTGCGTGCCTGGGGTTGGAGTCTCACAGGATCCAGCTTTGCCTGGCAGCTTCTGGGGACTTGAGGTCACAGGGGACTCAGGAAATCCCAAAGTCTGTCCTGTTTCAGTGTCCCCAACAGCAACGTGGGAATTGCAGGGAGAGTGTCATCCTGTACCAATGATGTGAAATGAGTATTTGGGAAATAGCAACTCTCTGGCTTCTCTCCCACTGCTCATGACCCTCCTCCTGCTCATGCAGACAATTTTTGTATTTTACTTCTTAAAATACATATACACACATATAAATATTGTATCTTGGCAGCCACTGTTCCTCAGCACCTGCTATTTCCCTGGACGAATGGGGATTTGGTAACGTAACAGCCTCCCTGGTCCCCAGGGCCTCGTAAACCTGGGTTGTTTATGGCACTGTGCAGCAGTGTTGCCTGCTGGCCTCCCACTCTCCTTCTCTGAGCATCTTCCTGGCTGGACCCTGCTGCAGAGGGATGAGCTCCTCAGGGGTTGCCTTCCCCTGCTCCCCAAGCAGGGTTTGCTGGGGGCTCTTTGTGGTGCTTGAGTTGTTGGAAGGTGCAGGGCAGAACTGGTCCTGGCTTCATCCTGAAGCATGCCCTTGGCAGGTTACAGCTGTGTGTCCCTGAGCCTGGAGCTGCTGCTTTGAGTTTGGATTTTAATGTCTTGCTGGCTTCTAGTAACTGGGGGGTGGGCTCATGGCCCATTGACTGGCCGAGGGCACTGATCTGGGTTTCAGTAATGATGGAGGAGAGGCATTGCATGGGCTTTGCACCCTTGCTGGGGATTTTGCAGCTTGTTCCCACGCCATCTGCGTTCTGCCTTTTGCCATGGCTTTGAGACACTCTCCTGCTAGCACTTACGGAGCTGGGTCAACCTATGCTGGGGTCTCTTGTCCCTTTGTTACTGTAGTGGAGGCACAGGACATCCCCATCTCCCTCCTCTTCCTCTCCGTCACCGCTGGAGTGAAAGAGTCGTGGGGATGCTGGGCCTTGACAGGGAGAGAGCTCCTGCCCCTCAATCCCTGCTGCTGGATTCCCAGCATGGCCCCATGGGGGAAAAAACCAGCCTAGAGATGGCTGTGAGGTTTTATAACCCTGAGATTGAATCCCAGCACCAGCTCTGCCTCTCGTGGGAGCAGGGTCATGTCACTGCCCAGGAAACTGCTCCCTGGGAGCGACAGCTTGTTTAAAGAGGGAAAGAAACCCGAGGGGGCTGGGTTGGGCTGGAGTGGGGGTGCAGGAAGACTGGCTTGACTGGTGGCTGCTTCTTGCATGGTTCCCACAGCTCCTGACACATGCTTAAGGTTTTTCCCAATTCAGGTGTGGGACCATGGTGTTTCAGGGGAATTTCACTGCACATGGAGCACAGTGGTCCTGCTCTGTAGCTGCAGTCTTGGGCTTCATTGTTTTCTTCCATGTGGTGTGGTTCTGCTTTGAGGGAGGTCAAAAAGCCATGAGCTGCAGGGTGATGGGTTGCCTCAGGAGAGGACAGACTGTGGGCCGATGGGGTATGTGATACGCCGATTCCCCTCTCTTCCCCATGGACATGCAGGGCCAGGGGTTAAGGTCTGTAGAGTCCCTTGGAGGACATGCAATAAATCTGATTCCTAGTGCCTGTGTGTCATGAATGTGAACAGCTTCCAGTTTTGGGGGAGCGGAGCCAGGCAATGGAACAGCAGGTATGGCCTCAGGGGGCCAGTGGCAGAGTGCTCTGCCCACACTGACCATCCTGCTCTGATGCTGCACTGCCAGTGGCCAAAGCAAGCCATGTCCTCAGCTGCCACCTGTCATGGGAACACACCTGTGCGGTCCCCATCACTTAGCATGTCTCCTGGCATGGTATCCCCAGCCTGCGTTGTTCCTCTGCTTCCTACATCATCAGAGTGAAAACTGCCCAAATAAAAGCCCTGCCTGGAAGCATTGGCAGCAAATGTCTCACCTGGGTCCCTGCTGGGGTCCCTGTCTCCTGCCTGGTTCCTGTCACACTGGGCTGCATGCTCAGCACCTCCTCATGGGGATGGAAGAGCAGGCGAATAATTCACCCTGAATTATTCATCTCGCTAATTTATTAGCTGAACGGACGTCACTGCATTCCTTCCTCGGGCTGCCCATCAGCAGATCCCAACCTTCTGAAAGCGGAGAGCATTCCTTCCCCAGTCGTTTCCGCTGGCTCGCTCTGGCTCCCTCTGTTTGTTTGCAAATCGCCCGTTTGTGTGTGTGACTTGGATCCCTCTGATTGCGCCTGCCTTTGATTTGGGCACGTAGCTCGCTCCGAGGGCGGCTGACCCGCGATGGGGTGGGGTGCTGCTCTGACGACCGGGGCTTTGCTCGGAGCAGCTGCCGGTTTCTTTTTTTTTTTTTTGATTCATGATTTGTTTTCTGCAGCCAGTCCCTGATTTTTCTCACCGCTGCTGTTCCCGCAGCCGAGAGGATCCCGTGGGAAGCAAGGGGAGAGCAGGCAGAGAGGACAGAGTGAAGTATGTGATTCTCCCTGGCTGGTTTTATTACTGGTCGCTGCTCTCCCATTCCCAGTGCCGTGGGATGGGGCAGGCAATGCTGGCATGGCTGGAGCCGCTCTTCTACAGAGCGACTGCTCTCTGGAGCTGCCACTCGGTCCAACTGTGCCACGTTCCAGGGAAAACCTCCCCAGGCTCCCCACTCTTGATGCTTTTTCCAGGAGTTGGGTTCAAGCCCGTCCTCTCCAGTGGGGTTGATCTGCTCATGAGACTTCCTGGAGCAAAACCATGGCTGGCTGGGGCTCTGTTCCACTCGGCCCCCCTTGGGTACAATGTCTGGGCAGCTCAGGGGTTCTGGACCCATCCCCTGAGTTATTTTGGACTGTGTTGCAGGGAGGAGTCGCATAGCAGGTCTAGGTGTGCAAGTGGGGGCTGCAGGCTGAGCAGAGGGTCCACCAGAAGCAATAACCCAGGAGGATGCTGCATCTCAGTCCTCAGGGTGGAGTACATCCTTTAAAATCCCTGGTGGAAGCACAGGTTTCTGTAGAGAAAAGCAGCCTTCTCCGTCCTGTGGGAAGGACAAGCTGTCCTGTCACCTCCAAAGACATCCCTGGGACAGAGAGTGTGGAAGGGAAAGGTGTCAAAGGAGGGGAAAACACGATGAAAGCTGAGCCGCTTCCTGAGCTCTGGCATAGAGCACACGTACCTTGTAGCAGGGGAGGAAGGGCGGGAAGGGAATGGGAATTTGGGGGCGGGGGGAGGGGGGAGGTTCAACAGCAACTTTTCTGACCCTTGTCTTCCACTGCAAGAAAGCAACTGGAAGAAGTGGAGGCTTCTTCTGCTGGGAAGGCTCTGGGTGATGTGTCTCCTGGATTGGCAGTGGAATCCTTTCTCCCACAACCATTTCCCAGGCAGCTCTTTGCCTTAGCCATCACCCCTGTGCAAGGAAGAGGTGCAGGACAGCCCTTTTTCTCTGCTGCATTTTAGGGCAGGTGTTTTCCTGGGCAGTGGGTCCTGGAGTTGCCACACTGGGCTCTGGCAAGTGAGTGGCAGTGGCTCTAATTGTGCCTGGATTCCTCTGAACCACAAGTGAAATCTGAAAAAATACAGAAAGTAAACAGCTTGAGGCCGAAATTCCTGTCACTTTGGGGGACCTTCCACTAGGAACAGTTTCCAAGCTGCTAACAAAAAGTCTGCTTCTCTTCCAGTCTGCCTGTGTGGGGACCTCCTGGACTGGGAGGGATGCAGCCACAGTGCCGTGGGGATGTGCTGGGGAGCCAGACTGACTTCATGCCTTGGAGCAGCTGGAATGTTTTTGTTGTTTTTGTTTGTTTCATATTTTTCCCCCTGGTTGGTTTCTTTTTTGTTTGTTTTTTTTCTTTTTTATTACTCCTTTGCTGCTCATGTCTGCCAAACAGGGAGGTTTTAATCTTCTTCTTGCAGACTGTGAGAACGACTGCCCAGGATGCTGAGTGACCTTTGCTGCACCAATAGGGAATAGGAAGATGGCAGCGAGAGTCAGCACCATGCTGTGCCTGGCCTGCCCCTGCCCTGGGGACCTCTGCCTGCCCCTGGCTGTGGGAGAGGGAGGAGGCTGTGGCAAAGGGCTGAGCAGCCCTTGCTTATCCCTGTCTTCATGGTAGCAGGAGCTACCTTAGGATGCTGTCCCTTAGCATGTCCCCTGGAGTGGAAGGGACTGTCCCCAGGGGTCATGTTCACCCCTTCCTCCTGCTCACTGGTCTGGTGCCCAGCCCCTGGGTTTCCCCTTGTGCCATGCTGACACCCAAGGAGCCCTCCTTGGGGCTGTGACAATGACAGGGAGACCCACAAACGTCCAGAGCCAAGCTGCACCTGTGTTGGCTCCATCCCCAGGGAGCTGGGTGGCCTGACTGGGTGTTGACAACCTGGCACCTGAAATATGTAGTTGGAAATTTGGGTGAGGAAAACTGAATTGTGCATGTGAGCGCATTGGGATGTCTTTGGGATGCTCTCCACTAGAGAAGGCCAGCTCTCTTGGGAAATGTGCCTACTCTCCCACCCACACACAGACAATTCCCAGTGACTCCTTCTCCTTCTGCGAGGGATGGTCCCAGCACCTCCTGACCCTGCAGCTCCACAGGGCAGCTCTGCTTCCCTCGGCCTCTCCATGAGGGTCAGGCCTTTCTCTGGCTCTCCTCCAAGTTTTTGGATTAGCTCTTGGAAAAGTAAAGCCATAAAGTTTGCCCCAGCTGGAGCAGGAGCCCACAGCGATTGGCTTGGGAGGTAAGCGCCAGACCCAATGGATATTTATAATGCAGCAGGGAGGTTAAAAATAACAGAAATTTAATCTCAGGAAGTTCTTTTGGAGGATAAGAAACTTTTACTTTGGTATTTGAATGCCAAGGCTAGTGCTGGCCATCCTCTGCTTTTGATGTCCCCATACTGTGTCCCTTGGGGGTCTGCAGTCCCTTTCTCCCAGTGTGTTGAGTCCTGTTTTGTGTTTGTGGGAAGTGCCTCTATTCCCAGAGGGAGTGGGGGCACTGTGGGAAGCCCCCAAAACTGTGCTGTGCCAAGTGGTGGTGCAGGGGTGAGCGGAGTGAGGCAGAGCGGGGCTCTGCTCAGGGGTCCTGGCAGCTGTAGGGAGTGGGGAACATGTGGTTGTGGCTCCTCTGCATCCCACCCAGTCACTTTTATTGTTATTGCAGCTGTTTGTTCCCCTGCCAGGGGTCAGAGGGGTTCCCACCCTTGCTCCCAGTGTCTCTGCTGCCAGCCAGGCATGTCTTCAGCTGATGGCTGCCCTTCTCCTGGCAGCCACAGCCCCTTCAAAGCCTCCTTGGGGGTTTTCTGTGCTGTTCCCAGCTCCCCTCGCTCCCAGTCATAGACGGGATATAGAGTGGGAGTTGGATGCTCTCCTGGGCTCTGCCCTGCCTGTTCCTGGCACAGCATCCTTGTGCAGAGAGAGCCAAAGGGCGGTTTGCCCTCGAGAACCCAAAGGTGTTTGGTGACACAGTGTCCCCTGTGACCACACTTCCAGTGCGCTACGGCCAGAACACCAAACCTTCCCAAAGCCCTGCACTGACACGTTTCTCAGTTGTCAATGTCTTATTTTGCTTTGGCTCAAACATTTTCCCTGTTGACACAGCATCCATTTTGCTCGAGCTTGCCTGGGCTGAGCAGGGGTGACCTTTCCTGTGTTTGCTGTCGGGCTTGAGATCCGTCTGTGTGTCGGGCTGCGGCTCTGCAGCCCCAGTGAGGCCAGTGGGTGATGGTGAGCGCCTGGCAGGAATAGCTCCCTGGCAGATCTGTGCCATTTCCCCCTTTTCATTTGTGTCCTGGCTTTTGACCCACCTTCTTGGATGCAACTGTGTCTTGTTTTCCTGATGCAGAGCTGTGTGGGGAGACAGGCTCCCCCTGCACCCACGCCTCAGAACCAAGGAGTGTGCCCCCAGCACAGGCTCCCCACAGGGAATGCATTTCCCAGTGGAATACCAGATGGAAAGGGCTCATCTATCCCATCACTACCAGCAATATAACCATATTTTCACAGGGAAATCTCTTATTTAGGAGGGAACTGCAAGGGTTAACCTCAGGGTCACATCTTCTGCAGGAGGATGCCTGTCCCCAGCCCTGGATACAGGGGATGTGTGTGTGGACCCAGTCTTGCCCACCTGCGTGAGTAGGGAATTCGCCCTCTGGCCTGGCGAGCAGCCTGGGACCCACCACTGGTTATTCCACATTTTGGAGAGTGGAGCCGGTGGCCACACAACTGCTTTGGCAGCACTTCCAGCCATGCGAAACAAGCCAGGGAGGGAAACTGGAGATGAGCTGGAGGCTCTGTCTGTGACAGCAGTTCCTGCGGGATTCTTGTGGACTCGCCTGTCTAGTTCTGGGTAGCAAAAGCAATGTGCTAAACCCTTTGGGGCAGGCCCAGAGCATCCCTGGCCCCTGTCTTCCCACTAAGCCCAAGCAGCACGTGAACCCAAACTTTGCCATTTGTAATCTGTGACGAAGCAAACTCGATAATGTTACTTCTTGGCAAAGTCTTGCTGAGAACTCCTCGAGGGTGAAATGAAACGGGGTCATAGAAGGGTTTAATTCAGTACGTTGTCCTTCAAGGGAAGGAAAAGTCAGACAAGAAGTTTTAAACATTTTATAAAAATATCCACATGTGCTCAGCGCAAAACTCACCGTCTTTACCTAATTTAGAAAATGACTTTATATGGAGAAAGATTTAACTCTGCTCCATGGAGGGGAAGAATAATGAATACGTCTGCACTAAATCGCACTGTCATCTGAAGATCTCCAAGTGCTTTCGAAAGTGTTGGAGAGAAATAATTGTTCTTCTCTTTCCTGGTTTTAGAAACTGAGGCATGGGATCAGAAAGCCAGAAAAGTGCAACTTTCCTGGCTAATTTTAGCTATTTGAAGTCCAGATCTAAGTACCTAAATAAATGACCTGATTTTAATAGACTGCTGGTCAAGTCTCGGGGGTAAAACCTGGAACAAGTCAGGCTCTGTAGGTCTGCAAAGGTGGCTTGGGTCTGGAGAGGGAGCCTCCTTCCTTTAATTTGGCACTGCCATGGTGAGCCTTGCTCAGATCTAGGATCAGATAAAGCTAATGAGAAGGAATTTATCCAAATTTCTTTGAAGTTTAGAAAAAAATAAGGAGTTTTCTGTTTGAGGCAGCCTTGTTGTAGACAGGTGAGTTCAATGCCCTTGGTGCTGGGGAATGGGGGTTGGATCCCTCTGAGTCTGGGAAGCGAAAGCAGATCCAGGCTTTTCAGCTCTGTTACCACATCCCAGCCTGTGAAAATTTGTTTCGTAATAGATAGTGCAGATGGTGAAGGAAAAGAGGAAAATAAGCTAAGGGAAGCGCCTGTGATATCCCAAGCAGCTGAGCTACATACACTTGGCTGGGGAATTGCATGGGGATGCTTTCGGCCGTGCATGGACCATCTCCCACCTCTGCAGTGATGGTGAGGCTGCTGCTCTCAGCTCCCATCCTGCTGCTGCCCCAGGCTGCTCCTGCTGCCCAAATATAAACCCAAATCCCTTGAAAGGAAAACGTTATCTCGCTCGCTCAGCTGAGCAGTTTGCCGGGTCTCCGGGGTCAATCTCACCAGGAATGAGTGGTGAAGTGCTTGCAGAAGTGGAGCTTTGAATTAGGTGGGTTTAGCTGGGACCCTAAAGCTGAACAAGTTGAACCTGGGGACAGATGGGTGCTGGTGTGTCGTGCCAGGAAGTGTGGCCCATTTCCAAAATGCCTGGCCAGGCTGGGAAGATGCTTCCCTGAGCTCCACAGCTTGTGGTACAGGGGCAGTGGGGATCTGTGGGAGATGCCAGCAGGGTAGTGATGCAAGGACAAGCCAGAATACCTGTCTTCATGCTTTTCCTCCTTGAACAGGGCTGAGGTCACTCGTGCACCTCTCTCTGTGCAAGAACAAATTATAATTTAATTATGTGTCTACAACACCAACCCTCTGTGATCAGGGTTTGTCTAATGAGCGAGAATTGCAATAAATGTTTTCTGTGACCAAGGGCTGGTCCCAGCCTCGGTACCTGCATTTTCTCATTTGCATGCTACAGCTTGCTTTATTTTGGTTTTGTGCTTGGCTTGTCCTTCTGCAAAATCACCTCCCTCTTAAGAGGGTTAGCTGGGCTGAGCATGTCTAGAACTGGAAGGTGCCCCTGAGACTCCTCCATCTCCAAATTTCGAGATGCAGCTCACAGGGTGATGGATGGGTAGAACATGAATCCAGCTCCTCTGGTCGCTGCTTGTGGTTGAAGCATGCAGATTCCTGCCTCTTTCCACCTGGCCCTGGCAGAGCCAGAGGACCCATGATGCAGGGGCAGTATTTGGCAGGCTTTGGCATTTGCTTTCCACTTGATCCCTGATGGCCCTGTGCCTGATGTTTTATTTCCTCCTCATTTTGTTCGTTCTGGACATGGTCCTTTGTTCTGCAGGACTGTGGGCATTGCCAGCTGGGCTTCCTGGCCCTCTTGATGCTCAGTGGGAGCAGTTCCCCTCAGGGGTGGCTGCTCTCGTGGGACACCCACCTGCTTTTGCTTTCTTGTCACTTAGAGATGCATTTCAGACACTCGGAGGAGGACACACCTTCTGGCCTGCTGGCACAGATGGGATGGGAAAGACCAAATCAAAGGAAAATGAATTAGGGCGCACAGAAGTACCCATGATCGGGACAGTAACCTCTAATCCGGCTCAGTTCTCCTTATTTACAGTTGCCGAGAGGGAAGGCAGGAGAAAAGCAGCCTGGCAAGATGCACAAAAGCTGATCTCCTTCCCCCCCAGCTGCTTTGCTCTCACTAATGTGTTTGCTGGCAGTGCTCGCTGTCCCCGGAGCATTTTCAGCGCTGTCGGAGCAACTGTTTGCAGCCAAAGACAGGAGTGTCAGAGCAGGCACGGGACTGGGAGTAGCTGGAGGGCGATGGGAGCCCCCAGCCCATCAGTGTGGGGTGCTTGTGGAGAAATGAAGTGCTGTGTCTCCTCTTTGGCTGGCAGAGATGGAGATGCAGCAGGGAAACCTTGCAGCCCCTGACAACGAGGGCTTTGTGCTGCCCTGAGCACCCACAGGGTGTTTCTGCTGAGGGAAGGGGCTGGGTGCTAGGGAGGTTCCCCCAGGCTGTCCTGCTTGAAAATATTCCCTGATAAGCCCCAGGGCTGTTTTTCCTCAGCTCAGCACTCAGTAAGAAGAGTCGGGACATCTGAGAGCACTGCCCTGTTTGGGGACATGAGGAAGGACAAGAGTCCTCAGGGAATCGATTTGGTTGCATCTTGCAGTGGTGCAGAGAAGATAAAAATCTCCCCAAAATCTTCCACACCATAAATTGAGGCATTTGATACCCCTGGTTGCAAGGATGTACTTCCCTCCCAAGCATCACCAGACCTGCGCTCTGCTGGGGCAGCGGCACTTTGGTGCCCGCTGCAGAATGTTCTGGCATTTTTAATACGGGTTGGTGCGGTCACTGCGCTTGTTCCAGGCAAAAGCAATGAGAATTTTATGAGGTGTAAATGGATTGTGAGTGTCTGAAAGCATCCATGTCCCGCTCGGCTCCATACATGCACATGCTTCGGCACCTCCTCTCCTCGGCAAAAATATCTTGTCTCCTTCAGGCTCAGAGAAAAGATAAATATTAGCACCGTGAGATGCTCTAATCCAAATTTCTGTCCATGTTGCTGTTTTTGTGGTTAAAAAACCCTTCTTCTAGCTGAAAAATTCATTAGGGTCCAGTCTCCGGGGTTCAGAGGTAAACCGGAGCAGCTGTTAATGAGGGAGCAGTAATATCTAGAGCTCGTTTCAAGGCAATAATGGAATTAGAAAGGAGACAAACACGCATTGGTCCCATGCTTGATGGCTTTATTTTTGGCTTCTTTGTTGCTTTTCACTTTATTAGTTGGAATTAGAACATCCATTTTGCATTAGAGGGCAGATGATGAAATCGCACGGGATCAGAGAGAGGTACCAGCAATGGGCTGAGATGGAGAAGTTTGAGCTTTCTCTGCCATTTCCAAGAGGTTTCACCACAGAGAGCAGGAGTGAGAAGTGTGCAGGGAGCAGGAGGAGGGGGTGAGGCTGTGATGGAGAGAGAGACAGGATAGTGAAGGGCAGGAGCTGGAGCCTGCAGCCTCCTTAGTGAAGCTTGTAATATCTTATTAATGGAAAAGAAACTGCAATTTTTATTTTGTGGAAATTCTTTTGTTCCACATTAAATTTTAAAGTGCTTTGCTCCCATTATGGCCTCCTGCCGGAGCACAGTGCTGGCTGGGAGGAGCTGCCCTTTGAAAGGCTTTGGGAGGGCCCGTGTTTGTGTCGGGGCTGGGAGAGCAGCGCAGGGGTTCAGGGTCCCTCCCCAGGGCTGGTACCCCCAACCCCAGCACTCCTGTTGCACCCGCTGAGCATCACCCAGAGGCTGAGGTGGGGGCTGTGGTGGGCTGCGTGCCTTTGGTAGGTGCTGGGGTTTGATGAGGGCTTGCCTACACCCGGAGCTCTTTCTTGATTAACTCCATGTGCAGAGACACGCGGATCCTGGAACGGGAACAAGGCACCCTTATTCCCCAATAAGCTTGTCCGCACATGGAGTAAATCAATAGCAGCTCATCAGGAGCAGCACGCTGGCTGGAGATGCTGCCTAAGGATGAGTCACATGCAGAGAGTGGGGCAAAAAAAAAAAAAAAAAGTGAAAAAAAAAGAAAGGGCCAAGACTTGAGTCCAGACCTGGAGTTAAAAATACCCATTGTGTTTCTGGTGTGCCAAAGCAAAAGGGCTGGCTTTGTACTGTGTCCTCGCTTCTGCCCGCCAAGCCTTGCTGGGTGGTTGGAGCGGAATTTTGCACCTTTATCCCATAATTATATGCTGGGGTGGGGGTGGCTGAGTATCAGGACTCTCCGTGGCTTTTAAACTGGTTGTGGGTTGATTCCCACTGAGCTCCACAGCAAGAGGTACTGGCCTTGGGCTCCAAGTGAGGAGGCAATTGAATGGGCTGGCACTGAACAGCTCCAAGGTATTTTGAAATAACAAAAGGTTGTCCTTGTGGCTGTTCCTAAGCTGAAGTGAGCAAGGCTTGGGTGATGTGCAGGAGTTTGGGAGCCTGGAGAGTTTGGTGCATTTTTCATGAAGCTTTTGGGGAGATCAGAAGCGTTAGAAAATCATTTGGTTTAAGACTTCTGAAGTGGCCAAATGCCCTGAGTGAGGCTTTTCCAGCGCAGCCCGGGGCCGTGCCAGGACTCAGGAGTGTGTGGGGTCAGATCCAGCTGCAGGAGCAGGGTGTAATAAAGGTTTTGGAGAGGAAAGGATGGATTGCTTCTTATGGGGGGCTGAGTGCCAAGAATGTTTCCCACCTCAGCCCAGCAGCCACTGATGGTGAGGGTCAGGTCACCTGCACCAAAGGTGCTGGGCTTGCAACAGGGCTCAAGTGATAATTTATACCCAAATGTGCTCAAACCGACTGCATCCTCAGCCATCTCAGCAAAGAGATGTGGAATGGATGGGCAAATGGAGCCTCTGTGGCTGGCCAAGGTGTCTCTGCCTTATTTCTCTCTGGCCAGAAGCTCCTGGAACAATGGGTGCCCCGCACCCTCCAGGGCTTATTCTGCAGGAAGGAATGAATGGAATAAATCCACTTTAAATGCCGGGTTCTGACAGAGGTGAGAGGCTCTAGAAGACGGCAGTGGCTCAGTCGCTGCTCTCCTTTTAGCTTGGTGACACCACACTGTCAGTGCTGCCAGCACAGGAGGAGCTGCACAGGTCAGAGTTGGTCTCTCAGTGATGCCAGAGTCTCTCCAAGGCGTCGTGGATGATGTGCTCTGAGCTTCCTGGCTATTGTCAGCTGCTGCTGAAGCCTGATGCTAATTAAATGGGGTGTTTTGTGTTTAATAAACTCCCACTTGAGTCATGCCAGCAGCAGGGCACTGGCTAGATCCCTGGCAGTGATACTGTGGGGTGACAGCACTGGGATGTTTCTCACTGATGATCTCCTGCACCCCTCCACCCTGTGGGTGCTACCCCCATGTGTGTGCACACCCTGCGCCCTGTCAAGCTTGTGTAACTTATCTTTGGTAAGAAAACCCCTCTCGCTGTGTTAGCAGCACCTTGGGATACCCAGAAGGAAGTTCAAATGCATCCCCAGTGCTGTGTCCCCTCTTGTCCCCTTTCCTGACACCCCAGGCAGTCAGCCCTGTGCTCACCTCACTCCCTGTCTGCTCCCACTTCCCATCTTTGCAAGGAGATGTCAACGCACTGTCATGAAGCTGAAAGCACCAAACTGGTGTGATGTCCCAAACCCCCGGGAAGCTCTGGAACATTGCCTGCATCCTGCCTGCTGGGAAGGTGAGAATCTGCCCTTGCTGCCAACCATGCCTCCCCCTTCTCCTTGGTTTTCTTCACCTGGAGGGGAGGCTGAACTGGTCTGTTTCCCCTGGGAATGCCAGGGTCGAGTGGAGTACAAACCTGGGCGACCTCCAGCAGCAAGCAGGGTACCTGGATGAGCAGAAGGGCATTGCAGGGGTAGAGGATGTGGTTGGCTCTGCCCCCCTCTCCAGCTGAGCAGCTGGCATCGTGGGATGCAAGTCCCCTGGCATTCCTGCAGTGGTACCGCTGTTGTCATCTTCACTTCCCCTTGTGCTGGCCTGGGAAGGGGAAAGCAGGAGCTACGCCATCCCTACAAGCAGATTCCATAGTATGCACTGAAAGTTTTACAAAAAACCTCTCTTTTTTTGGTCATCTTTTCTAGGACTTGAGATACTTCATCTAACTTCCACCATGCAAACCCTGCAGTGGAGCGCCTGCCCACTTCTTCGGGCTGTAGAGCTTCCCTCCATGTCTGCCTTTGGTTTTGGAGCAGTAGAAGCAGGTAGTGGGATATGGCATGTGTAGGGCATCATGTCTGAGTGCAAATCAGGGTTTGGTCTGGACTACATGGGATATGTCCTGCTTTTTTCCTGCCTAGTTTTGGGCTTGGCCTCAGCTATGTGGGTGTGTGAGACCGGGAGGTATTTTGGTGGCATCTCCACTTGCCACGCAAGTGCCGTGGCAGAGCTTAGCTCCTATACTGAGGTCCAGCCCAAGCCTTTCTTCCTGCTTCTTCCTTCCTTTGCCACCTCCCTTCTTCTCTTCTGCCAGTGAGATGCTAATCCATGAGTAACTGGTCATGAATTTGACTGCAAGTGCATAGGTAGGCGCTGGCCCTGCTGAGTCTCCCAACCTGCTTCCAGCTCCCTGTGCCCACGATGGCTCAGCCCTGGGGAGGAGAGCAGCTTGCTGCACCGAGTCATTTCACATAAGCCCTGTGCCTGTGGTGGATTTTAGTCACTGCGGTATTTTGATGTGGCGTCAAGATGTTTCTGTTCACGCAGACGAACGTTCCTTGTAGACACCTCAAGAACTGAGTCAGGCGCGCCAACGTCTCTCCATGCAGTCACAAACTTCCATACAGGGGAAAAAGGGGCAGGTTGGGGTGGTCTTGATCTCCATTTCCTCGCCTGCAGGATGACCTTCTTGCCGCTCATCTCCAGCGTGAAAGCTCTGAGTTGCTTTCACTGAAAACCACTGTTTTTCTTATTTTTATTGATTGTAGTCGTCAAAATCCAAGGCGTGTAAGATGGTTCCAGTCTAATTAGTACTTAACCTGCAACAAAATAATGTATTTTACATTGATTTTTTTTTTTTTTTTAGAAAGGAAACATTGGCTCAGTTTCTAAGTGAAACACTTTAGCAGGCCAGTTGGAAAATCATCATCATATTCAGACTTTGTAAACATAATTTCTTCAATATTTTTTTGCTCCCAGCTTGATGCCAGATAAGAAATCATGCACAAAAATTGATGGGTAGTTTGAGTTGCCCCAAAGCTGTATTTCTCCAGCAAAGCTTGAGTAGAAAGTTATATCCAGCATTGGCTAATACAGGCTGTTAAGTGAAAAGGGCTCAGTTTTGTGGTGGTCAGGCACGGATCCTGGGGAAGGGATCAACTCAAAGGAGTTACCCCCCCCCCCCCCCCCCCCTCCCCCTCTTTCCAAACCAACACAGGTATTACCCCAAGAAATTCCTGGGAACACCCCTGAGCAGTGTCCCCAGGTCAGGGCAGGACACTGGCAGCGGTGAAGGGAAGGGAGAAGGTGTGGGGACATGGGGGCTCTGTGTCCCAGCTCTGCTTTAACTGGTGTTGAGCTGTTTGCACCCTTCCAAAGCAGCGATCCCGGTCCTTCAAGCCCTTCTGTTCTGGCTTGTTCCATAGGGCTAAAACGATGCAGGGTTTGACCTTGGGTTTGTCTGCTGAGCTTTTTTGCGAGGCTTGGCCAGACCTCTTCAGGGACTTTGAGCTCATACCCCTCTGTGATCAAAACACTGGGCTGGGGACATGAAGGGCGCAGCTGCAGCAGATGTGGCTGGAAGCCAAGTGGTTTTGGCTCATCTTGAAGCCAGTGCAGCCAGGACTTGCACTGCATCTCCCCTGTGTCTCCTCTTTTCCTCCCCCAAGCCCCATGCTACTCATTTGGAGAGTGCAAATGGGCCAAACCCAGAGTTTGAACTCATCTAGGGACCTTGGAAGTTGTTTGCCTCAGTGCAGTGGACACGTTTCCCCGCTTGGTAAAAATGGGCAGATGAAAGGGTACTTTGGAATGTCCTGATGGCCACTTGTCTTTTGGGAGATCTTGGTGATGACTCCGAGAGTCTGGCAGGGCTGTGCAGTGCCACAGAGTTGGATGCTCTCCCTCTGCAGGACTGTTCCGTCAAGCACATCCCTCTTGCTCAGTACCTTGATTTCCCTGTCTCTCAAAGCCCGGCCTTGATCATCCTTTGCCTGGTGTCTGCAGATGGATGGGAATGGACTGAGTGGAGGGCAGGGGGATAGAAACAGGTTGTGCGTCAGGGATGGCAATGGAGCTGTTTGTTCTGTTTGCTTGCAAGCAAGCAGCTCCTCACCAACAGCTCTTTCTACAAGGTTTCCCCTGGCCCTCAGTCAGCAGAGGGAATTCCCTCTCCTTCAGCATGAGCTCCAGCTGGGATTGCCGCAGAGAACATGCGGAAGGGCTCTAATTGCTGTCTCTCCCTATGTTCACCAGGTTTTGTGGTCCTCACTTGGTGCCATCCTGCCCCGGGTGACATCCCTTGCCCTGGATAAATCTTTCGTGCACCCTCCCTGTGTATGTTTAATGGACTAAGATTGGGTTCAGGCACAAGTGGGGCTTTGTGGGGCCTGGGGGCTGCATCCTCCAGCTGGATGTAGCTGTCCGGGAGAGAGTGGCCCTCAGGGGAGATGTCTGCAGAGGGAGGTAAAGAGCTCATTTCACCTGTGCCAGGCGGGGTGCTGGTCCTCACAAGGAGTATTTTGGCTCTGCAGGGATGGGCACAGAGTTTTCCCGCCCAAGGAGGGTTAACCCAGCAGTGGTGGGAGCCAAGAGTGAGCTTGTCAGGGATCCTAAGGGAAGCGGAGGAGCTGCCAGGATAATTAGCACGGGCTTGTTCTCCCCAGCATGTCCCTGGGATGCAGTGGGGCTGTAATCAGGCTGTCGCTTCCCAGCTTTATTAATACATTGATTTTGGGGGGGGTTTGGCTCCGTGCAGCACGATGCCTGCCAGCCAAGCCTCTGCGGGAAGCGGGGGTTCAAGGTGGCACATCTCTGGGCATGGCAGTGCCTCATTTTGGAAGCTGTTCGGGCTTCTTCCTTGGGGACTGATGGCGGAGGAGGAGGAGGAGGAGAGACATCCCCTCCATCTGTGCGCTGCCCTAGGAAGGGATTTAAATCACAGGTTTGCAGAAAAGAGGAAATGTGCCTGTTTTGCTCAGGCTTTAAAGCCTTGAAGGAGCCTCCTGGTAATGGTCCCCTTCCCCCTTTGGGGAGGTCTGGCATGGAGGGGATCTCCTTCCCTGGCCATGGAGCCAGACAATGTCTGCCAGTGCCTCCATCCTGGACAGCTTCTGGGGCTGGGGCAGCAGTGAGGACCAAGCTGTGCTCCTGCAGCTCCCGGTGAGCACAGGGAGGAGGGTTTATGTTCCGAGGGCGAGTACCCTGGACCCCCTCTTGCCCTGCTCCAGAAGTGGAGGGTGAGAGGTGCTCTCCAAGGAAATACATTACTATTAGACTAGAAATAAATTAACATAGATAAAAAAAAATTATTTATATATATCTGTGTGTATGCTTAGGGCAAGTTTTATCCCGTAAGTCTGGGATCTCCTCCTCTCTGCCTAGTCATTTTTTCCCACTTCAGTGTGAACTCGCCTGACTGGGACGATCTCCCTGGCACGGCAGTCCTGATGCCACATGTGTGGCCATGTCGAGCCATCCCTTCAGTTCCTTCATTTCATCAACTGTTACATAAATTCGCTTTTAAACTGAACTTGTGGACGTCACTGGAGCTCTGTCCATACCCATAACATCACTGTTTCCATGGGAACCAGCGTACTTCCAAGGGGGAAAAAAAGTAGAAGGAGACTAAAAAAAGGACAAAGAAGGAACAAAATAAGACAAATATGTGACATATCCCAACTCTGTGTCGGTGTAGGATGTTACAAAGATTTCACTGCAACTTGTTTAGGCAGTCTTGCATAACAGTCTTTGTCTTGACTATTGCAGCAAACAGACTCAAGGGCAGTAGAAACTTGGTAGTATCCCAAATATCCCAAGTCTCTTAGTGAGGGAGAAGTGTCTCTGGCAGCTCTGCACAAGGTGCCGTTCTGAGTGAGCAGCAGGGGAAGATACATCTGCCTGTGTTGCAGCATTTTCCTGGGTTTCTGTGGGTTTTCCTCCATCCTGGATCGGCTGGGGCTGTGCCTCCTGAAGGGGTGACAGCACTGGGTGTTGTGGATATGTCCTGGTGAGCAGCTGGCACTGCTGAGCTGTAAGGGCAGGTGTTATTAAGGGACAATTTACAGCGAGTGAGTTTAAAAATATATATATTTGGAGGTTAAGCGTCCATCCACTGTGCGCTCGTAAGGCATGGTGGGAGGAAAGGTCTTAAATAAGTTATCGAGCCCCAGCAACATCTTTGGCATATTGAGAGTATTTTAATTGGTAACCCCAGTACCCCTGCAGAGGAGTTGGCCATTAGGAACAATTTTACTGCTCATAAAAACCTCTTTGTTAATGCCGTGTCTGAGCTGCTGGGAGGGAGCCTATCCCCTGGCTCTGTCACAGGAGGTGATGGCTGGTGCGGAGGCTGAGCCGGGAGCTGGGAAGGATGGGACACGTTTCCACCCCTGCAGCCCCTGTCTGGTGGGGCGAGTGGGAGGAAAGCCCATCCCTGAGCCTCCTGAATGTCAGCAGAAGGTGCTAAAGTGTTGGGAGAGGGAGTTTGTGAAGTTGGAACTTGTGCAGGGCTCAGTCTGAGTGAGCAAGGTTTCACTGGCTTCTCCTCTGCTCTTCCCTCAGGAGCTACAAGGCAGAGTTGGGGTCCCAGCATGTGGCACCAGCTGCTGGAAGTAGCTGGTCAGCTTCAGACCTGCGGGGCTCCAACCTGACCCATCCTGCTGGCCCAGGGCTGGGGCCACGCACGGATCCTTTGCACCAGTCAGTTTTAGACTGTTCTTTTGGTCACCGCTCTTGATGCTGCAGCAGGTGTGAGGAGGGGAGAAGGACTGGGATGAGAAGCTGGGATAAATTCAGCCTGAAGTGCTCTTTTTTGACATTTTATTATTTTATCTTTTTATTCTGTTTTGTTCTATTGTATTTTATTAAAGCACCCATCCTAACTGATGCTGGTCCCAGGGCAGGGCTGCCACCAGCCAAGTCCTCCCAGCTCAGGAGTTAATTGCAAATGATCTGTAGGGCTTTTCTTAAGAGCTCCAGCTCCTGAAGTTTGAAGATTATGCAAGTCACTCAGCCTGCAGGATTTTTTTTATCTTCATTTTTTTCCCCTCTTTAAGCAATAAGATTTTAAACCCTCTTGGTTGCTGGGAAAAAACCCAACCCTTGAAGTAGAAATCTAAATGGTTACGAGCAAACAATTACAATACTGTAAGCCAAATAAGAAAGCAAAACCAGTTTTTGGGTTGGTTTTTTCAGGATTGGTTTGGGGTTTTTTTTGTTTTTTGTTTTTTTTTGTAAAGCAACTTTTTTTATCAATCTTCACCCCTGTAATTATGGCATCATTCTTTATTTCATCACCTGGGTGGCTGAGCAGGGCTTCTCAGTGCTGCTGAGCAAATCCTGCCTCTCCCTTAAGAGGTGGCTCTGTGTCTGAAGCAGAGACCATCTCTGCCTGCAGCTGACAGTGCGGTTTTTAAGTCTTTGGGAGAAAGATGAGATGATTACACCCTGAAATCCCCTTTTTCCTCGAGTTTTGGGCTTTGCAGTCACGGTTGTGCATTATGGGGCCATTGGGGACCCCCAGGGTCCCACAGGGATGGGAGCTGCGTGTCATGGCAGAGGGAAGCAGCCGCCAGTGCATCCCCTTGAACATCTGCAAGACAGAATGAATTAGAGATGACATTTCCAAAAACACTGCCATGAATAATCACCCTGTTTTGGTTTCTCAGGTTTAATTGTGAAGCTGCATGAATTAAAATAACCTCCTGGGTCTGTGTGCACAGGGAAGGAAGCGGTTTCAAAGAGCTGCAGAGCAGTGACGAGGCAGGGATGCTCCTGCATGGCTTTTTCCCGGCTCGGAGCCTGCGGATGGGGATGTGCCAGGTTCAGTGGGGTCATGCCAGCTCCTGGCAGTGTGTCCTCAGGCTGCCAGCTGCGGTGACCTGGGATGGAGCAGGCGTTGGGCACGCAGAGGAAATGCTGTCTGAGCAGTGCTTGAATTTTTAAACCCCTTTGTGCAGCCCCACTGGAGAAGCCTCTCAGCTTTGCTTTCCAGGAATGCCCTGGCAATGGGACTTGCCTGGCACAAATCCCTGTGGACTGCAGGGCAGGAGGCGTGTGCTCTCTCACACATGTGGGATGAGCGTGCCGGGGCTGCCGTGCCTG
This sequence comes from Pitta sordida, assembly GCA_013390025.1. Lineage (NCBI taxonomy): Eukaryota > Metazoa > Chordata > Aves > Passeriformes > Pittidae > Pitta > Pitta sordida. The sequence goes on from WEKX01011378.1 coordinate 92,496, forward strand.
CAGTGGGTTATCCATCCTGCCAGGAAACAGCTTCTGGTGTGGCGCCGTGATACTGCGGGAAGGGCTGTCTACCTGCTGCATCTTCCCTGCTTCATCCAGTGCTTGAATTATCTGGAGGGAATTCAATATGTACCAGGCATGGAAAAGCGTCCTGGAGGACAAAACCGTGGGATAGGGACCGTGTCAGAATGATATTGGGAGCAGATCCCTGCCAGTGCTTGGCTGCAAGTGAGGGAAGTGGATTTGCTGAGTAGAGATGCTCTGAGAGCACCTCTGACATGCTGCATTCACAGAGGTGCAAATATTTCTTGTACTAAAACCAGAAAAGCAGGGGCCAGCCTAGCTTTTGAAGGAATATGGGGGGAGGGGGGGGAAGCATGGCTTAAATGTCTGGGATTGTGATGGGAATCCTATAACCTTTAACTGGGCATGACATGAAGAGCCTTTTCCTGTTGGCCTGGTGGAGTCAGAGGCAAAGTTGGCAAGGGGTTGTTATTTCCATCTGTGAGGCAGATTAATTCTAAGGACTTCTAACTTCCCTTGCAAACGGCCTAAATTAATGTTTTAGGATTTTAGTCCCTGCCTCCTCCCACCCCCCAAAGGCCAGACCCTGGAAGTGCCATTATGCTCCTGTCAAAGGGGCTATTTCTGGAATTGATGATATGAATGAAGCCTAAAACTCCACTCTCATTAACGTCTGCAGCTTATCCCGATGTCACTCCTAAGCTGGTGGGACTTGGTGACACTGCAGGGGAAGGCTGTCATTTCAACCCAATTTTCACATCACATTTGCACAAAAATTTCCAGGCCTTGCCAGCGCTTTCCACACATTTGTCAAATCCCAGCCGCTGTCCCGGTGAATGAAGGCTCCGCCTGGTACAAAAGTGATGGCTGTGGGTGGTGATGGGGGACTTGGTCCTGGCTGTGTCCATGATTCCTGGGTCTGAACGACCACTCCTTGCTCTAAAAAACAGGCAGCATAGCAAAGCCCAGTGTCACCTGGCTAAATCCCAGCAGTTTGATGTATTCCTATGGTTGAGCTTCATTGCAGGAGACAAGCCTGCAGCCCCTGCAGCTGCAGGATTGCTCTCCCTTTGCCTGCAGAGCCCTGCTCCCATCACGCTGGCTGTGCTTTTGGAGGCTCCCATCCAATCTCCCAGTGATGGCACGACGGCAGCACATTGCCTTGGAGTCACTGCTTTGCTGGAGCTGCTTAGGGAGAGTGGGAGGAGGGGTCAGGGAAGGAGAGGGGGAATAGTGGGAGCTGCCTTTAAGTAGCAGAGCACTAAGGGAGGAAATTAATATTAATCCCTCAGAAGAGTAGGTGTCCCTGCAGAGCATCCCCAAATGCTCTCCTCCGTACCTGGGTCTGTCATTGGCGTGGGTACCCGGCCCCCCAGGGGAAGGGAACCCATTTCTGGGGCTGGGCAATGCTGCGACACAGGGGTGCCTGCTCTCCCCATCCCAAGCCAAAGATCCTGCTGGGAGTGGTGGGTGTGCTCTGGCTCTTTGGAGAGAGCCCAGGATGGACAGAGCATCATTCCTGCTGTCTTCTTGGTCACTGATGCCCTCAAGCAACACCTCCCGTTTTAATTCACTTGCTGGCGAATTTGATCCAAACTTCTGCAACCAAATCATAGCGAGCGTAATGCAATATCTTTCTCTTTTAATTATATTAAGCTGGGTAGTGCTAGCTAATTGAATCTGGGGCTTTTGCCTCTTAATTATGAAAGGTCAGGTGCTGCAGAGCGTGGGCAGGTGGCATGGGGATTGCTGGTTGTGGGAATGGGCTGAGGGCACTGGCTCTGTGCAACAAGTGAGTGACTTCTAGAGATTTTAAATTTTTTTCTGTGCTCTTTATCTTACGAATTTTAAGAGTCGGGTTACAACAGAAGCGTTACTGTCTATTTTTGTGTGGCAAGATACAGACTTCTATAGTCGAAAAGGATCTGTGAGCATTTTGGCTGCCTGCCTTGATCAAGTTGATGGTGAAAATGTGGATTTTTAAGAATATGCTAAGGTGAGCAGGTGACCTGGAAAAGCAGGGACTCTCTGACACCTGCGGGATGGAGTGATCAGCTGCTGTGTGACATGAACCCCATGATTAACTTCTTTTAGACATCAGACCTGCTTGGTGTGAGGAGTGGACTCCCAGTAAATATCTCATGCATTGAGGGCTGTGGGCTCAGCTCGGCACCAGGGTAGTGGCACTGCCCCTCACCTTGAGCATTTGCCTCCTCCTCCTCACCTGAGCTGGTGACCGGGGACCCGAGTTGTCTCTGGTGCTTCCCAAAGCCTCTTTACCCCTTCCCTGCCTGCACCACGACAGCGAGAGGCATTCAAAAAAGCACCTTCTGCTTTTGCTAATTGAAGAGTTTCCCTTTGTCAGCCTCTCAGCTCAAAGGAAGGTCGGTACAAAGCCATAGCCAGCAGCACTTTGTGTGTCTCTGAAAATCCCATTAGCAGAAGAAAGAGCTTGAAGTTTCATTCAGCTGGAAAAAAAAAAGAAAAAAGAGGGCAAAAAAATAAAATAACACTCAGCTTTCAGATCTATCAGCTGCACATTAACATACTGCCCTCAGCACCACTGGGGTCCCTGTCCCGGGAATATTTAATCAGAGTGAAGTGTTATATTGGACTGAAATATATGTGCTTGAGGGAGAGATATGCTGATAAGTGGGCCTGCAGTTAAAGCCGGAGGGAAAAAAACCCTGCCATCAGCAAATAACTCCCTCTCCTGCTCCCTAGGTCCCCTGTTTCCCCAGGCTGTGTTCCTGCCTGCAGATGTTTAGTCCTGCAAGGGGAGCTGAGGTGTGGGGAGCGCAGGGAGCAGCCGGGAGATGGGGCACAGGCAGGGGGATCCCTGTGGGTCCCCTGCAGCCGCTGCCCCCTCCACGGCTGCATTTGGGCTGAATATTCCAGCCCATAGAGCCAACCTGACAGTTGGAGTGACTGTCCCAATATCTTGTAAACATTTGTTCCGATTAGAAGATCCAGATTGCCAACGACTAAACCGTGACTCAGCCCCGTGTGATTTCCCAGGAATTCTCCCAGGATGGGTGACAGGAGCTGCCAGCTCCAGCCCCGCATGCCCGGTGGGGGGGCACCTGCTGATTCATCCTCACTTTCTTCTTCCCCAGCCAGATAACACTACAGCACGGGCTCCCAAACACCACCCATTGCCGTGTTGCAGTGAAAACTCTTGTCTGACAAGGGCCATGCTTATTTTCCTAAAGCCTGGAAGCTGCTGCTGGCACCCAAGAGGGAGCATGGCCCTGCTGCCTGTGGGTTCTGGCAGTTGGTGGGATTTCTTCCCTGCTAGGCTGGAAGATAACCCGGTGCCACCTCACACCAGCTCCTGGATTTCCCATCTCTGTGCCCTAAGCTGTCACGAGCTGTCTGCAGATGCTCCCTAGAAGGATCCAGGAATTGGGTTCCAGGTTTGAACCATCCCTGTAGGGATGTGCTGCAGCAGCACACTTTATTCTGGCCCAGAGGTAACAGCATTCAACATATGTCCCAGCAGCTCAGCTCTTCAAAATTGCTCCGAGAGGCAGCACACAGGGTAGGGAATGGGCTCTGCCGGCCCTCACGGACTTAAAGGCTTTTATGCAGTTCATTAATGGTTTTGGCAGTCTTAATTTGGGCTGGGAATGGAAGTTCAAGCAGTGGCTTTAGGGAAATGCCCCTGGGGTGAGCTGTGACATGGTTAATAGAAATTGTAATGTTGTTAAAGTGCTTTTTCGTAAAATGCCAGGAGAGGAAATTAACGGTGTGGGGTTTTTTACTTTTTTCTAAAAGTTGATATAATTCATTTAATTTAATTTTTTAATCCATCACAGCAGCACTCAGAACTCTTGCCATGCGACTTCCATTTTCTAGTGGTTTTCACATTAGCTGTAGCCACCAGTGTCAGCATGGGGAGAACACACTGTTGCTTTGCTGTGCAGGTATCTAAACGTGGAAAACAAGGTAAAGCCTACACTAGGGAAGCTGGCATGCTCCTGGCCTTTATAGACCAGGATAACCTTTCCAATTCAGCAGTGGCTGCTTCTGGATGCTCCTCTGGGTCCGTTGCCTCCTTGACGGTTGCTGTGCAGGTGGTTTGAGAGGGTCAGCATGCTGGTGATCCTGCTCAACTGTGTGACGCTGGGCATGTTCCACCCCTGCGAGGACATCGCCTGTGACTCGCCACGCTGCAGGATCCTCCAGGTAACGCCCTGACACTACTGGTCGCTTAACAGCAGCCTTGGGTTGATGTGGAGGGGGAAGGACCGAGCTGTGTCCAGCCATGGAAGAGCTGGACTTGTGTCCCAGGATGGCCCTGTGCTGACTGCACTGTCAGCACTTTAAAAATGCCAGTTTTGGTGCTCAGATGTGAACATGCAGTGCAGTCAGACAAAGTCCCTGCCAGGCCGTGCCAGCCCCAGCATAGCCAAGCCTTACTTGGAGTGCTTGGGGAGGATTAACTATCTAGCATACAGTGAAAGCAGAGCCCAAAATGTCCTTTTATCCTGGCACTATGGGTGCTTTTGGGCCATCTCAGTTGGGCGAAGAGGCAGGTCTGCTCTCAGCGCAGCCTCTGCCCAGGGATTTAGCTCTTGATGGTGTACAGGGAGACCTTGATGAACTCGGGTCTCTAATTCCCTCCCCTGGTGCAAGCATGCAGGAATGTTTCTCCTCCCTTTTTTTGCAGAGCTTTGATGATTTCATCTTTGCCTTCTTTGCTGTGGAAATGATTGTCAAAATGATTGCGCTGGGGATTTTTGGGAAGAAATGCTACCTGGGAGATACGTGGAACCGCCTGGACTTCTTCATTGTTATCGCAGGGTAAGTCCAGCATTGCAGGTCCCCCTCATCCTGCAGCTCTCTGTTACTTGTAGCACTGCTTCCAAGCCATAACAAGTGGATCTGGGGGAGCAGCTGGTTTGCAGGCTGGGGCTGGCTGGGTGTCGGTGTTGTCCATCCCAGCTCCCCAAGCAGGTCACCCTCTTTGTGACTTGAGCTGATGCTCAGCTCACGGAGAGAGCAGGGCAGGGTGACAGAAGTAGTCTGTGGTGGATTTTGGCCAACCCGTGCCCTGGGACTCCTCTCTGGGCACTGGGCTTGGCTCTTCTCCCTCCAGCCCAGCACTGGTTTTGGTTTTCATTGTTAGAGTGGGTGGTTGGGAGCACAAAGTGCTGTGCCAGAAAGGATCATTCACTGAAAAGTGCATGATTTGCCCTCATTATTATACCATTTTTTTTTTTTTATTTGGGGAAAGCGACCAAGTTTGCCTTTTTGAGTGTTTTCCTTTGAGGCACCTGGTTTGAATTAAATGCTCTTCCAGCACCCGAGAGTCTCCTGGCAGAGGCTGGAAATCCACATGAGAAGTCCTTGGCCACTGGCCAGCGAGCTGAGTTTCTTTGACACACGAATCTCTTACTGGCCTTCACCTCCCCTCCCTGCCTCAGGAGCCCCAAGACCTTTGGGAAAACAGTGGGGTTTTTCTCTCTTTTGATAAAGCTAGAGATCAAATTTACTGGATTTTCCTGGAAAGGAGCAGGGGCCCTTCCCAGGTTGTTTGCCTGGCATGGGTTTGGTGTGCCCCAAGAACAGGAAACACTTTGGTGAGTTTTGCTTATGGTCCATCACTGCCCCCGTGGGTACACAGCACACACCTCTGCCAGGCAGCTGGGAGAAGCCGAACAGTGGTCCAGTAAAACCAGTAAGGAGGTGCCAGGTCTCTCAGTGCATCTTTGGTCTGAGATGCAGTGAGGCTCAGTCCCATAATGGGGGTGGAGATGGAAGGCAGAAGAATCAGGAGCTGTACCTGTCCCTGTAAACCCGTCTTCTGCAGGAGGTCATAAGCTCCTGCTTCCCAGCCCCAGTAGCCTCTGGCTCCTCAGTTTAGGAGGAGGCTCAACGTTTCTTTCTGATTTGTCTGAGCAATGATAGGGACTGCAGCCACCCTGTGTATTCTTTATTTCTTCTGGTTTATTGTGTCTTATACTGGAATTAGATGTGGTAAAAAGCCCAACCCAAGGAGGGCCAGACATCCCACCTGGAGAGGTTTGGGGAGGCATGGTCATGGATGCTGGGCTGTTCCCAGCTCCATCACCCTGGGGTGCTGCTGCCTTCCCCACCCAGCCTGGTCCTGAGTTTGCCTGTTGAGGCTGCAAAACCTTTGGAGCTGGAGCTGTCCTTGATGTGCTTCTGTAGAGACCCCACCATGACGGGACTTCACCCTAGAGAGACATCAGCAGAGACCATCCTAATTCCTGTGTCAAAACATTACTGCACTTTGCTTAAGCAAGCATCAAACCTCCTGCCCATCTACTGCACCTGGCCAGGTGTTTGGATGCATGAGACCCACCTCCTTCGTGGGCAGAGCTCGATAACAACACTGACTTCCCCTCTGCAGCAGCTGTCCCTGCATCCCAATGCTGTTGAGAGGTATTTGTTTGCTGCAGAGGTTTTGCAGCCTGGCAGCCTCACCGCTCTCGTGCCTCCTGCCAGGTCAGCTTTGCCTCTCACTGAATGATGGCTCTTTCCTTCATGTGCATGAACTGTTCCCATCTGGGTCCTGTCAAAACCAATTCGCCTGGAAAAGGATCGATCTGGATTTAAATACAAAGTGGAGCGTCTCCCCCAGTGCCTGCTTTCTCTGCTCTCTTTCGTGTGCTTTTTGCTCTCCCCCAGTCCTAGCACAGCCATCCTGGAGTGCTGCACCCTGCTCAAAGTATCACTGCCATCCTGGAGGGTCTGCTGAGTGCCAGGGAAAGATAAAGGGGCTGCAAGAGGGGGCCACTGCTGTAACAGAGAAGCCCATTGGTAGGCTGAAGATGTAGGTAAAAACCACTCTAAGGGGCAACAGGTAAAAGTGCTCAAATCCCAGCCGGATGGAGGGAAATTCCTCGGGTAGACCTTAGTGCAGCTCTGTGGTTCCCATACAGGGCGAATTACACGAATGAGCACCCAGGCTGTGGTTCTCACAGCAGAGCACAAGAGCAAGGGATGAGATGAACTTGGTGTGGGGGCTTCCTGCTTTTGAAGGAGGCTGAGGTTTTCTTGTGGTCCAGGTGGTAGTAAAGGAGCCCTCTTTCTGCCTTCACATTGTCCTCTTCCCTTTCTGTGCAAGGCAAGGGAAGCAGCAGCACAGCATGGACTCCCCAGCACGATACCAGGCTCCTGTCCTGCTCTCCTTCCCTTCCCATGGGCTGTGGAAAGTTATGTCAGGGGGAGAGGAGAAGCAGCAGACAATGTCTTTGGGGAAGACAGAGGGGAAAGCATGTGGGACATGTTGTACACTCCTTGGGCATCCACAGAAACCCTTCCCAGCCACCACCAGTCTAACACAGGCTTCAAAGCCCCTGCAAAAAACTTGTAGTCTTTAATCCTCCCCATTCTTTGAGAACTTTCTAGACCTGACAGACGTTATCATTGCGGAGAAGCCTTTTTGTGTGTTTTTGCCCCAAACCTGCCTCTTGGGAGGGCTGGGAGAGGCACTCGGGTGCTGTGCTCGTTCCTGCTGTGCTGCCGGCCACTTCTGTGGGATGCCATTAAGTACTTCTCAGCTCTGTTAAACTGTCCAGACCAATCTCATGAGCTCATGGAGAGTAAATGACTTGTGACAATGTAATGCAATTAGCGCTAATTGTAGAGTGTGTAATGTCTGCAACACATCTCTGTAATTACAGTAAAACTTGCTGGAGATGAGAATAGTGCTGTTTTATCAAAACTCCGCTTAGTGAAACATGGCTTTGGCTGTAGGTTACGGAGTTGCGTGGGGAAAAGGGGAGGGAAAAAAAAAAAGGTGATGAATGGCATAATTATGTCGCGTTATTTTTAAAGGAGAGGATTTGCGGGGCGGCGGAGGGGGGTGGGAAACTTGCTTGTAAGAGAACACTTTGAAGGTTAACAGGCATTGCAAGAGGCAGCTCTTGTCCTTTAAAGACTATTCAACGTAATTTTGACCTCTCCCAGAGTAAGACACAGATGTATTGAGGATGGAGGCTTGTTTACATCCGAAAATATGCAGAAGTCTTTTCAGCTTAATGCTAACTGAGACTCGGGCTGGTGAACCAGAGCTGTGAGATGGAGACGTGCCCTGATTTGATGTTTCCCTGGCTACTACAGGTCCCAGCATCCAGTCTCCTCTGGGCAGGGAGCAGGGAGCTCTTTTATGAGAAGAGGGCAGCCACAGATTGAGGTCTCCCTGCTGCTCGGCTGGAGACAGCCCCACACTGTGCTGCAGTCCCACCAGCTTGCAGGACATCTGCTTGTTTTGGCTTGGTTCAGATAAGGACTTCACAAAATCTCTGCATCCCTATGTATTGAATTGAGCTTTAAGTTATCCATATAAACCACCTCCCCATCCCCCCCAGTGTGATTTTGGGGTTATCCCGTGCCGGGCCAGGAGGTGAATTCTGATCCTTGTGGTTCCTTTCCAGCTCAGGAGATTTTGTAATTCTCTGACTTCAACCCCAAAATAACAAAAATCACAAATGGTTATTTGTTTTCCCAAGAGAGAGCTTTACAGCAGGGCATGACATGCCCACGTTCCTGCTCCACGCTGAGCAGGGCTGTGCATCATCCCCTGTTTGAGCTGTGCAGGTCTGTGGTTACTCTGAGTTCAGTTATTTGGCCAAGGCTTTGGAGTCCTGTTTATGCTTTGCTCATTGTAATGGTAACGAGCCTCTTCAAAGGCTTTGTAGGAGAGTTAAACACTTCTGGAATACGTATTTTGCTTAGGATTGGAGAGGAGCTGGGGCTGGAGGTGGTTGGCAGGCTGCTTTATTCAGGAACAGACACTACATCTTTTTGCTTCCTGGACACTTCTAATGTTTGTTATGATTTTTCTCCCTCTGTTGAAGGCAGTATTAAACGGCGAGCTCCCCTGAAGTCTTCATAAACAACCCTTAAGGACGTCTTGCTCCCTCCGGGTTTTGAGTGCTGAATTTCAAGGATGAAACAGGCTGCAGAAAGCCTGCTGTGTTCGCAGGTGACAGGAGAGAGAGGAATGCTGCAGTCCCCCACCCCAGCCCTGCTCCATCGAAACCTAGATGGGGTCTGAAAACCTTTTGAGCTCAGAAATCAGAATGAGGGTTGTGTTGTCAGATAGGTCTCTGTGGGGAGCTGTGATCCCACGGCTGCAGCAGCCAGAGCAAGATCCCTGCTGGGTGCTCTGAGGGAAGCATCCAGCATGTAACCTTCACCCCACAGTGCTGGATCACTCCACAGGCAGGCGGGGCTCCTCTGAAGGGCACTTTTAGCTGTGCAAGGCTGATCAAGGGGCTGTTTTAACTCCTCTGTTCAGACATGAGGAAGAAAGTGCTGGTGTGGGACTGCCTAGAGGAGCCCCTGCTGCAGCCTCTTGCTGCAGCACAGGCAAAGGCTGTTCTTTCCCTCTTTTTAGTCCCTTCATCCCTTAAAAACATACGAAAGTAGCTGAGAGGCCGGGTGAATGTTGCTTTCTCATCCCCTCTGCCTGTATCGATCCCTCTCACATGAGGACCAGCGCCTCAGGATGTGGCAGTGCAGTGCCCTCTGCTCTGCCTGGGCACTCTGAGCGCCGCGGGGTAATTGCCCGTGTGAGCAGCCGATTTGCACACGCAATTACCCGATGTGCAGCCACAGCCTCTCTGAGCCACAAGAAAAGCTGCACCAAACCCTCTCCCAGGAGCCTGTCTCTCTCCTGGGCTTTCCAGGATGGATGTGAGTGTCTGAGAAGCTGGGAGCTCCTATTGTGTCCTGACTAATCCCAAATTAGGTGCTTTTTGCTCTGAAGTACCAGAACAACCTCAAACCAATACTCATAATCACAAACATGCAGGAGTTCAATATCTGGTGTTGAGCTTTGCAATTTAATGCTTAAAGTTACTTTTGGGAGGATGAAGGGCATTCAAGACCTGGGGACTGACGAAGCCCACGGCTGCAGGTTCTGCTCCGTGCTGCCTTCCCACAGCCTTCGGAGCAGAGCATCCCGAGCAAACTGCATCCCTGACTCACCGAAACCTGCTGGGTAAAAGAAACCCCTCAGCAGCCTCCCTCACAGCTGAGCTGACTCAAACCCACCTGTGAAAAGCCTTGGGGGTTTTTTTTGAGTTTTAGGACTTTTAAAAGGGTAATTCTTTAACTTCCTTCAGTTCTTTGGTTGAACTTGCAGCTGCTTCGAAAGCGTTAGTCAAGTGTCCTGGCTGGGACACATGGAGTGGCCAGATCCAGCAGGCTGCAGGGTTCATGCTCCCTCCAGTGCTATTATCTTTCTTCTGTGCAGCTTGATTAAAATAAGTATTTTTAAAATTAAGCAACACCCACGGATGTGATGAAACTCGCGAGGCTCAAAAAGCAGCCCCTGAGTGAAAGCAGAGCACAGCCAAGCTGGCAAGAGCGGGTAGGAAATTTCATTCCAGCTTTCTGAAGGCACAACACTGCCTAAATAATTTTCCCTTGTCTTTTCCAGCACCGATGGCTTAATATCACCCACTGATGGCTGTGCTTTGTAGATAAAGGGTGTCTATATGCCCGGTTTTGGAAGCTTTTTAACGCTGAATAAATCTGAGCCTATCTCTTTCCGGCAGAGTGGTGGCTCTGTGTGGGCAGAGGATGGGCAGCTCTTGGACATGGCCCTGCCTGCATCCATTGCTGCTTTGCCACTGGTTCCTCATGTGACCTTGGTCACATCCTCTGGCTGTACAGCATCCCCAGCACCCAGCTGTGGAAGGCCAGAGTTCAAGTTTTCCTCCAAAAGCATCCTCATCACAGACTGTGCATGACTCTGCTGGATCTTCACACCATCTTCTTCCTGAGCAGGAGTGATCCCAGGGATGGGAGTGGAGTCAGGGCTGAGAGCAGGGTGGTTCAGAGAAGTGATACTGGCTAGGTGTGGGAAGGATTTTGCTGGAATTTCTGCGCTCAGTTAGAGGCTCACTGGATAAGCAGAGCCCCTTCAACCCTTTCTGTGATGCCTGAGTGTCACTTCTGAGAGCCCTTCACCTCAGGCAGGGCTGCTGCCTGTCACTGCTCACGAGATCCTTCTTGATGCTTTGGGGTTTTATACGAAAGAAACTCCAGTGTGCTCCTAGTCTCGCTATCTCCAGGCAGAGCAGGAATGAATTTCAGCTGCCTGGTCCATCCTGAGCCGTCCCTCATGTCTGTCTGCTGAGTCCTGGGAATTTTCTCCTGCTTGGAGAAGCATTTGCCGAAGGTTTGCATCAGCTCCCTCTCTGCATCCCACCACCAGCCCGTTGTACGTCTGGCTTTGCAGATGCTCCACTTTTATTCTTAGAAAGTCCTAAATATTTCCGCTTTTCTTCTGAATAACTCCAGGGATTGGGGGCTGGTGATTGCTCTGACGAGCCTCAGCATTTGCTCTGAATCCATCCTATTTAATGCTGAGTATCTTTCTGAGCCTTTAACTTGGCTGGGCACCAGGTTGGTGGCAGCGGCACTGACAGGCATTGCGCTTTCCCCTCTGAACAGAGATGACATTTGAATTGAAGCTTCATCAGGAGCCTTTTGCACTGCAGATCTCCAATGCATAAATGCTATGTATGCTGGTAAATGTACCTGTCACCTTGCCAGCTAGTGACATCCTGACGTTTGCTCTCCCTGGGTATCTTCCCTTGCCAGAGATATGGATTGATTCCTCCCATGCATCGTCTTGCCTTGGGAAATGACCTTAGACCTGGGGACTGGTCATGTTCTCATTGAACTTGTTCTTTAGTCACTGAGTTTTACTGACATTTTTTTCTCCAGTACTGGGTTCTCTGAGGGCATTTGAGCTTTTGGTTGCTACCAAGTGTCTGGGGCTGAACTTTTAGTGCTGTAAAACCAACAGTGTCGGGAGGCAGAGGCAGGATAACACACACTTGGTCTTGGTGTTCAAGTGTTTGCTTAAGCCTCTGGGCTGTTGTTTGGCTTGTTTCTTTAAATTTGGCATTGTAATTGTTCATTAATATGTTAAATCAAAATGCATTTTACAGCACGTCCTTTGCAGCTTACCAGCACACACATCTCTGGAAGTGAGTTTGGAGCTGTCATTAATCAGAAAATGATTTGTCTTGTTGTAAATTACCGTGTACTGCTCTGAATTTTGCTGGCAAGCTCAGTTTTCATAGTGGATGAAATGGAAGCTGTGTATTTGACATGGACCTTTCACCTGAATATTGCCAACCATACGGAAATCTTATATTGAAACAGTGAGTGAAACTTGAGAGCCATTAAAGCCAAGAGAAGTCATCACTCCTCTCCTTACCTTAGCCAAAGTTTGCCCAATGCAGTGAGTCTTGTGCTATGAGGAAGGGGCTGGTTTTGTTCATTCAGGCCAGGTGACATTTCATGGACATGCTGCTTTCCTCTCTGGTCAGTGTCTGAGAACAAATTCCTGCCATCCATATGTGCTGTCCAACGTCCGTCCTCTGGGACTGTCCCGTGGCTGTGGGTATGTGCTAAAGAGAGAGGAATATGTTGAGTTTATTTTCCTCTTAGGTAAGGTTTGATCACCTTCCTCATTAGAAGGATAAAGAATTAAGTTGTGGTTTGGGGGGTTAGAAAGAGTAAGTCTTCTCCACCTTGGGTCCTCCTGAGGGAGGAGAGTGGGTTCGCAGGTTCACAGGCTATTCCGAGTTGGAAGGGACCCTCAGGATCATCTAGTCCAACTCTCCACCAACTAGACCATGTCACTGAGCTCCTTTTGACTGATCAGAGCAAGAGCAGAAGCCTCCAGTGTACTGCAGCCATGGCAAACCCACCACAGCACTGACAGATCCTGTGAGATTTCCAGCAGGGAGGGAGGGGACAGCACTCATGCCTTTGTGCAAAGTGCCAGCAAAGCCTCCTCCAGAAGCTTGATGCTTAATCCAGTGAGATTAATTCAGGCCGGGGCAAAGGTGGAGAAAGGTTGTGACTTGGAAGCAGAGAGCCTGTCTGCTATCAGGCAGGCTGGGGCTGGAAGAGCTTGGTTTGTTTGGCTTTGCAAATTCAAGGCTGAGAGGAGATGTGATTTGTCCTCTGTAAATACATGGCTGGGTAAACATCAGGGACAAATAACAGCTAGAGAAGCTACTTAAAAGACAGCACTGCCATAAGAATGAATGGATATGAGCTTGTCCTGAATAAATTTAGGCTGGAAGTTAGGCTTTGAACCATCAGTCAGAGGAAGAGAACCACCCAGCTATTATGAGATGGAACTTGATAATTTTCAGAAGATATTAATGTCCTGTGATTGCCTGTGGCAGCAGGAGCCTGGCTGAGCAGGGAGCCTTGTGGTCATCTTCCTTGCCTTTGCCTGGCTCTGCCTCTTCAAGAATGCTTTTGTGGAGTGCTCTTCGGTCTTCCCACATCCCAAGAGAAAAGTCCTGTAGCTGATGTGACTGATGGCCCTGCAAGAGAAGAGTGAGATGGTGCTGAGGTACCCCAGGTCCGTGCAGTAGTCCAGGTGCATCCTAAATTCTGTGAAGGTTGTGCCTCTGTGTCCCGAGCTGTGAAATAATCTCATCAGATACCATGCAGGAGCACTGGGAGGATCTTTTGTCCCTGTTTGCCCCATTTTTTACCCACAAGTATTGTCAATTTTGATCCCTCCTGCCAATGGTCTTGCTGGTAGGAGGTAGCAGAGCTCAGTGTCCTGTGCCCCATAGAAGTGTTTGCATGAGGGGATGCTCCTCTTCTCTTCAGGGTTGTGGTGGTGCTCAGCACAATGAAGTCAGATTCATTGCAATGTCTGTAAAATTGTTGTTTTAAACAGGGCTGTGTCTGGAAGTTTCTCCTCTGGAGCAGGCAGACACTTTCAGAAGCTTCTGCTTGGCCCTGTGCAAAAACAGTAACCAAAGCAGCGGAGAGAGAAATCTGTGGCTGTGTGAGCTGGTGTATCACATTCTCCCTCATTGACTTTATTCTGATACGCAAACAACCCTTAATTAATTCCTCTGGCAAACTTTCCTGATGGGAGAGATGCAGTAACAAGTCCCTCTGTGAGCGGTTGGCATTTAATGTTTGCTTTGTAATGTTTGATAATCTAACATTTCTCCACGAGATCCTTGATGCTTCTCGGTGTTTGTGTCTTTCGCAGGATGCTGGAGTATTCCCTGGACCTGCAGAACGTCAGCTTCTCCGCCGTCCGCACCGTCCGAGTCCTGCGGCCGCTCCGGGCCATTAACAGGGTCCCCAGTAAGTCAGGTCCTCGTTTCTCCCCATTGGTGCAAGTTCTCTGAATCTGTGCCTCAGAGATGGAAGGATAAACACAGATGCTTTGGTCTTACATTGCAGCTCAAATGTTCACCCGAGCCTGGCAGTGCTGGGTCCTGCCACCACTCTCTGGGTTCCAGTGCTTGTCACTCTCTTTCTTTAAATAATATTCCTTTTGACGTCTGTGGCATCAGATGAGTCAATAAGATATTCAGGACTGTCTTCAGACACCTTCCTTTCTCATCTGAAGCAGGTTTGAGGAGGCTGCTAAGGTGAAAGGGTGCAGGTGATAGGGTCTCACTGGGCCAAGAGCCTTTGCCAGGCAGTATGGGCAAGACATCTGGACCAGGCTGCTCCCACCCTCCCTGGCTTACCTCATCCTCTCCTGGAGCAAATGGGGTGAGGAAATCTTGTCATTCCTGGAGACAGCCCCCTTGAAGGAGATGAAGACCTCAGAGCTGGGTGGGATGGGCAGTGGCTCTGCAGTTTATCAGGTTGTGAATGAGGATCTCAGCCCCCCTTTAAACATCAATGGGAATTTCATGGCAGCCCAGCTCTGTGCTGGGAGAGGCTCTGGCAGTTCCCCAAATAAACCCCATCCAACTGCCCCATTCCCACTGCCCTGGGCAAATCCCAGTTTACCACGAGAGGCTCCATCCCTCTCTGATGTTGTACAGATCAGGTGTGTTAAGTCCAAGTACAGCTGCACCAGAAATGTCGTTTTCGTGATCCTACAATGCTGGTCATCAAATCCAATATTGTTTCAGCCAACTTAAATCCAAGTCTGTCCTCCCCCATCTGAACTAGCCCAATGCCTTGATGAGAACTAATCAGCTCCAGTTCTCTCTGCTGATGCTGGAGGTGCCTGGAATCTATTTATTTTCCTGCTCCTGACTCTTGAACTTAATCTGGCTTTGCTGCTGCTGTTTCAATCATTACAGAAGCTTCAGAATCCTGTTTGCAATGGTTTCTTTTTTATCCCCACTGCTGAACTGGTTGATGGCTGAATTTATCCACCAGTGTCTAACTGGGGATGTAATTCACTTAATGTATTTTGAAATCCTGGGTAATTTATCTTGGCTTCTCTGCAATGTAGTTACAGTGGGATAGAAATGTAAGGTGCAAAAAGTAGAAGAAGAGCTTTGTATGATGATCAATGCAGTAACCACAGAAAGTAATTTGAGATAATTAGGAGTTGATACAAGGTGGTTGTTCTCCAGTAAAGAAGTAGAATAACAACCCTGATAGAGGAGATGACAGCATCAGGATGAGAGGAAAGAAGTCTTCCCGAAGTATCAAAAACGTGCAACAATAAAGCTTTCTTTAAATAAAAGTCAATATAAGCAAGTGAGAGAATGCAGAACATGGGGAAAGAACGGGAGTGAGAGATGAGCAGAATATTACAGAGATGTCAGATGAAATCAATTTTTTTGTGTGTAAATGTCAAGTTGCAGTCACCATCAATTTGTCTTTGTTACAGAACTGGCTGTTCCTGAGCTTGTGAGAATTAACTGCCAGAGAGAGTCCTGTATTTTAACGAAAGAGAGGACATTCAGGGTAGATGAGGGGAATTAGAGAGGGAAGGGAATTTTGATACATTCTGAGTTGAAAAAGAAATACAGTTGAGCAAAGGGGAATATCAGAGTTTGGTCTTGGGAAGGAAAGGAGACATAATTACTAGAAAACTTCAGAGGAGAGGAAGACTAGAGGAGCAGGGAAGGAACATCATGTGCCAAGGAGCAGGGCACGGATTAAGGGGGGTTGTCCCAGGAGCTCTGGGGGGAAACCACGGTGACTCAGGAGCTGTGGGTGTTCACAAGCCATGTATAAGTGATGAGTGGTGGGAATGCAGAGGCTCTCAGCTGAAGGAAAAGTGTCTGTGGAAAGGTAAAGGTCAGGAGGATGTAGCTGGAAGAATATTCATCATGAACTTTTCCTCTTCTCAGGTATGCGCATCCTGGTGACGCTTCTTTTGGACACGCTGCCCATGCTGGGAAACGTCCTCCTTCTCTGCTTCTTCGTATTCTTCATCTTTGGCATCGTGGGAGTCCAGCTGTGGGCAGGTTTGCTCAGGAACCGCTGCTTCCTTCCCGAGAACTTCAGCATGTGAGTCTGTGTGGGCAGCACAGGTGCCTCCCCAGCTTGAGTGTGTCTGTCCCTCCAGGAGACAAGGATCTCCTCCATTAGAAAACTCTGCTCTTCTGTAAATGCTCCTTGTTCCTAAATGTCACCACAGCTCCTGTTTGGGCACACACAGTGGGAACAGAGTGAGCTGTGGCAATTTTCCATTTGCATTTGCAGGCTGCCCTTCACCCTCAGCCAGCACTTGGGAACCTCTCTGATTGATAAAAACCTCCAAAAAATGAGGATGGGAGTTGAAGCTTTCTAAATTCAGCATATCATTAATATGGGACCTTCTCTGTGTGGAGACATTCAGCAGTTATTTTGTTTGTTGGCACAGCATTTGTTGTCCCACCTAAACCCCAGGGGAAGCCGATGGGAGCTAGGGTGCATCTTGTGATGCTGGATGCTTTTCAGTCACAGTGCAAGAGACAGTTCCTATCCCAAAGTGTTAATTTTCACAGATTCCAGGATGTTAAGACCAAAAGGACTTACATGATCAAATGGGCACACAGTCTCCTGGCCAGCCAGCTTGTCAGATGTAGCACTGTTTGATCAGTGGTTGAAATATCTAGTAGCTGACAGCCTCTTTGAGACCGTGATTTCCATATGCGTTCGACCTACCTGCTCTTTTTTCCAGCATCTCTCTCCCTCCTTCCCTTCAAATGCTTGGAGAAGGGCAAGTGAATGCAAACCTTTGATGGCTCTGTCAAGCTCTGCCACCCCCATCACCTTGCAGTGGATTGCTTACTCTTCAGAGTTGATCTGGCTGGAATCACAGCTGGATGTAGAGGTCCTGCCAGCCCAAAGCCTCTTCCTTGCAGGCAGCAGGGTCATGCTGCTGCTGTGGCCAGGTTGGCTCAGGTCTGGAGATGGCATGGGGCACCTTCTGTCTTCTCCCACTCATCTTCTAAACAACTTCCATCCCTCTTGTAGGTCATGGCCTCTGAGAGAGTCGTTACCAGGGCATGTCCCTGTTAAGTAAATGGCAGCAAAGCGGGGGGACTTCACCACTGAGCAAATCCAATAGAGCCAGAGGTTTGGGTGCTGTTTAATTGAGCCAGAATTCCAGGGGTTTAGATAGGCTTTGAAGGGTATTACAGGCAATTCTGCAGGAATTAACCGGACTGAACTAGGCTTAAAAATATCTTTGCAAGCTTTAGTGGGAGCCCTGGCAGCATTAAGGAGATAGTGCACGGGGAGCGAGGAGCCAGTTTCTGGCTGGCCATGGGTTGTTTCATCTCTCTGAAGAGCATTTGTGCCTGGTTTGCTGCGGTAAGGCCACCCTCAGAGCGAATTTGGAGCTTATCTGTGGGCTGAACTGATACTGTGAAATGCCCTGATGAGGTCCCTGTCTCTAATTTTTAGGAATCTTGGGAGGTCCTTGTGCATAGAGTCTCCCCAAACAATTCTCAGCATCTCCAGGAGGATGGGAGATATAGGAGCTTAAACTGAGTGATTTTGGCAAAGACATTTTAGAGAAGCCCTGCTGGGCTGAATCCTGCACTTAGTCTCAAAATCAAAGCCAGAGCACTTCAAGATGGATTGACTCTTAATAATGCCATCAGAGGGGTTGCCAAGTGGTCAAGTGCACTGCCTTAGTTTCCCGAAATCCAGGGACATCAACTCACCCCATGGGGCTGCATAAAGTCCAAGGGGATTCCTTTTTTAAAAAAATAAAGGTTTAAGACCCAGAATAAGAGAAGTCAGACTGTGCTGTTACAGTTGTAACCTTCCCAGATTGCCCACAACTGGTGTGCAAACCCCAGCCCTGTCTGGCCTCTTTCAGCCCCTACACAGTGGATTTGGAGCGATACTACCAGACAGAGAATGAAGATGAAAACCCTTTCATCTGCTCCCAGCCCCGGGAGAACGGGATGCGCTACTGCCGGAGTATCCCAACGCGGAGGGAGGAGGGTCTGGAGTGCACCCTGGATTATTATTCCTACAACGACACCACCAACACATCCTGCGTCAATTGGAACCAGTATTACACCAACTGCTCTGCTGGGGAGCACAACCCCTTCAAGGGAGCCATCAACTTTGATAACATTGGCTATGCCTGGATTGCAATATTTCAGGTGAGCCCTGTCTGCAAGCTGCCTCAAGGTGGGCAAACAGACTGTCCTGCCGCCCCCAACATTCCCAGGGGCTGTGTAATTGTACTCCCGGGGGTATTTTGCACCAGCAAGCACTTATATATCTAATAATGCATGGGTGGTCACATGGGATACAATTGGATGTCTGTTTTGAAAATGACTCCACCTCACTTGCATGGACAGAGCCTTCTGTGTGTGCAGTAAGACTGTGCTGATGTGGGGCAGAGCACTTCTGTTCTTCTGTTTGCAAAGTGGCCCTTAAATCCAGCTGGAGAAGGGCTGGATTCAGCTTGGGCAGCTGGTTATGTGGCTGTTTGCCCTGGTAGGAGCAGAATTTGGCTCCTCAGTGTCTTGCACTACACCAAGACCACCCAAGGGGTTGTCAGAAATGACCCAGCCAGAAGAAACATTGGTTATGCACTTGGTGTTGTAACTGAGCCTTGATGGGTTTGTTTTCCCTTCCTGTCTTCACCAGGTCATCACACTGGAGGGCTGGGTGGACATCATGTACTTTGTCATGGATGCACACTCCTTCTACAACTTCATCTACTTCATCCTCCTGATCATTGTGAGTGGCCTTACAGGAACGGGGGGGTTCTTCTGGCATTTGGAGAGAGCAGAGTGGAGCGGCCCACAGGAGCAGGGCAGAGAATACAGTGAATATGAAAGCTGAGGTAGCAATCAGTGTGCTGGAAGGCATGCAGCTTCTCAATGGTATTGTGCTGCAGCTGCATTTTGCTGAAAACATGAATAAGGGAAAGGAAAACGTGCTCAAGCTGTGTAGATAGACTTGCTGCTGCTTCTAGTACTTTTGTCCTTGTGCTCCAAGGTTCTCTCTCTTACTTACCACCTCAAATTTGTTTAAAAGTAGGCAAATTTCACCTGGTCGGGTTTTTCAGTGCTGGAAGGGGAAGAGGCTGCCCCAAAATTTCCCTGTATGTATTGAAGAACCCATCTGGCTGGGTAATTAATGCAATGGGGAAACAGTCCCAAATTTCAGAGAGCACATTAAGAAAGGAGGGAAGAGATTTCTGCCCACAGCCCACCCACACTTCACAGCATCATCTGAGACCACCCACAAAGGAGCCAACAAAGAGTTTCTGTGGGGTGGGCTCCATGATGGGCTTCATCTATGCAAGCAGAATTGTCTACAGTGACTGGCTGAGCTCGTTGTCTAGACTCCCTTTTTCGTCAAGGGAGAAAAATAGGTGCTTTAAGGGGGTGATTCATCTCCTCCGAAGGTAGACATCCAAAATAAATTAGATGCATTGCAGACTTGATGTGCTTATTTCTCTCTTGACTCTAAAGGATCATTAGGTGCCTCACTCAGATGTAGCTGAGATAAGTGAGAGGAGTCCTTTTCCTGCCATGCTATTGGACTAAATCCAGCAAAATAGCTGCATGTCGTCCATTAGGTCATTGTGGGGATTTCTGCTCCTCATCAAACCAAGACTCAAACCCTGATGAGAAAGTAGATGGTTGTTTAGTCCATGATGCTTTTTCTAGTTCATCTATTAGCTTCCCCAAAAGAGAAACAAAGCCTTGCTCTCAGCATCCCTGAAATGTTGGAGAGGAAGAGCAAGCAGTACTTTTCCAGATGCCATGTGAGTAACGTTAGCAGTGTGTGATAGCCCGTTAGCACGTCAGTAATTCCCTGTGATCCAGGCTGGGCTCTGCAGAAGGCAGAACCTCATGAAAACCTGGTTGGAAAGAAAATCTCCAAGCTGTGGGTACAGACTGCTGATGCCCTTGCGTAACAGTCACCCGCAAATCCCGTTAGCAGGGGAAAGGGATCTGCTTGCAAGCTGCCCACACACTGCCAGAAAAAAAAAACGCTCCTATCAGGAAGGCTCAGTGCATTCATCGTAATGCCACTAATTGTGATAATTACAACCGCTGTCTGCGGAGAGAGAAAAACACCATCTTAAAAGAGCAAGAGCTTTTTGTCAAAATAATCTTCTCTTGTCTTTGATCTCTGATGTCCTCTATGGAGGGCTGGCGTGGGAGTTCCTGGGGCAGGATCTCGGGTGGTGAGTCAGCCCCTCCACAGCCTGGTGGTCCCCACTGGTTGGTGCAGGGGGTAGGTCTGGCTGAGGTTTGTCCCCCACTCATTATACCCTGCAGGGCTATGGGGTGGGCATGGCCACCCTGAGGTGGCTGATAGCTCCTGTGCCCTTAGGTGGGCTCCTTCTTCATGATCAACCTGTGCCTGGTGGTGATAGCAACGCAGTTCTCCGAGACCAAGCAGCGCGAGAGCCAGCTGATGAAGGAGCAGCGGGTGAGATACCTGTCCAATGCCAGCACTCTCGCCAGCTTTTCGGAGCCAGGCAGCTGCTACGATGAGCTCCTCAAGTACCTGGTTTACATTGCCCGAAAAGGCAGCAAGCAGCTTGTGAAGGCCTACCGGGTGGCAGGCGTGAGGATGGGCTTCCTCAGCAGCCCTGCGAGCAAGGCAGGGCCTGACCGGCATGCCAGGAAGCGCCGGAGCAGGAAGAGGTCCTCTGTGCACCACCTCATCCACCACCATCACCATCACCACCACCACTATCACCTGGGCAATGGGAACCTGCGGGCTCCCCGCGCCAGCCCGGAGATCAGCGATGTGGAGACCAGCTCGCTCCACAATGGGACCAACCGGCTGATGCTCCCGCCCTCGGCACCCAACTCCCTTGGGGCCCCCAGTGCCTCTCCCAGCAACACCGAGTCTGTCCACAGCATCTACCACGCCGACTGTCACTTCGAGCCTGTGTGCTGCCGGTCACCCCTCCAGCAGCCAAGCCTTGGCTTGCCAAGCCCAGAGGGGATCCCCAAGAACATCATGGGCAGCAAGGTGTACCCCACAGTGCACTCCAGTACCTCCCACGAGATGCTGAAAGAGAAGAACCTGGGGGAGGCGGCAATGGGTGCTGGGAGCAGCACCTTGACAAGCCTCAACATCCCGCCTGGGCCGTACAACACCATGCACAAGCTGCTGGAGACACAGAGCACGGGTGAGCTGGGGCTGGATGTCAATCTGGGGTTGCCTTGCAGACACACAACCTATGACCTAATTTATTTCTCTTTTTGAATTTTTTCAGGGTTCTTTTCAGTCCATCTTACAGAGAAAGGTGATGGTTTCCCAGGTGAGGCAGACAGGAGTCTTCTGAACTACCTAATGACTCTTAGAGCCAAATCCAGGAGAGAGGTTTCAATCTCCCAGACTTCAAACTTGCAATAATACAGGGGAAATTAATGTTCTCAGTGAATTCATTTTCTTTCCAATTCCCATCTTGTAGAGGACTTTTGACAATGGCATGTAGCAATAGGACAAGGGGAAATGGCTTTAAACTGACAGAGGGTGAGTTTAAATTAAATGTTATGAGGAAATTCTTCCCCGTGAGGGTGGTGAGGCCCTGGAACAGGTTGACCAGAAAAACTGTGGATGCCCCATCCCTGGATGTGTCCAAGGCCAGGTTGGACGGGGCTTGGAACAACCTGGTCTAGTGGAGGGTGTCCCTGTTCATGGCAGGGGGTTGGAATGAGATGATCTTTAAGACTCTTCCCAACCCAAACTATTCTGTGATTCTGTGATCTCCATCCCTGCCTCCCCAACTAATTTATCGTGCAATTACAGGAAACACTCCCCAAATCCTTGCACTCCAAAATCAGCTAGACTGTGAGGATGGACATGTTCTAGATTTGAGTCCTAGCACATCCCTGAACACTGCAAAACTCTGCTCCTGTGAGACACAAGTCTCGGGGAGACTGAGTGTCTGTTTTGCATGGGTGCACAAGGGCAGTCACAGATGCAGAATATTAAAAATCTGCTCAGGATGCCCATAAGAGTCAGACACCAAATCCAGCTTTCCTGGTTTGGGGGTGTCATACCTTCACTGCAAGATGTTTTTTCCTCCTCAATATGCTGAGGTTTGGGGGTTTGAGCCAGTCTTGTCCTAGCACTCTCGACCTCCAAGAAGTGTTTCTGGCCAAGCTTTCCTGGGCAGTCAGTGCCTTTTCCAACCCATTGCAGTGGTATTGACCCTTTCAGCCAGGGGTTGTACAGGGAAGGGACCATGTTTTTCCCACAGCCAAGCACTGCTCAGAGACTAAACACAGAACTGAGCTTTGAGTTGGGTTTGCATTCACACTGTTGTGTGCTGCCCCTCTTCCCTTGCAGCCAGATGGTGGGAATTTTGGGGAATATCCTGCTAATATTTTCACCTAGGAGACACCTGTCAGCTGCCACTGAGGGTACCGTGTGGAGGGGAAAACTGGTGATTTCAGAGCATCAGCAGGAAAGGAGGCTGCTGACAGTGGCACTTGCAATAATTGCAGCCCAGAGCCTGCCAGGGCCAGGGGAGCCAATTCCTTCCTACTACCCGTCATGGTCAGAGCTGTAACAAGGTGGGGTAGGGGTCCTGGGCTGCGGTGGTGTCTGTCTGAGGGCAACAAAGAGGGCTTTGTAACTGGAGAGAAGGCACTTGGGCAGCACAGATCTTAACCCAGCAGGAGCCCTTTTCCCATTAGGAAATGCCTGTCACGTCAGGGACAACGGCTCAGTGCTAACAGAGACTAGCGCTTGCTCATATGGGTTCCCACAGCCCGCTGTCCTGGCTGACAGGCTGCCCTTTCCCTACCCCACAGGTCCCTGTCAAAGCTCCTGCAAGATCTCCAGCCCCTGCACCAAGCTGGATGGTGGCTCCTGCAACCCCGAGAGCTGCCCTTACTGCCTCACGGCACTGGCAGGGGAGGCTGAGCTGTCGGACAACGAGACGGCTGACTCGGACAGTGAGGGGGTCTATGAGTTCACACAGGATGCCCACTACAGCGACCAGCGGGACCCACAGCGGGGCAGAGCCCGGGCCAAGAGAGCCAGCCGTGTGCTGGCCTTCTGGCACGTGGTGTGTGAGACCTTCCGCAAGATTGTGGACAGCAAATATTTTGGCCGTGGGATCATGGTGGCCATTCTCATCAACACACTCAGCATGGGGATTGAGTACCACGAGCAGGTGAGTGAGTGCTGTCCTGGCAGCTCCTGGCACAGAGGCGATGCAGGCGGTGTTATGGTCCAAATATGACTGTTGGTGGGATGGTTTGGGGTGAGAGGCATTGCAATGTCCTTTCTCCATTTCAGGATGCAGCAAGGCAGGCTTTTTTCCTCTGAGTCTGGGTCCAGCTTGCAGCAATCACCTTAACTGGTACCTGACTATGTGAACTCCTGTATCCCAGCCTTGCCATGGATGCTCAGTCCATGCCAAGACTACCATCACCTGGGCAGCACCAGGTTCTGTGGTGAGGGGACCAAGGAGAGGGAGCAGCCGTTTGCTGCAGGGTCAGTGCCAGCCCAGCAGTGCTTGAGGTGCTGCCAGCAGCTATGGGCTCTGGGGTCAGTGCAGCTGCAGGCAGGGAAGTCTATTGAATTTGCACTCCCTGGAGAAGAGGTAACAAATGGCTTTCCCTCCTCAGTGAGCGCTCCAGCAGTGGCATGCTGCGTCCAAAATAGACTCATTGCTGATTATTCCTGCGCTCGATTATCTGAGTCCTTGCAGGCAAGAGGCTGCCTCTTCTCCAGCCTCTCTCACGCTTGTCACCTAGTCGAGCTTTCCCTATATATAGACATTAAGAAAAGGAGTTGCCATGTTCCTCTTGAAATGTCTCCATAAGGATGACAAGAGCTCTGCTTTGAGAGAGGCTTTGCATGCTCCGGTCTCACATGGGTTTTGTGGCTTTTGCTGGGGCTTGCCTGGCACCGTGCCCTCGATCCTGCCTCAGGCACGACATGTCTTGGGGCTGCAGGTGCCCAATTTGTTTGGGGTGAAGAGTTTATTAGTGGGGATGCTGAGATGCTGAAAAGCCTTGTTGCAGACCCCTTCAGTGCTTGAGGGCTCCCAGCATGTTGCTTCTCCTGGGATGCCAGAGCTCTCCCCTCCCAGACAAACACAGCCACCCTTCTCCCAGCAGTAATCTTGGTGGGGAATTCTTTGCATCGTGAGTTGTGGCTGTTCACTTTTCTCCCTTCCTGGCATGTTTTGTGTTTGTTGAGTCGCTCATGGTTGCACACAGAGCTGTTTCTCCCACAGCTCCCGGTGTCAGCAGTGGTGGCTGCAGATCAACTCCAAATTCCCCTGTCCTCGTGTGGCATTAATGCCTCACTGACCGAATGCCAGGGAGACATGGCTGTACTAAATGTGTCCCTTCAAGCCAGCACCTTCCCCCTGATGCCCTGATGCAGTCTGGCTGGCTAAGTGTTGTTTTCAGTACACATTAAACAGCAACCTGCTCCAAAGTCCTGCAGGTTTCACCTTCATCTGCTGCCCTTGGTGGGAGCTCTGCAGGGAAGCTTGAGTGATTCCACCTTTAATAATCTCAGAAAGATCATCTCTGAAGAAGCTGGGGGGAGGGTGCTCACAGAAATGAATAAACCAATTATATTCCTCCTTTGGCTAAAAGGTGAAAGCAGATGCACTGTGTCTTTGCTGCAACAGTCCAAGGGGTGGATTGTCAAGGCATTTTGCTCTTTATCAGGAACATCTTTAGGAGATGCTGGTGTGGTCTCCCATTGTGAATGTATCAGGAGCACCATCCCACCAGGGATGGATGGCTGAGCAAGCTCCCTAAGGAAAACACCCTAAAGGCAACACAGCTCCTTAATCCTTTGACTTGGGAGAAATAGGGCAGGGGAGTGCGGGCCTCTGCCCTGGTCAGTGGTGAGTCCCAGCAAACTGCTGGATGGGAAGAGACATTTTTTGTGGTGGTTTTTGGGTAACAAGGGTGAAGGGAGCTGATAAGCGTGGGGGGACTCCAGACACTGTGGGTGGTTGCTTTCTTTAATGGTATTTTCAAGCTACTACTGTTCCAGATTCCTTTCTCCCAGGCATTTGGAGGGAATAGTGGAGCTTGTTTTTATTAGTTCATCTGCTTGAAGTGGCGGCAGAGAACAGAGAGGTGTTTTTTGGTAAACTCAGGAGGCTTATAGTCGGCAATTTCATAATCTGACAGTTATGAGAGCAGGAATTAGAGGGGCAAAATGCTGGGCCAGGCCTTTCTGCAGATATTATAAAGACTGAAACGTGATTTTTTTTTTCTTTTAGAAGAGCTTTTTCTAAAAGTGCAAGTGATCAACTGTGTCAAATTTATCTTTGTTGGCTGCTGTTTGCAAAGTCATGAGGGGGCTTGAAGAGTGCCTGACTCCATGACTTTCTATATAAAGCTCTCTGCTTATTTAAAGAATATTTGCCTCTTGGGCTTTCCATATGCCACCATGGGCACGCTGGCCTGTATTAGGGTAAATATTTTTAGGACTTTAAGGTGTCATGTCAAAAACCTTGTGTTGTTTAGCAGCCCTTTGGTACAGGGGAGAGGAAGGGCCACCCAGCATTGCTGGGGTCAGATGGGCTGGAGGTTACTCAAAAAGGAAGAGGCTTCTGCTGTCCCATCTGTCCCAGCAATGCCGGGTGGGGATTCAGTAGCTTTAGGACCATCAGAGAGTGCTGGACTTCGAGAGGAACTGGTGAGGTGAGATCCTCATTGTAGCCAGAGAGAAAAGTTTGCTCCTCTGGAGGGTTGACATCTCGCCCTTGGAGGGACCTGCTTTCCTCTATGGAATGTCAGACTTACAGTCACTTGTTTTGCAGACTCTGCAACTAGAGAAGGCCTGGTTGGGATATTTAGGACAAACAGTGTTTTTCTGAAGGCACATAAAAATGAGTGGCAGTTGTGAGTGTGTCGAAAACACTGGCTCCCACTTCTTGCTGTTTATTTGTACTCACCCATCAGTTAACCTGGCCAGACTGAGCAGCCATGGCCTGGGGTGCGGGATGCACATCCCAAAGGCAGCATCATCCCCACAATCCACCTTCCCCAGCAAAGTCATTGTCAACGCAGATTTTGCCATCAGGTGGCTTCAGCTTCAGGAGCTGGCTTTCCTCTAAGCTCCTTCTGACACAAGCTTTCTGTGGTGGTGCAATTTGCGACACTGTCTCACTCAACAGCAGGTTGTTTCCACGTGGTTCTTGCACGTGTGTCAGCCATAGGTACACCTGAGTGGGTGTAACTCTGCCCATCCTCGCTACCCCATCCATCCAGCTCCAACTCCTGCCACTCTCCTGGTGGCTGGGCTCGGTGGGAGGGAGGCAGAGAGGTGTGAGGTGCTCAGCAATCGCCACGTTGTGGCTGCTGGGCAGCAGCGTGAAATTTTCCATCAGGGAAATGACAACCAGATTGCCACGGATTATTAATGTGGCTGCTAAATAGCTTGTTTTTCTACAGAGATGAAGGAAAATGCAGGTGGAAACTCTTAGCTTTGGGTAGAGGAATATAAAGGTGATTTAAAGGTAGACTCCAGGGGATTTTAAATACACTGTTGAACCAATTGACTGATTCGCCTTAGGGGAGCTGAGCCTCTGCAGCACTGCGGGTTCAAATGGCTGGGGCTTTGCAAAAGCTTGTTCTGCCATAGAGCAGGAGTAAAATGTGCTGCTAAACCAGAGGGTTTCTGTGCTGCTTTCCCCCCAGCCCTGGCTGTAAGCCAGGCTCTGTTCCATAATGTGCTGCTTTTATTTTCCTTTTTTTCCTCCAAATCCTTTCTTGGAGCGAAATGCAAAGGCTTTAGTACAAGGCGTGATGTTGGACTCCTCAGCAGGGGAAAGAATTCAGCAAGGGCTTCCTTGAGGAAGGACTTTGGGGTTTTGTTTTTGTTTTTAAAATCTGGTTCATATTGAGCTGCCTGGCTGTTCCGAGTTTCCTTGTCTGAACTCGCATTGTATGAACTATACCCTACATATTCATTTGTTTAAATAGCACTTGAATTTCAGCCGCTGTCTCTGCGGTGTTTTGCCATTGTTAACATAACCAGAAAGAGACTGGAGAGTCCTGCACCGGCCTCCCCAAAGCTGCAGTTGGTTCAAATCCCTGGCTGGAGCTTGTGTGGACTTGGATCTGGATTGATCCAAAACCCTGTTGTGTCTGAAGGAAGGAAGAAGAAATTGGTTCAGACCTGTGGGGAACCTTTTGTGAATTTTTAAAAGCAAATAGGAGAGGTGACAAGGGTGAGTGACTCTCTGGTACAGCACCCAAGGAGAAAAGCACATCATCCATGGAAAACAATTCTTCAAGGAAGTGGAATGAGGTGATGCCCGACATCCCCGGAGCATAACTACAACTGATGGAGCACCCCCAGCTACAGCGAGGTGTTGTAGGGATCCACAAAGCCACAGTGCCCCAAGCCAAGGTGTGTAATTTACTTCTGCAGGAGACAGGAACGGCCAAAGTTCATGGCAATATCTCAAGCTGAATTCCTGGTGCATCCTGCTGCAGAGGAGTGTGCAGGGTACAGATGATGTAAAGTTGTCACTGGTAACATTACGATCTAATAGCTGCTGCA
Source organism: Pitta sordida (assembly GCA_013390025.1). NCBI lineage: Eukaryota > Metazoa > Chordata > Aves > Passeriformes > Pittidae > Pitta > Pitta sordida. Next base: position 120,246 of record WEKX01011378.1, read on the forward strand.
GCACGGAAATATCAACCATCTGTGCCAAGGAGTCAAAGGAAACCTTGCTGGCATAATGCATTAAAATGTCTATTTATGTAAACAGTCGAGGATGGAGATCATGGGAGTCATCCTAATCAGTATCAGAGAACATGAAATTTTCAGGTATCCAGGATGATGGAGAGGGGAGGTGTGAAGGGTTAGAAAACCTGACAGGATGGAGCAGCCATTAGGCTGCAGGTTCAAGCATTAATAATAGTCACCCAAATGGTATTTATGTACTTCTGCCTGAATTCAGTGTGCAGGGAAGAAGGTAACTGAAAATTATTAGCTGTCATGACACCCACTGATTGATTTCTCCGTGTGGGAACAAAATTGGATTGTTTCATGGAGAAGTGGTGTAAAGTAGCTGGTCACTGGGGATTTGTCAGGCTGGTGCCCCAGGTGTTGGGGTGCTTGAGTGTCCAAAGTCCTGGGCAGATGGGAGGGCAGCAACAGGGATCCCTTTGTGAGTGATGCCTCAAAAGATAAGGGCATCTTTGGAATCAGCAGCACTTTGCTTTTGGGACTCGGTGGTCAGGAGCATCCTAATCTCCACCAGTTTCTAGTCCAGTTGAACATTTTGCTGCTGGTGAAAGACAGCTGTAGATTTGTCAGGCATGTGCAGGCTGCTCCTTTGACATCCCTATGTGCCAAAATGAGGTCTTGCCAAGTGCTCATTCACCTCCTGAGGAGGCTGTGAGGAATCCATAGGTCACCTGTGTCTGGCTGTATAGGGCAGTAATGGGGAGCACTGTGTCACCTCCAGCCTTTGTGGCTCCATGCCAGGTCAATCCAGGACATCTAAACTTTGGCTTCTTTAATATGCATGGATTTGTGTCAGGTCTCCAGGTCAGAGAGGAAGGGAATCCTTTTGGGTTTCTGTAAATTATTTTTGGTATCTCTTGCAACGCTTTTGAGTTATTTCCTCGGAGTGCAGGGACCCAAAGACTTGTCCCACATCCAGGCAGCAGCTGCTGCTACACCAGGGACTTTCTGTGGCACATACTGATGCAAACCAGTGCTGTACCCCGTAACCCTGCACCCCAGCTGCCTTACTAAAAGTGAGGCCTTAGTAGTACAATCCAGCTTTTTTTTGGTGTCATTTCTAGCTTGATGCTTCCCTGTGTGAATCTGATTCATTAGGCTTCATTTCAGAAGTGCAGTTATGCAGGTGTGTGCATCCCTAAATCAATGAGACAGCCTTTCCCTGGACAAGCTCCATCTGCCCTGGGCTCTTCCCAGGAGCTCGTAAGGTCCTGCATTCATGAAATATCTTCTCTTCCTAGAGGTACCTCCACTTCCACTCGGGTGCACATCCCACGTCTCTATTTAACTCCATTACACATCTCTCCAGCCCTGTGCCAGCTGCTCTTAGCCAAGCGATCAAAGCCTTGGCAGCACAGCAAGGCTTTCCCTCCCTCAGTGCCTGCTGGCTTTGCCCAGTGCAGGGCTTGGAGCTACCTTCAACTTAATTTCTCAGCACTCCATCTGCATAGAGCACTCCCACAGCAGAAGAATAAGGTGCCCTATAGATTCTCACATGGTGTATTCAATTAGCTCCTGCTTATGCAGAAATTACTCTTATTAACGGTTTGTTGTTGGAGACTGTAGGAGTCAAGTCAGCACTAATGGAAGTCATTGGAGCTGTTAATCACTAGGATTGTTGACTTCAAAACCAGCTCTCTGTTTGTTATTGGACATAATTCTTTTATGGACCTTGGAGGTTCCTCTGCTCCTCAGGAGCTTGAAGGGTTTATGAGGTCCTGTAGGAACTCGTGTTTTAATTGACTCACTTAGGAAGCTCTTCCAGGGGTAAAAAATACAGGGATGCCATGGCCCTCTTACTCATTAAAAACAGACTGTGCATATAAAGCAGACTTTATCCTGGTTCTGGAGACTGAATGATTTGAAAATTAAATGAGATTTCATGCAACTGGAAAGAGTGTATTTTTTTGATCAGATAATTCAGTTCTCTGCGTGCTTTAGGGATGAGACTATGTGGATTCCTTGACACCTACTAAAGTTTTCTTCAGCTCCTTGGTTGGGGAGCCATAAGTGTCAATCCTTTCCTGTTAATTTAGTTCAGAGGCTGGAAATACTCAGGCTGCCTTAGATGCTATCATTACAGCTGTTGTTTCAGCTGCCATCCATACCCTCATGTTATCTCTGCTCAGGCAGTGTTGAGAAGAGACTCTGGCTCAGTGAAATGGGAAAATGATGTGCGCTTTCAAAACTCGCTTCATCCCTGTATGGATGAAAAATCGCTGCTCTCTGCAGATAGCTGGGCGCTTCTCTCTGTTCTTCTTTGATTATTGTGGTTGTTCCCCTTGGGTGCGAGCCAGCAAATTCAACTAGAGCATCTGGAGCACCCTCAGCTTGCACCAGCAAATGCTTTTATCTGTAAGCACTTCTGTTTTCTGATTGATGGTGATTTCCCGGGGTCAGTCCATATTTCCCCCCCAATTCTTCTGGTAGAGGTTGACCCCAATGCTGTTGGCACCCATGACTCTGCCCTGCTGCCCCTCATGTCCTCACAGAGCCCCTTCCCATCCTGCTCAGCCCCCAGTGGGAGCGGGGACAGGAGCTGAGCACTTTTTCTCTCGTCTCTGCTGGATTTCAGCTCTTTGTTATAATTGGTTTTTTGCTGATGTTAGGAAACTACCGGCTTTTTCCCCCATGGACGTCTGTCAGCATTAGAGATAGTGTTACCAGCATCAGAAACCTGGGTTCAGCAGAACTGTGCGGGAGCCCTACAGTGACAGCCTTTTTCTTTCTCTTTTTTTTTTTTTGTTAAATTTCCTCCCTCCCCCTGGTCCCTTCTCAAGTACTAATGGGGAGATAAGTTTCAAACTTGGTTTAGATTAACCAGAAATAGAGGACTTTAAATCTGAAGTACTTACAAGGTGTGACCAAGTGGAAATGCAGCTTTTGTTTGGCTTAAGCTTCTTCGAAACCTGGGCAGAGGGATGAGCTGGTTCATGTTTTTCTTGCATTTTCTGGGATAATATTCATCCAGAAATCTCAAGCTGAGAGAGATAAGGAGTTCAGGCAAGAGTATCTGCTCTGCCTCCTGAGAGTGGTAAGGAGAGCCCAGCCTCAGGACTTGGCAGGGGAGAACATGGTCTGTGGGTCCTATTTAAGGTACTGGCCAGAGATGGTTTATGGCAAGTCCCTTTAGGGTGGGTTGATGTGGTTCTCCATCAGGCTTGGGGCTCATCCCCTCGTTTGCGCCTCAATCTCCGGGTAGACAAGAGGTGCACGAGGGCGCGACATGCGCAGTCAGGGCCAGGGGATTTGGTTGTTGGCAAGGGTTCCTCAGTAAGGATGTGCTGTAGAGGAAGGTCTTGCCCCTGAAGGTTCCATGTCCACAGGACTGAGCTCCTTCCCTCTGCACAGGAAGGAGGGGAAGAGACATTTGTTGATTGGAATGGGGAAGACTGGGTTGGAAGGTGAGGAGATTAGCAGAAGTGGTGGGAGTCCCTCCTGTGCAAATAGCTCTGATTTCTCAGAAATGAAAGCTGCTTTCCTCCCTTTCTTAAAGCATTACTTGTCATGGCATGAAATACTCAGCCTTCATTCAGCCCGTAAGAAAATCCTCCTTTTCCGTGTGGTGAAGGGATGAAACTGGACTTGTTCACTTGTCTGTCAAAGTCATTTCCTTTTAATAAATGCCTATAAATCCTGAACATCCCAGCAGTCCTCCTCCCGCCCACCGAGCACTGAGCACACTGCCCTTTCCATGTCTCCAGCCCCAAGAGGAACAGAACAAAAACTGCTGCAATCCTGTGACTTTCTGAATTGTTTTCTTTAACCAATTTGGCAAAGGATGAGTAGAGGAAACCTTATTGGTGTATCGGGCTCGAATTAAGCACAGCTCAGGTTTGCACTGCTGGGCCCAGGACAATAGTTAAAGCCTGATACCTTTTAAAGACAATGAATGTCATTGCTGAAAATATGCATGGATTAAGTTTCTATTTATAAGTTCACAAGCAGCTCTGGAGCCAACAGGAGCTGTATTTACCGAAGGGAACCCAAATGATGTTTTGGATGGTTGTGGCTCAATGGTGCACCGAGGCAGGGGGAATGATCTGGATGTGATGGGGGCAGTGCATGGAGAAGGCTTGTGGGTTGACTGAGGACACAGACATGATCTATCAATGGTGGGGAATTGAGCGTGGGAGAGGGCAAAGGTAGGGCACCTCGTTTTGTTAATTAAGAGCTACTTCTGTGCATCAGAACTTCTTGTATTTCACGCCAGGACTTGTGATCTGGCTCGTGTTTCGAGGTGAACTCAATGAATGTCTGCACCTGCGTGGAAGGTGGAGAGGATCCTAACAGAACAGTGCCAGGTTGAAAATCCCGTCTTTGTGTGACCTGTTTGATTTTTTTTTCCTATGTATATATATTAAAAATCTGCAAGTGATGAGTCAGTAAAACATTGCTGGTGTTTCCTGTGAAATAGCTGAGGTCGCTATTTTCTTTCTGTGTTATTTTTCCTTAGTTGCCATGGCAATGATTTCAGAAAGGTTTTATTCTGCAGCCGTTTGAATGGGTTAGAAGTTTTCACAGTCTTCTTGATCCACTCGCAGAAGCAGAGCGATATCCTGAAGATATCCCTCAGGACCAGGAATGATCTGTCTCCTGGCTGGTCACTCCATCCCTCCCTTTGTGTTGTGTTGAGAAAGTGGTTTTTTCTATTTTATTTTATTGTTAGCAAGATAGAGAGGAAAGACCCTGCAGTGGTTCTGGTCTTTTGTGTTGGCATCCCAGGGGTGGGAGCTGGGCAAAGTCAGCCACAGCCTGGAGCTCACTGCCTGGGCAAGGGTGGTATGGGATGGACAGATCTGTGCCAGGCATACCCATGGCACTGGGTTCAGGTGTGATGATGAAGAGCCTATGCCCTTTATGGGTCACAGCTGAAGAAGGCAGGAGTTTGAAGCCTTGTAAGCTCTGCACACCATCTGCCAGGACACTTCATCCCGCAGCAGGGCTTGTTTTTCAGCAGCTGGGGAACATAGCCCTTGGGGCTTGCATTTCTTCATGGCCCCAGCCCCTGTCCTCGCTTTTTTCCCCACTTGGTGCTTGCAGCCTTGGTTGCTCAGCAGACACCTTGAAACCCTGCGCACAGGAAGGAGTAGCAGGTGCCCAGATGAAAATGGAGCACGTCCCTTCTGCCTTCGGAAACCTTGCACTTGAGCTTCTGCTCAGTTTTAAAAAGAGGGGAAAAAAGAAAGGAGTGCATTGCAGCCTATTTCTGAATGCTGGAAAAGGGCAAGGTGCTGGTCCAGATGTGAGATACCTCTTGAGGCATCCTGGGGTATCCCTGGGGACATAATCACTTGCCTCCTCCTGTTCCCTCCTGCAGTGCCCTGCTTGGTGCCAGACAGCCCTGCCTGAATTCGCCAGGCAGAGTGCAGAGAGCATCCCCTTCTTGCTGCCACACTTGCCCCCTGCCAGGCAGGGTTAGGTCTGGTCGGGTGCCCCGGGCTCCCCTCCTCCTGCCGCCTTCGATGCTGCGTGGTGTTTCTGAGCAATGCTGCCTTGTCTGCTCCTATTTCATGTGCTGCCAGAGCTTGTCAATGTGCTGTTTGGTACATCAACAAATCGACACTACACAAACAGAGGGCTAACAGGGAATGATTTATCCAGGACAACACGTCTATGTGTCCAACAAGGCGAGATGTCCTGGAAACAAAATTTAGTATTTACTGAGGACTCATCGGAAGAGATGGTATTTCGTGCCACAGCTGAATCGTGCTTGGATCTTGCTCTTTCTGGGTGTTGCTCGTTTAATCATAGGATGCTTTCCTTTTAATTAGTCACTGCTGCTACTGATGAGAGAATTAGCAGACTCTTCTTTTAATGGAGAAGCTGAGGCTGTGGCAGCTGTGCTGTAATGGGGATGGTGGGCAGAGGCTTTGTGCTACATAGAACCCCAGTCTCTGCACCTCAGGCTCTGCTTCCTGCAAAATGCCCTTTTTAGGGTTGTCCTGGAGGGTGTTTTTTTTTTCCTCACACAATATGTCATTTAGTCCAAGGAAGGATGTTCCCTCCCCCAGCTGCTGTGGTGGCCCTCAGAGGGAAAAGCTGAGTGATTTTATTGGCTCTTTTCCTTCCAATCCAGCTGGTTGTGTGCCAGGAGTCAGTGACTCTCTCAGGTACATCATGTCTAGAGCTGGTCGATAGTGTTTTGATTAGACAGTTATTGTCAGAAAACGGCAGTTTGTCACTTTTGAAGCTGTTCATGGGAGAGGAGTGCTTTCAGTGAACTGGCCTCAAAACTGCCCCCAATTTTATTGGAATGTATTGTCTGAGATATTTGAAATGTCCGTTTGAACAGCTGGGGAGCAAGAAGTTCTGTGTTCTTCTTCAGGGTTACTTTTATGTATGTTTTTTAATTTTGGTTGATTTACAGTACAGAGAAAAGGGATAAAGGCAAGGGGGGCTGAAATGTAGAGAAGAAATACCAAAATTTTGTACACATTTTTTCAGTTTGCCAAGTCTGAAACTCTGCATTCCTGTTTGGGATAGGATGACTATTTCAATTCCCATGGGAGAGAAAAGCCATGTTCCTGCTGTAATGTTATGACGTCTCAGGCAAGATGTCTCAGAAACATTTGTGATTTCTCTAGAGCAGAAGCATCTTATAAACAGTCTTATTTTTATATACATATGTGTCTGCATGAAAATCCCATAGCTGGGATTCTGAGAAGGATCTGATTCCCCACTGCCTGGCTGGGATCCCCTTGGGCGGGATCATGGTCACAGCCCACCTCTGTTTGTATAAATAAATCCCCGTGGTGCTCATGGCAGGGGTCTGTGCCAGCGCCCCATGGACCGGCTGCAGCAACGTGTCCCTTGAGAGGGATGTCGAGCTGTTTCAGGGGGCTCATGAGCTGCCCTGGGGACCCCCGAGTGGGACTGAGGGTCCTGAGGGAGAGTGCTCCACAGCCAGCAGTGAAATCCTCCGAGTAATTTGCGTTGTCCCATCTCACCTGTTTAGGGACATTTTGTTTCTCAAAGTCAGCCAATTTCAGATGGGTCTGGTTGGGGTGTTCTTTCAGCAGGTGACACAGCTCACCCTCCCCAGCAGAGCTCCAGGCTGCTCTGCAAACTCTTTCCTTCTGGATGGATGAAAGGGAAATGTTTCCTTTCTCTTTCAACCCATTTTGGACATTAATTTTTTGGATATTAATTCTCGCCTCTGTTTCAGGAGATCCCATTCTTCATTTTTATTATGTCTGTGCAATGTCTCAGGTATTAAAAACTGCTTCCTGTGAGGTGAAGTGGGAAAAAGTGTGAGGAGGAGGTGGAGCAGGGGGTCGGGTGGCTTTTTTGGAGTGAAGAAAGGGAAGATGGGTGGATTTGGTGCTGCCGTGGGCACTGAATGTCACCTTGTTGCATGAGCTGGCTCAGAGCCCTCCCACGCCAGTGCCAGGGGGTTTGGGGGCTCTCCTTAGATGAGTGGTCTGGGTGGGGTATTTCATGGGCTTGGGGGCCACAACCCTTCCAGTGGGTGCTGGAGGTCCTGGGAGAGTTGAAGGGTAAGTGGTGCTCCCCCTCTGGCTCCCTACAGCACCTCCCATCCAGATTTACATATCCCAACAGCATCTCCAACCAGAAGGTGTTTGTGAAGTGGAAAGTTTCATTAATCTGAGCTATTAACATGTCATCCCTTCCATGGCTGTTGGATTTTCCATGTCAGCCTTCAGGAGGAAAGGATGTTGTGTCTACAAGAGATGTTGGGCACTGCTCACTCATCAAGGGATTTAACTGAGTTGCGCCTGCAGGGCCAGTTAGATTTGGCAGTGCCACCACAGAGGGGGAACGGAGGGTGGAAATCAGCCTTCAGGGCCCAGGTTAGTGGTGCTGATGGATGAGAAAGAAAGCTTCCAGGAACACGTCTCCTTTCCAGCAGGATCACTGTGGTCCTGATATGATAACGGCACAGTCTGCCTCTGCGCTGAGGCGCTCATGAATGAGTTGGCATTTTTTTGTGACTAATGTAGACTTTTAGCTATTTGAAATTGTCCTGAGGTGCAGCTTGACATATAAGTTCTTGGACTATTTATTATGTTGTGTCTTGAGTGTTCCCATAGGTATATGGCTTTGAACCAGAACTGTGTTTAATATCAGAAACTGGAGCATTTGTATTTTAGCTGTAGATACGTGAGCAGCTGTTTTGGGCTGTGTACATGCTGTGTTTGGCAAACTCTAGCCAATGGGATCCATTCCTCAGCAAGGATGTTTGAGGCATAAGGTGTGTTTAACACCCTCTTTTTATCTTATTTTTTTTAACATTTTCTTTTAAGTGCTGCTGTTTCCCCCTTCACTGTCCTTCATCATCACAAGTTCCCACCAATATCAGTGCAAGTGCACAGAGGTTACACTGCCACACTGAGAGAACACCAAACCAGTTTAGGTCCCCTTCCACCCTCACACTGGCTTAGAGGAACTTGAGCTACAAAGACTGGGGAAAAAAAGAGTTGAATGCCGTGGATTTGTCTATTTGCCAGTGTGTATCTGCAAAGCCTTTGGTTTCTGTAGTTTTTTGTGGCTCTGAAACAGAGTAGACTAAGTGTTGACCCTCCCCTCTTATGGTTGCCATGATGTTGGATCACGTCTTATCAAACCCTACATCTTGTGCTGTGGTGTGGCAGCTCCTGGTCAGTCGTAGGAAGTTTTTGATCAGTCATGAGGGTATTTCATGAGGGTAGTCAACTGCATGTGTTGCACATTGGCTTCTGCTCATAGCTCCTGCGAACGTGCGCGTCTGACCGTAACCCACCACGGTGTTCAGGCATCTAAAGCCAGATGGGCGGCTACATGAGGATTTAGAGTAGTATCTGAGTGAGTTAAATGCCAGACTACCCAAGAGGAGGCCTGCAGCCGCTGTGTGCGAGGTGTTTTGTGAGCTGTGCCAGCCCCCTGCCCTGCGCCACCTCGGTGTTGCTGACGTGACCCGACGGCCATCTGCCAGCAGGATGTCGGCTCCTGATTTTAATGAAGCCTTTAAGTGGAAACATGCACTTGTGGCCGTGTGCTGGGGTTAAATGGGGAGAAGGGATCTGATACTAAGGATTCTGTTCCTGTCTTTGTCACTGACTGATCCTAAACAGACTACACCACCGGTTTTTGTCTTCTACCATATGTTTTCCAATAATGCCCGCCCACCCGTCGGGGAAAGCGCAGCGCTGGGCATCTGCAGGCATTGTTGGGAACCCTCTCTGAAATATGCTACAAAAACATGAAAGGTATTAATTTAGGTGTAAGACTACTGGGAGTCTGTTTGTTAAGATTTTTTCATACCTTTATCTTTAAACTGCCAGTCTGGCATGCCAGGATTGAGCCCTTCCTCAGCAGCAGATTTGGGGCCTCCTGATAATGAGATTTTTTGAGCCATTCCAGCTATATCACCTCAGATCTCTGCTTTTGAAAAATCTTTGCTCAAACCTTTTGATGAGGTAGTAAATAAAATTCAGGCCCTAAAGGGATGCTTATGTCACAGAACGGTCCAACTTCCCCCTCTGGATAAGTAGAATCAGTTTGGGGGATGTCAGAGCATTAAGCCTCAGTAACATGCCACTTCTGCATAAACCTCCTGAGGTGGTACTAAAGCTCTGATTAATGTGAAGTCCATGTCTGGATTTACCTGCTGAATTTACAACAGGTTTCTAAACCTTAAAATCTCTGATAGTATTTTTATTCTGCCTCCTGGGCTTTGAGTGAGCTATTGCCATTCTCTCACCGCACCATTAGCATTAGTATTCTCACACTTGCAGTACTGGGGTCTTGTTGTGGTTTTGGATACAGAGCAGTGCTGTTTACTGTCTCCCTTTTCTCCTTGTCTTTTCCCAGCCAGAGGAACTTACCAATGCCCTGGAGATCAGCAACATTGTCTTCACAAGCCTCTTTGCCCTGGAGATGCTGTTGAAACTCCTTGTTTATGGTCCTTTTGGCTACATTAAGAATCCATACAACATCTTTGATGGGATCATCGTGGTGATTAGGTACAAACCTTGAGCTTCCTTTATGTGTATTTCTCCTCATTTGGCTGTTTAATTAAACAGAAAGTAATGGAGACTGGGCATAAATACCTTCCCATGACACTTTACACTTCTCTCTGTAAATTAATGTGCTTAGACACGATAGCTAATACACACCTTGGGATTATTTTATGGTCATTTTAGAGAGAGGCCCAAGCAAAAAGCTATCAGTCCTGATGTCCTGGGAAAGTCTGGGATCCAAATGGCACAACCAGTGCCCGATTAAGTATCTCTCTGTATTTTTGGCATGTGCCAAGGCTGTAATTGCCCCTGCAGCTGCAGACACTGATTTGCAGGCATATTTTTGACACTCAAGTGAGACTCTGCTCTTTGCAAGCCTGGACAGAGTCCAGATTGCCATGAGCATTAGCAGCCCATCACTGCTCACTTTCCATCCCTCTTCTCTCTGAATTCCACCCTCCTTTTGCTTCCTTCCATCCATGCCCTTTGCATTAGGCTTTGTCCCCTCATCTTACACTGACCATTTTTGTGTTCCTCAGCGTGTGGGAGATCGTGGGCCAGCAAGGTGGAGGGCTCTCGGTCCTGCGCACCTTTCGGCTCATGCGAGTGTTGAAGCTGGTCCGCTTCATGCCAGCCCTCCAGCGCCAGCTCGTCGTCCTCATGAAGACCATGGACAATGTGGCCACGTTCTGCATGTTGTTGATGCTCTTCATCTTCATCTTTAGGTGAGCGTTTTCCTATTCCCTGTCGTGAGGTTGCTCTGGGTTTTTAGGTGGGATCCTGTGGTGGGATGAGGAGAGGACCCAGCCTGAACCAGGATGTGTCTGAGCTGAACCACCCCAGGAACAGCATTGCTGGACAACACTGGTGGTGGCTTGCTGCCCTGACTGAATTCTTGTAGATGGCCAAATGAGACGTCTGTCTTTGCATGATGATTTACAAGGGAAGTCTTTCAGCCCAGAGCATTCCTTGACATCACCTCAAGACAGCAGTCCCATTACTTACTGACTAGTCTGATTCTAAAAATATTGCCAAGGCGAGAGTGATGTTCCTAAAAAAAAGTCATGTGTGGTGGTGCTGGTGCTCTCATATGGCCTCTTCTGGGAAGTGGAAATGTTAGAAATAGGCTTGGCATAGACCCATATTTTCAGATTTCGATCTAGATCTTGAGAAGAGCCTGTCTCCTTCTACAGCCAACTATGGTGTTCCAGCAATTCAGGCACTCTTCTGAAGGCTGAAGAAAGCCAGTCTCTTCCATGGAATAATGTCCCTTCTTCCAGGGAGAAGTTTCACTCCAAAACTGCCATTTGCAGCTGTGGTGCTCAGTAGAGCTGTAAATAATTTGATTATTCAGGTTACTAGCAGAGAGCAAGGAAAAGCAGATTATTCTTTTAGTATCTATCTATAATGAAGGGTATTCTGTTCTCTTGTCAAAACTGAAAAAGCTGCTTCAAGTCCCCTGATATGTCTTACTCAGACATTTCACAGAAGCCCTTTTTGTCTTCCTAATTCAATTGAAGCATATTTTGCTGAAAATGTGTCATTGCAAAACAGAAAGTCAAAACATTTTGTTTAGAAAATGTTGAAAGGCAGTATTTTGACTTGAAAAAAATGAAGCAGAAAAAAAAGGAAGAAGCAGACGTACTTTTTGGTTAAAACTCCTTGACAGATTTGACCTAAATTCACAACTGGTTTGCGTGATCTGAAGGAATGTTTTTCGGTGAACAAAGGATTCATCTTTTAAAAAAGAAAAAGAAAGAGAATTGCACAGGTGAAATCAGGAGACAGTCAGCTCTGCTGTATCCCTAGTACATAGTTTGTACAGTGATCCATTTGTTGAGCCTCTGCCTTCTGTCGTGTGCAGCATCCTCGGGATGCACCTCTTTGGCTGTAAGTTCGCTTCGGAGCGGGATGGCGACACGCTGCCCGACAGGAAAAACTTCGACTCCTTGCTCTGGGCCATCGTCACCGTTTTCCAGGTACAGAGTGGAAAATGCCACGACTGATGGGCATTTTGGGATTGCAAAGACGGGGGTTGTTTTCCAAAGCGTCTGTCAGAGCTTGGTGTGAAGCTCCTTGCCATGGAAGGAGGGCGACCCAAAAATCACAAGTGCAGGCACATGGGGCTTTCAGACTCTTTTCCTTATGAGGAAGGGCTGCCAAGGAAGGAGTCTCTTATGTGTGCAGGCTAGGGGCTGAGTGAATGAAAATAAGTGCAGAGGGTGAGGATGGAGAGGAGGAAATCAGGGCTGTTTGCAGTGATATTTCAGCAAGTAACAGAATCTGGTTTAAGCCTATAGTTGGTATGTGCAGTTTTTTTGTTCGAGCAGCTCTGGGCTCTGTAACCTTGGCTGTCCAAAGGAAAGGTCTGACCAATGCGACACTGCACTCCCTTATGACTGGCACGTCCCTGGGTGTGGGGGTGATTCAGGGCAGTTTGTGCAGGGTCCTTATCAGTACCTTGGGAATCACAATCACTCCGTCCTGTCTCTTCTTTGGCTCAGAAGGTGGCTTGAGGTGGATTTATCCTCCTGTGGTTACAGCTAGAGTGGATACCCCAAAAGTGAGGTACTTGTCTGGCCTATCCAGAGTGTGGATATCCAGCGTGTTATCCTCCAGGATTTTCATATTCCTGATACTCTTCCTTTGCAGATTTTGACACAGGAGGACTGGAACAAGGTCCTTTACAATGGCATGGCATCCACCTCGTCCTGGGCTGCTCTCTACTTCATCGCTCTCATGACATTTGGGAATTATGTTCTCTTTAATCTGCTGGTGGCCATCCTGGTAGAGGGTTTCCAAACAGAGGTAATGTCCTCACATTTTTGCCTTTACTTTCTTCTGAAGTTTCAAGGCCTCCAGATCCTCAGATTTGATTTTTGAGGCGGACAGCAATACCTTGCCAACAGTGGTACAGGAAAAAAGTGGGGTAAAATACTAGGTCATCTTTCTATTCTTTCTTTTTTTTTCCATAGCCACAGTGCAATTTAATACAGCAAACCCTTTAAATGAAGGGCTTAAATGAAAAGCATTGTTAACATTAATGCAGGAGTGGGAATTGAGCAGTGAGTCAGGCACTGCGGATGGGATCGCTGCTATGACAGTCTCTTTGAAACAGTTTTCACGTGTTTGTCATCCAGATTAAAGGCCCCTCCTGAAAACTTACGCAGGCTGGTAAGAGATTAGTGACACGATTATCTTTTTTCATGGTATGCATTCATGGAGCTCTTCCTGTTGCCAGCCCTGCAGTGCTCTGCATATTTTAAAGTACATGATTTGTGGTCTCTGCCATCTGCTTCCTCGGGCTGGGAGCTTCCATGAGGCATCCTGGACTGCTGGAGGCTTTGGCGGGGGCACTTAGATTTGAACTCAACCTTTTTTTCATCCTGCTGCTGATCCAGTTGTCCAGCTTGGAGTGAGTGAGCATGTCACCTAGTCCCCTCAGAGTGGGGGACCTGCAGTGCCCACTCGTTCCCTGCAAAAATGTTCATCTTCCAAGAACATCCGTAAGGGATGGGGAAGCCTTACACCTTGCCCAGGGAATTGGTTGGAGAGGTAAATATAACGTAAAACTTCTCACTGGGATCTGCTTGTGCTTCTACACACTGTCTCTGATTTTTATAAGCATTCTGGGGTGACTAAATATTATTTAAGATTTGTTGCATGTGTATTGTAATATCCTGCCACCCTATGAACAGAACTGGTTTTATTATCATTACTATTTTTGGAGCACAGTTTGGAGTTAAATTAATGGAGTCATCCCAGGAGATAGCAAGAAGAAATATTTTTTTTTGTATTGTCTCTCTCCATGTTGGTGCTTTTCTTTTTTAACTGTTATTGTTACCGTTTTTGTCTATAAATCCCCCACCTCCACTCAGCCGAAGGGAAGATCACTGCCAGGTTCTCCTGAATGGCAAGATGCTCCCTTGCCTGAGTGAGAACACGTTCAAAGCTCCTTGTCTGCTTGTGGTGGGTGCTTCGAAACCCAATCTTTGTTCAGTCTGGAACAAATTGATTCTCTGAAGGTCACCAGAGCGGGAGATCACCTGCTGCACCCACTGCGCAGAGAAAAGGACGCAGCCTTTAAATGCAGCAGCACTTTTGCCAGCCCTTGGCCTTGGAGGGAGGCTGACACCTGTGCTCCTTGGCTCATCCTGGTTTTCCATGCTAGAGCATTCCTGTGCATGCCCAGTGGGATGCTCCTGCTCCACCATTGCTGTGTGCCTCTTCCCTGGGCAGCAATTTATCCCACGCTCGCTTTGTTGAAAACTGTGCCATGGTGCAACTCTCTTTAAATTCATGCCATGGCTTGATGTGCTGTGATTTTATTCTAATAACTATATCCTTAAGGGTATGTCTACCTTGGAGTCAGGGCACTGCCTGTAGCACTCCCCAAATTTGTTTTGGGCTCTTTTCTGCAGCAGGGCTGTCCCATCACCTGCCCCTGTGGCTCCTCTGCCTGGGCAGTGCTGGGTTGGTCCAAGTCAGCTCTGCAATATCAGCATGAGCTGCAAATGTGCTTTTAGTGCTGTGTAAATCAGGGAGTAACTTCTGATTTGGGAAAGGACAGAGACAATCTGAAGCCAGTGGGGCTCATGGCAGTATTGAGGTGGGCACAGGGACGAGGATCCAGTGCAGCCTCCAGAGACCAAACCCTCTCTACCAGTCCTGCCCAGCCATGGCAATTTTAATGAACTTGCACTATATTCATATAATTTGTGACTCTGATTACAGTGCTATTTTAAATCTCAGGCTTTGATGAAGGCTTTTTAATAATAATCTTCCTTCCACATCCTCATTATTTTGAGTTCTCCACATTCTTCCAGTAAAGTGCCATGGGATCAAGAGATCCCCTTGGCTCAACCGGAGTTTTCCGCAGCAGACGTGGAGCAAATGTCTCTGGAGGTCAGGAGCCAGGTCTGGCCTTGGTAATTTATGTTTATTCAGCTTTGCTGGTGTGTAGCTTTCTGAACAGATCACGTTCTGGTTTCTGCAAGCCAGCACACAACGGATCCTCTCCTAAGCAGAATTAATAGAGAGATCATTTCTCGCTGTAAACAAACCCTGGCGTCTCACTCCTGTGATTGCACTTGACTCTTCTGAGTTAGGTTTGGGTTTTGTTTTTTTTTCCATGCTGAAACACAATCCTAGGGCTGCTGCCTTTATCTCCCTGGTCCTTGAGTGCCTTTCCTCAATCCGCAAGCACCTCGTTAATTTTAGTGCATGGCTTTGCAGCCCCAGTTGCCAGGCAGCAAATGTATATAAGCAGTTGAGAAACAAAAAGGACCTGTTCCAAACTTTAAATATGGAATATATTTTGCAGGGTTGAGTTTCTTTTTTTTTTTT